>OY757265.1:8863853-9292852 GCA_963584085.1 Pyrausta aurata
GAAAGATTAGCTGATTAGATAAGTGGTACTAATTGCTCAGCTAATCATTTGCAAGTGGTCACCTAACTAAGCCATCTAAGCGACTCGGTGGAGTAGTCGTTTAGTACAGTTAGGTTCTGCCAGCCTAAAGTATTGAGACTCCGATCAAAAGCACAGCATTGGAGGTCCATTGGCAAGATGACTCCTAGTATCGCAAAATAACACTGATCACTTACATTATGTGTTACTGTGTAAACTAAATTATCAGAAACAAGCATACAGACTTACCTTCAGCAGGTCAGCCACGACCCTGGCTATAGTGGCCACGCAGACCAGCCGCGGGTCCATCAGGTCGGCGCACTCCAGCCGCATGCCCGCCACGAAGCCGTGCGAGACCACGTGCCCGCGCGCCGCGAACAGCGACCGACTGGCCGCCCTGCTACCAGTTAAGGCAAGGTACTGCTCCCAACTGAAGTCTTCTATGGTAAACCTGGAAAGGTTGAGAGTTTATTGTACTTAGTTAGGTTATTTATTTACGTTATTGCTCTAAGAAGTTAAACATTCTGAAGCGGGGAATTGAACCTTGCAGGCTTCGCTTATCGAATAAATACTTCGTGGTCATTCAATCAACAGTTGAAACTTAGATGGCATGATAGATATTAACTCGAGGCTAGGCTGCTGAACTTGATCATTGTTTTAAAAAACACCTTTTTTTCTAGTTCTGCAACTACTTTTGTTTGACTATTCACTGTGTGAGTTGTGCAGACAGTAAGGACAGTTATCTGGTGAAGGCATATATCTCGTCATTTTAAATATTTGTGTCTTAACTTCACGAATACCTAAGCACCAGTGGTGAGTGAGGTGATTATCATTTACTCCAGTCACCATAACATGACACAGCTTTGATGAGGACTAAGCAATCATTAGAATTTGCTGATAGGAAAAATTACAAAATCTTGATTACAGAATTGTACTATAGTCACAGAATATATAATAGTAACTCACCCATTAGGAGGCTTTAGTGGAATGTTATTAGCCAATGCAAATCCAACAGGAAATATACACGGTGATCTCTGATGATAGCAAAACCAATCTGCACCAGACGCATCAGCAGGGTAGCAGTCTATCCTGATCATCATGTAACCTTCATTCAATATCTGCATCACTGTAGCAGCACATACCGCAGATAAGTTCAACGGATCTATCGCTTCTAGCTTCATGCCTTCAGAGAATAAAGGTGGCTCGTTTGAAGGGTATTTGTGAAACATGTCAGGTGTAGTATCGTTAGATATGAACCTTCCAGCGGCAACCCTTTGGCAATAACTCTGTGGTGCATCAAGAGGATGCCCAACACGAAATGCCCATCCCACTGGATGTATTAACGGTGAGTCTTCGTGACACCAAAAACCATTATCTTCGGGGGAACTATCATAGTATTTGACATGCAATCTTTTACCTACTATCTCACATACACTTGCTACCTGTAAACAATGTAAATCTTTATTAATTTGGGTCTATACCCATTGGATCCCATGATCTAAAAAAGCACTAAAAAGATATAAAATAAAAAATCTAAGGAGAATTTGATCATATGACATGACATAAATTACAAACCTTTACTTGAGAAATTCTATTTTTATCCACTACTTCCATAATAGATCCTATAGAAAACCTTGATGCAAGACTATCATTAAGCTTTGTATAAAAATTCGCAGGTAATGTCCGAGCCCCGGTTAACTGCTTTACTAAAAACCTGTAATAAATGAATAATATGTAAACATTTTATGAGCTTCAAACTGATTACATAGTGGTTAATGAGCTACAAAACCTTCTGGCAAATGAAAGTGAAAATTTTTCTCTTCATTTTGAAAATGGATGAAATAAAGAAATACTTACTTTTTCCAATCAGTATATTTATCTTCTATGGTGCGAGGGGGAATAAGTGGCTTGCCGCGAGTTGCACACCAACCTACTGGGTGTACTTCTGAGCAGCACAAATTTACCCAGAAATCCTTGGAATCATCACTGCCAAAACCTTCATATCGCAGCAATCCCATGTACCCTTTTACCTGAACAAAAAAAACTGTTATAAAGGAAGACCAGCAGACACTACACAGATTTAAAGTACTCAACCAGTTTTACCTTAAGTACTGAAGCAACCCAGAAGAAGTCACTTGTTTTTTCAGTACTATTCTCTCCATCTGTATTTTTAACTTCAACCTTCATACCTTCAAAGGTATTATCCCACATTTCATGGAGTGGTGCGTGTTTGAATAGACTTACAGGAGCTGCCAAAAAATCACAGCCAAACAGCTCATCTTTCCATTCATAGCTATTGGCTACCAATGATGCAGATTGCTTTATAGGTCCAGCCTTTAAAAAATAAACAACTTGCATTAGAATACTACAAAACTACATAAATAACTAACTATGTATATCTTATAACATTCTGTGTCAGTATTTAATACTTGTCTGTTGTTATTTTTATGCTGCTAGTATCCACTTTTCCTTTCTTGGGAAATATAGTAAACATCCTCTTTAAAACTTTTTAAATAAGTAGCTATTTGATTTAAAATAGATCTCAGAGTATAAAAATGTATGTACGTAGGTTGTGAGTTTTATGAATATCCTTTTTGATACACAATCATGTTTTTTATTTTATTATTTTTATTATGTCTGTATTTCTCTCAATATGAATCATTTCGTTACAAAGGAATGTCAAGATTGTTAGCAATATTCGCCAAGGAAAGAAACGGATGTTACCCAACAGCCAAATTTGAGCACATAAACAAACTTTGATTGATAGTAAACAATGATGTGAGGGATTATGATCCTAAATTAAAATAGTTCAGAAAGTGTGGAGTAATTAACAAGATGCTCATAAACGGTCGAAAGCCATATTCATTGGGCTCAAACCAACCTGTAAGTCATTCAATGTTGCATGCCACTGGTGCAGCTGCGGCAATGGCTCAAGAGGTATCATACCAGCCATATGCTCAGCACTTCCCATTATTCTGAACCGCCAATTGCAATGACGTCTTCTAGACGAACTACTATAACATCGAGGTGAACAGAACTTATTGTTGCGGGCATAGAAGTGATCACGACGCCCTACTCGGCCGCATAATTCGCATATTGCTGGAATGGAAACAAAGTTTACATCCACTGCACAGGCGAGAAAATACAAATAAATTGCAATACAACGCAGCTTCAGAGTCAATCAAATCAGTCGGCGACACATGGATGCTTACCAAAACTATCCTTTTCCAACGGAACTATAGTTAGATCGTCTACAATAGATGTCTCATCGTTTAGTTCTGGCTTGTTGTTAAAATTCAGATCATTTTCGATAGTGTAACAAGCCATAATTGGGCAAAAGGCACTAAATAATTATCGAACACTATGGTAGTAAACACTGCAATCCTCATGACTATAGCCTCAATCTTATTGTTTATAAGGTACTATTCTGAGGGTTTTGAAGTTATAATATATTTTATAACAATATCACGCTTAAAATCCACCCGATAACGATAAAAATAGTCGATATCATTAAATAGAAGAAAATATTTCACACGACAAACAACTTTTTGTCGGTCGGCAACGGCACCACCAAAGAACGAATGATGAAATTAGACTTTGAATTGAATGAAAATGATGGAACAAAACGAAATATAAATATAATCTGTGGGTGAATGAATGAACGCCAAAAATGACACAACAAAAAGGGATGTGCGTGCATATTTTCAATAACATTATGGACCTGTTATTAATACCGTTATCGTTATTATAAAAAATATTTTATCAGTAGGATTGGTGGCAGAGAAAGAGGATTACATCAGATTAATCTATCACTTTTTGATTTGCATGTGTCGCAGGCGAAACGTATAATTTCGCCGTTTATATACGGCTTCATCAGTTTATAAACGCTCGCGGATTTGCAAAATGCAGAGAGCAAAATGCTTACTGTTCAATTGTCATAATTTCGACTTCGGTTTAGGGCGACCATGATAAACACACAGTTTTGTGGAACAAATAGCACTTATCAAAGTAATAAGACTAAAATTTCCAAAAATAATTTTGAAAGTAAATCAGTTTTGTGACATACATTTTTAAATAAACAATGGCAATGACTGTTGCACTGTAAGGGGAATATTTTTTTTATAATAACATAGTCCACATCGCTAATACGCATTCATCACATCATATTTTTCACCAATAATTTTATAAAACTTTGCAGGTGTCGGGGTCGGGTCTAAGATTCCATGGACACCTTAGCATTCTTGAGTGAGATGCCGGATAACTTCAACATTTTTGTCACGGATTTGTTATCGTATCGTTCCCGATTGAGTATTCTACAATTTTCGTATTTCATTATGAAAAACGTCTTTGAAATCACTATTACCACGCATAACATCAATCATACACATCGTATTTCCACTGTTTTTCAATCACATTTTCACATTATGAATTCACTATTTCACAACATTTTTCTTTCATGCTCAATAGCGACACCCATGGTGCGAAAATGAACTAAATTCTAAATTTATATCGGCATTATGTATAATGCGTTTCGGTTTTAAATGTTGTGACATTTTATACAATGACTCGGCATTATACATTTTGCCTTCGTCATTTTGCAAATTTGCGAGCATTTATAAACTGACGACGCTATATGTAAACGGCGGAATTATACGATTTGACTGCTGCGACACATGCTGCAATCTAAGTTTGCAAAACACCTTTTCAAAGAGACAAAGAAAGCTGCAGAATTGGCAATATGGACCAGATTCCGAAGCCCTACGTAAAACTGAAGAAAAAAAAGAATTGGGGGTCCTATTAGAAGAATAATGATCTAAACAAAAATCCATGTGATAATGGTGTTTTTTTGGAAAATAATTTTTAACTACTTGCTACTCATAAAAAATATTTTCCAAAACAATAAAAAAAAAATATTGTTCAATAACGTCATTTATCTTCAATAACAAAATTAACTCGTCAAGTATGTGTAAACGAGACACAATAAAAATTCCATTGTTATGCGACTCCCGGCATTCGTTTGATACCTGACTGATTAAATACAAATTTGAAATCACCATTTTTGAATATTAGAAGGCTACTTAGAGGAAATTTGTCAACACGATAATCGTTTTGCGGATCCGAAGCATTCCATACTAAAAATCTTCCGGATCCGAAAAGCGAGCGATAATCGTATTGATGGATTTTGTTTTTCGTAGCTAGTGGACCTTATAATATATATAGTTATAGTTAGAAGACCGTATGTCGTGACCGTCGTGCTGATATTGTGTACTTTTGTCAAATTTTGTACCTGTAATACTTCATCGTCATCATCAAAGGACTGCTGAAAAAAGGAATTACCCCACGATTAATGCAATCTGCATCCAGTTTGATCCTGCGATCTTTAAAAGGTCACCTGTTTGTTACATTTGATGATTAAACGAACTTACCTGTAAGTGAAGTTCGATCACAAATACGAAGTGCTTCGTCCGAAGAGATTAGTATTCCTACCTAATTATATTAAAACCTAACAATATAAACAAACACTATGTAGTAACGCGTAAGTGTTGCCACTTCCTTGCACTTAGTTTAAATATTTTTTATCATTTCCGGTTGAATAAAATAAATTCACACGGAAATGATAAAATGACACAGTTTCCGGCAGAAAATTAAAATATTTTCTTAAGGAAAAGGAAATACGTCATCTCCCCACCAACGACCCCACCTCGCTAGATTCTCGCAGTCGTGGCCTCATTTAGTTTAGGAAGATAAATAATATTTCCCTAACATCTGGGAATTGTCAAAGGCAATTGATTGGGTGGGTGGGAATGCATACTAATCTCTTCGGACGAAGCACTTCGTATAATTGTGATCGAACTTCACTTACAGGTAAGTTCGTTTAATCATCAATTATACTCGTGCTTCGTCCTCGAGATTAGTATTCCTACCTAATTATATTAAAACCTAACAATATAAACAAACACTATGTAGATGTTGAGAGAATTGTTAGGGAAATATTACATCCATAGAGGAAGCAAACATTCAAATAAATCAACATACAATCAAATTTGTACTAAATATGATTATCATACCGTCATAAAATAACTTTTAATGTTATCTTTTTAATGAGCTTATAGTTCGCGCAAACACAGTAAAAGCATCATTAAGGTGCATAGCATGGTGGAATTGCCGCTCCAACCGGCAGTTTTCCTTATAAGTTCACCATTATCTTCATTTTTATGCGCTATTAAAAATGTAGACGTCAATTCCACTACCTTGCATTGCAGAGTTAATCCACCTGCTTAAAGTTTGAGAACTCACAGGCAGGCAACTAATAAACAAATTATTAAGAGTTTCTAAACCAATCGTTTTGTTAATGTAAGATATTAATTATTGTGTGTGCTGGACATGTACATGTTTTATTTTTAAAATAGGGTAAGTGTAATGTTGGTTGATTAGCACCAGGCTTAAAATTTTAATGATAATTTGGTTTTGAAGTTTTACTAGATTTTTAATTTGATTTTTGATGAGTCTGGACTTTGTGACTAGTTACAAGAGCCAGCAACGTTACACATTTTTTCGAAAGTTTGTTTAATGTAATTTCCTTGTTCAGATAGATATACTAAAGATAAAAAATCTAAAACAGTATTAGGATCCCCCGTCATAATTATTATATCGTGGTAATGGTGGTCTAGGTTTATATGCATCCTTACAAAATTTTGATGTTAGGTCATCTTCTATAGATCCAACTAAAAGTGATATCGCGGATCTATGACAAATTTATGGTTTGATATTGATTTCCATTGTTATAAACATAAGAAAGAGAATGAATAAAATTAGGAACCAATGGTGCATATAAATCGATTTTGTTTTCGTTACAGAACGCAAACCATTTTTTATAGCATGAATCGTATTGCTTTAATATATTATTAGATAAGGATTCAAGCATTACATCTATGGCTGTCAGTAGGACGCTTCTCCGCAAGGAGCGCGGATAAGAGCGGAAGAGAGGATAAGAGCGCGGCTTCCAGGATAAGTTGGTAATGTATGTTCCCGCTGGAATGAGGAATAAAGGAATGAGGAAAAATATCTGATGAGCTAAGTGACACAATATCAGAGATAATGAGGGTTTTAAATAAGGGTACCATGGTTATGTCGGCCAGACTGGTACAACCACGATACCTCGATCTTTAGCAGTGATATTTTTTCTTAGAGTTTTAAGTATGATTGCCACAGGTGGAAATGTAGAGAAAAAAATATTGAACCAACAGAAGGTGAAAGCATCCGGTGTATAAGCGTCAGGATCGCGAGATCATGAATTATATTATGTTGCATTTTTTGTTTAATCTGTTTGTAAATAAATCTATATGAGGAATTTTAAATGTTTCTTTTAACTTTCCAAATCTATCAGATAATAATTCCTATTCAACATCGGGATGTGAGCATCTCTACTCACGGTCAGCGATTACTTTATAGGTGAATTTTATATAAGCCGCAGTAATATGTATACGGCGAGCTTCACACCACTGTCAAATACTGTTCGTTAAATTGTCTGAACGGGTGGCGTTCGATGAATGTTGCTCAAGGCTGTGATGTTGTCGACTTGTAAAAGTATTTGATAGTTGTTCATATGTTTAATTAAAAACTTAAGCGCTAAAAACGCTACTAGCAAGTTTACTTAAATAATATGACAGATTTTTTCTAATTTGTACCATTACAGTGGTCCGTGCACTGTCCACTTGCTGTTTGACCGTTACAAGCCGCTCCCTTCCCCGTTGTTGAAGCGTCAGATAATATTTCTATTGCATAAACAGAATCTTCTATCACATTTAACCACCAATTAAGATCTGAGTGTAAAAATCTGGAATGTTCGTAAGTTTGTCAAAATCATTTTGTTTTCAAGTTAAGGTACTTGCAACGTACTAACTGTTTGGTATATAACCACCCATATTCAATTGCTGGGCAAGCACTAAGCAGAAACTAATAATCCTAGGTACTAGCTGAGCAAATTTAAGAATTGTTTAATTTATCAATGATTGAATTTGTAATATATCTTGATCTTTTATCGAGTGGTAAAGATATACACTGGTTTTATGAATTAAGTATGCATCCAAAATACTTGGTTGCAGCGTATAGCAGGAGTAAATTTACTTTTTTCTTTATTGATTATTAAGCTCAGGGATTCTAGTAATTTTTGTGTCAAATGTATGCTTTCTAAACATTTTGAAAACTAAGTTTCAGTTAAAAATAAATCACCGACATATATTGCTGATAGATAGCTGCAAAATCTAAGTAATTTTACTATTGGTTTCATCAACTTTGTGCATATACATTATATGGGGCAGTACATATACCAAACGGTGGGTTAACGTTACCTCGTCAAGTATTTGTGAACGAGACACAATAGAAATTCCATTATTATGCGACTCCCGGCAGTCGTTTGATACCTGACTGATTAAATTCGTACATTTGTTTACTATGTGTTAAATCGGAGACATTTGCGCGAGTCAGGGTAAATTTTAATTAAAACATTAGGCGTCTTTTAAATCGATAGCCGCCATATAAGCGTTTCTTGTAACTAATTTTTAAATTGTGCGCAGGTCCTCTACAATGAATTTATAAAAAAATAATAATTAAGATTTAATATGAATCGCATTTCCCATTAGGTATAGGAATCAGAAATACGCGCGATACGTATCGGTCTGGACAGGGTTCACACGGAGAGATAGCTCCAATAGATAACAAGTTATAGACTTAAAATAATGTGAACGGTCTGAATCTGAAGATATTATACGTGACAGGGGGGTCCGATTGACAAACCGGCTTATCGAATCGTATTCGGTATTCATATTCGGCTTTCAAGGTTTCGGTGAGGTTTTATCAGAATAGATATTATTCCGATCTACCTTCTAAGTATTGGACATCGCATAGAATTCTGCCGACGACTATGAGGCTTTTAACTTTACTTACAGTTCATTGGAACCAGGTTTTTCTGCAACAGTTCTTAGCCGAGTCTTTATCGAGACCCGATGTGGCGTTGTAATTCAGACGAGTGGCCAAGTCATCGTTGATGTTTGGGCCATAGTCTACGACAGATAATGGGTTGATACCCAATATGTCAAGAATATCAGGATCTAAACCTGCTTCTATTGCTGTTGAAGCTTGCTTAGTGGTGTCGTGGCATCCCCACGGCGGCACTGGCCGACGTACCAGCGACAGGCTCCGCGGGTGGCGCGGCAGGCCTCGGTTCGGATGAAGCGGTGGCAGGACCAGATTCTGCTGTCGCTACATTTTCGTAGTCTTCGTGCCGATGTGCATGAAGAACGAAAAGTTGATGAGCATTTGTATTGTATCAACAACATGGTTATTTGAATTGGCACCATGGGTGCAGTTAAGCTGACTGTCAGCGTGATGTAACAAGGTTACAAATAAGGTACGACACCATGGGTGTCGGCAACTCATTCAATCGAGTCGCTAATGCACCATGGGTGCACGGAATACGGATTGTATGAACAACATGGTTGTTGAATTGGCACCATAGGTGCAGTTTGGCTGACTGTCAGCGTGATGTAACATGGTTACTAATAAGGTACGACACCATGCGTGTCGGCAACTCATTCAATCGAGTCGCTAATGCATCATGGGTGCACGGAATACGGATTGTATTAACAACATGGTTGTTGAATTGGCACCATGGGTGCAGTTTGGCTGACTGTCAGCGTGATGTAACATGGTTACTAATAAGGTACGACACCATGGGTGTCGGCAACTCATTCAATCGAGTCGCTAATGCACCATGGGTGCACGGAATACTGCGAAAATATCCGCGTGTGTATTCCTTGAGGTTGAATTCACCTCACATCAGTTAATATTAACTGGAATGACACCATAGGTGTTAAATGCACTGGGTATATTATAAAATAAAAACTAACCTTGGTCTGATAACACTAATAAAGTTGATGGAGCTGGTGAAGCGTTACTTGAGCTTTGAGACAAGCTGCTTCTTGAACTTGACGAAGAGCTGGATGAATCCGTCAACAATCTTCTTTTTCTTGAGCGTTTTATCTTTCTTTCCAATTTTTTCAATGTATTTGCCAAATACTGAATGGTATTTTCGTTTTTTCTTTTCGTTGAAGTGCGAAGTGGTTGAGCACTAACTTGCGAATGAGGCCACGACTGCGAGAATCTAGCGAGGTGGGGTCGTTGGTGTGGAGATGACGTATTTCCTTTTCCTTAAGAAAATATTTTAATTTTCTGCCGGAAACTGTGTCATTTTATCATTTCCGTGTGAATTTATTTTATTCAACCGGAAATGATAAAAAATATTTAAACTAAGTGCAAGGAAGTGGCAACACTTACGCGTTACTACATAGTGTTTGTTTATATTGTTAGGTTTTAATATAATTAGGTAGGAATACTAATCTCGAGGACGAAGCACGAGTATAATATTAAATTTTTGCAGATATTACATCATATTTTTAAAAATATTCTGGATACTTCCATGCATGAGTTGTCTTTGAAAGGTAGTCCCTACCCTATAAGTATAGAATTTGAATAGTTAACTTTGAGTGAGTATTGGTTTCTTGAATTCATTCGTTCACTCCAAGAAGTAAAGGGCCTCCCGGATTTTTTTGGAATTAACATTTATCTCTATTAAAATCGACCTTAGTTTGATGGAAATAAGTTTCGCTATGCCAAGCATTACGTATACACAAGCGCCATCATCCTGCTTTAATTTAAATCAGTTCAAAACTTCAAAGTTTCATTTCCGGTTTCTGTCAAATGTTTGACATCGATCGTGTGTGTGTGTGTAATAAATAAATATTAAACCGAGATCTTTTTCTCCCGAAAGAAGAAATTATTAGAAAATCTAAAATTGAGTATTTTTTTGTAATCGTGGTTTATAAATCGTCATCAAATCAGACTTTGGAGTTCATCTTTATCTGAGGTAAAGTTAATATTTGTAATATTGAAAATAGTTTACTTTTTTTGAAAGTGATGCTGCTCCTGAGAATATTTTTATTATCAGTGCTGCCTGCAAAATCCAGATTTTTAATAAACATTATTGAGCTAAATCATAATTTGGTCCGAGTGAGTGTATCCTTAGTTTAACTAGCCAATACGCAAGCAGACCTCTATCAACACGAATCTGAAAGAAGCGTGGCACAATCAAATGGCTTTAGACTTATATCTCACCGAATATCCATGTCTGAAACTGAATCATGTTCCCAAAAATATCGAACCTTTCCTCCCAGGTCCTCAACTTCTAAGTACCTTGAATTTTCAGCTTCCACTAATTGAAAACACAACTGACAATAAATTGTTGTGCAATAGTAAACCTTTAGTGCGACGAGATTTCTTTACGGTACGACCTTACAGTGGCAGGTAAATAGTTCTCTAAATGGAACTCAAGATAGTGTTATAATCCTAGTTAGTTAACTGTAGTTGATTTTGCATGAAGATTGCTGAGATGTCATTTCGACAGTTATTTTGAAAGAAAGAAAGAAAGAAAATACATTTATTCGACTCACAAACATATATACAATACACTGACACGTAAACACAAATACAATAAACAGACACACACATAATTACATTTACATTAATAATGAGCCGAAAAGGCACCCTCTCAGCATTCATTTTAGTCGTGTGACATGTTTTTTATGCAAGTTAATCGAATAAATAGGTTTTTTTAAATTTAATGTTTTATATTTTGTATGCATTTAAATCCTTTTCCAGGCTTAGGGCCTAAAAATCTATTTGTAACATTATTGACTGGTCATCCCGTGGAAAACATGTAGAACAGTAATCAAAAGTTGGACACCATACACTTTAAATAATTAGAGCCTATTAATCTATAGCAATCATACTTATAATATGGTTTTTAGGGTTCTATAGCCAAATGGCAAAAAACGGAACCCTTATAGTTTCGTCAAGTCTGTCTGTCTGTCTGTCTGTCTGCCTGCCTGTCTGCCTGTCTGCCTGTCTGCCTGTCTGCCTGTCTGTCTGTCCGTCCGTCCTAATGTCACTTTATTATGAAACTATAAGCATCACATAGCTGAAACTTGGTAGGTAGGTGTATTTTGTTCACCGCTTTCCGATTCAGATACAAAAAGTAAGAAAAAATAATATTTATCCCATACATGAAACTAAAACCTAAAAATTTATTTTTACTCAAACCTATGCGTGTGGGGTGTGTCTATGGATAGTTCTTTTGAAATGATGTTGAGGTTTCTAAAACAATTTTTTCTAAAAGTGTAAGGTTTGAGATATAGACGCTTCCAAAGTGGTAAAATGGGTGTCCCCCCCATCTAACTTTTGAACTAAGAAAGTGAAAATTTTGAAAAAAAAAATATGATGTAGATCTTAACAAAAACTTGCAACGAAAATTGGTTTGAAGGACATCGAACCAGTAGTTTTTGAGATATTGCACATTTTTATCAACCGCAAATATAACTTTGTCTTTCATACAAACACTATGAAAAACAAAGTAATTTTTGCAGTCGCAATATATTGTTATGTTTTTGTTAGGTGAAAGTAAGTGGACCCTGAATTCAGTTAAGAGTGGCACGGAACCCTCAGTGCGCGGTTCCGACACGCACTTAACCGGTTTTATCAATAAATATGTAGGTTGATATGTGTAGGTTTTGATTGATTTTTACTGCCATACTGATTATTCAGACTTACACGATTTTAGGTTCATTTGGTATTGTCAATAGTGATTGACAACATTACTTTGAGTTCTGTTTCATGCATAGGTAATATTTTGATATTAACACAGTTGATCTTAATAAATGTTGTTCCGACCGTCTCCTTTACATTGATTTATTCCATAGTGTCTGAATAGGTTGCGGAAGGAAAAATTTGTAGTCTAAGCGTGCGAAGCCGCCGGCATTCTCAGCCGGCATTATAAAACTGAGGAAATGAGCCAATTTGTAAAAAATATTTTGTGTTAGATAGCTTATTCCTCGAGGAAGGCTATGAGCTATAAAACAGCATGAGACGTAGGAATCAACGGGGACAGACAGAGTACAATTAAAAAGCGCGGATGAAGTTGCGGGGATCGCTATCAAAATCTAAACAGCATTTGATTTCAAAAAATATCTTAAAAGATATCAGTTATATCACAGTTTAAAAAACACCGCGCCAAATTAATGCTGACAGGAAATTCAAAATTTACGCGGACGAAGTCGCGGGGACAGCTAGTTATGTATATTTTGTTATACTATTATGAATGTATTTTGTTTGCAGTTTATGTATTTGTCGACCCTGCTTAGCTCTAAGTACCGCCTTAGTTGAGAATACCATTTGTCATTAAGTTCACCTTCTGTACTTTACTTGTGCAATAAAGCTTAAATTTTACACCTAAAGCAACTAAACATGTTATATTTTTTGTTTTGTTTCAGAGCTTTTAAGTAATCCAACATGGGTAAAGGTAAGATGCGTCTTATTAGCTTGCATGTACGTACCGTCGAGGTTATTTTAAAAAAAAGAGTGAACAGGCTTCTTCTGAGTTAGCTTGCTTCATCTTCGTCCCTGTCTATGCCTTTGGTATAGTCTAGAGACAAGAGCAAACCCATATCATATAAAAAAAGGTACAAATACAAATATTTATTAACAACAACAAGGTCTCTGGCGCCTCACCCTTTTAAAACGAAAATAGTTTGCACGCACGATACAAAAACGGGCGTTACTTCAAATAAAAGACGACGGAATATGCAAGCGTATTTAGACCTTAAGGTAGTTAGGCGCCTGTGACTTTTATTTTTTTATTCGGTTTGTCAACTGTTAATATAATATTTCTTGCTTAACTTAAACATTAGTTCACACAAATGTAGATACTTATAAATACAATTAATTATTACCTTATATTTCACTAGCTTTTGCTCGCGACTTCGTCCGCGTGGAATAGTGACTTCTTTCTCCCGTTTTTTACACATTTACCACTATATCTTTGCTCCTATTGGTCGTAGCGTGATGTTATATAGCCTAAAGCCTTCCTCGATAACTGGACTATCCAACACAAAAAGAATTATTCAATTCGAACCAGTAGTTTCGGAGATTAGCGCGTTCAAACAAACAAACAAACAAACTCTTCAGCTTTAGAATATTAGTATAGATTCTCCTATAAGCTTTTTTTTAAACATTAGAATACATTTCTAGGTAAAAAAGATAAGAAGGGAAAAACCTCAACCAAAGATGTGGAAACAGGAATCGAGGAGATGTCCATCAGCGAAGAAGCACCATCTACATCACATGCTGATGATGGAGATGAGGGGCTTACTTCAGCCGCCAAAAGAAAGAAAAAGAAGGAGGAGAAAAAAAGTGCTTTAATGTCTCTACAATCGAAAAAACCCGATGAACCGAAACAAGTTGTCCCTGAGCCAGTAGTTACACCCGTAGAAGAAGTAAAACCGGAGGTGACCAAAATGGAAGTTGAAGAAGAGGATGGTGGTTTGGGACTCGGACTCGGAGGTGGCAAGAAGAGGCCAAAGAAGAAACCCAAAGAAGCTAAGAAGGCCGAACCTCAAGCTACTATTCCGCCAGGCCCTGTAGGTCCAACAGCTGGGCCTACCGGTTTTCCTCAGCCTGTGAGTCAAGCAGCGCCGTTTGGATGGAGCGCAGCTCCGCCTATGTCTGCTCCTCTAGTCGCGGTACCGCCTGGCATGGCACCTAAAGGCTATCCAGCGCCTCATGGACAGGCACCTCAAGCTTATCCAGGACCTCATGGTCAGGCACCACCCCCTGGTATGGCACCTCAAAGCTATCCAGCACCTGGTGTTGTACCACAGCCTGGTATGCCACCTCAGGGCTATCCGGCACCCCCTGGTGTAGTATCACAGCCTGGTATGGCACCTCAGGGCTATCCGGCACCCCCTGGTGTAGTACCACAGCCTGGCATGCCACCTCAAGCTTATCCGCAACCTGCTGCTCCCCCTGGTTTCGCGCCTCCTAGTGGTCCTCCACCTCCATCCTGGGGTCAGAGTCGCCCTCCATCTGCTCAGTCAGCTGGACTCGGTGGCGGTGTCGGTCGCGGTCGCGGCTCAGCGCCCCCGGCTGGCACGCCTTGGAGTCGCCAGCCTGCCGGTGATTCCGCACAGCCAGGACCTTCGCCAGCACCAGCTCCTCGCCCCGCTCCAGTATCTACGGTTGCCACAACGTCGTCAAGCCAACCGGAAAAATATGAGACTGTGTCTTGTCGATTCAAAATTCCCAAGAAAATTGAGGGTAACCTGGTTCCTCACAGGAAGATTAACGTTCTGACCAACTACTTGGCCATGAAAATTAAACCATTGAAAATTGTAAGTATGCAATGTGTCTGAATATAAATGAATGCTGTTTTACGTAGTACATAGCAATCTTAACTATTATTTTTATTTTCAGTATCGTTATGATGTCGCATTCAAACCTGATCGTCCAAAGAAGATGCTGGGCAAAGCATTTATGCTGTCAAAGAAAAAGCATTTTCCGAATAACGAAACTGCATTTGACCAAATCAAAAACTGTTACTGTTTAACCCCAATGAAAGATGTGACACAAAATGACAGATTTATTACTAACGTAAGTACATTTGAGCATTTTTATGCATATGTTTAACTTATCCATTGTTTGTAAGTTATCATTATCGTTGAAAAACTGTTGTAACTTATTATTTTTCAAAATCTGTGATAAATTATAGTATTAATTAATTTCTTATTTTGTAGGTGGTCCTCCAAGATAACAATGGTAAAGAAATGAAATTCGAAGTCTCCTATAAATTCACTGGAATCGTTGATTTAAATACTATAATCACGTGAGTATGCTTTTTGTATTGATTTACTTTCATTCAATGTTGTGTATTATATAAAGCTTAGTAATAGTCCAAGTAATCAGGGAATAACTTTATTTATAGTCCGTTCTTCATAGCTTGTTAAATAATGTAAACAACCTCGACATTTATTTTTTAACTAAATGATTTATTTTAAAATAAGATAAACAAACACTAAACTCACAACTTGCGGATTCAAATAGTTAATTAATTTAATTCACTGAGATTATTTAAAAAGTTATAAAAATATTGTTTACAATATTCATCAAGCAAAGAAAAACAGACTACAAAAAACTGCCAAACTATAAACATTGCTATTTTCAATTTTTTATGTGTGACACAACACAGGCATACATGAATATTGGATAAGTCATAGTGTATTTCATTGATTTAAACATTTCACTTATTTATTTTGCTCACATTTATAAGTGTAGCAAATAAATGTGCGCGAAGTAAATCCGTGAAGTGTTTTAAATAAATAAGTATTCGCATAAACTTTAGAACCAAATATAAAACGTATATTGTTCCTTGCTTATTGCCGTTGATTATTTTTAATGTAAAGTGTATGATGTTTCTTATTACAGCTACATGAATACCGGTGGAACATCACTGTCGCCACCTACTGAGGCAATCCAGTGTATTGACGTTGTACTGCGCCAAGGGACATTGGAGTCGTATGTTAAGGTACGAATCGGCTTTTACCGGATATAAAAAAAAAACGGGTCAATAGATTTATTACGAAATTATACCGATACGAAGAAAAAGGACAAGACTGCGTGAATAGGTTGCCAAACTAATCAAAACCAATTTAAATCAAACTGCTTGCCAGATCTTAACATTTAGAGCCAGCAATTGACCAGGAAGGGCCATGCAGATCGGTTGTGAGGTCGCATGGCTAGCAGAAAATTTATTATTGCAGTTGCGTTGTTTGTGCAGAGGGAAAGGCTAAATAAAATATTTGTTAAGGTTTCAATTAACTTTAGTGTAAATAGTACTAAATTTTTCCCAATTTATTAAATACTTGCTTTTGCCCGCGACTTCGTCCGCGTGGAATAGTGACTTCTTTCTCCCGTTTTTTACACATTTACCACTATATCTTTGCTCCTATTGGTCGTAGCGTGATGTTATATAGCCTATAGCCTTCCTCGATAACTGGACTATCCAACACAAAAAGAATTATTCAATTCGAACCAGTAGTTTCGGAGATTAGCGCGTTCTAACAAACAAACAAGCAAACAAACTCTTCAGCTTTATAATATTAGTATAGATAGTACTAAATTTTTCCCAATTTATTAAATATTTCCCGCCGACCGACTATTGCCAGCCATAATACAAAGAGCACTCTCATTCATTTGATTATTTTTTTTTCTAGGCTGGGCGTCAATTCTTTAAACGCCCATCGCGCCCCATCAATTTGGGCGACGGCCTTGAAATATGGACCGGGCTGTTTCAGTCTGGAATATTTACTTCAAAACCTTTTGTCAATATTGATGGTATGTATTTATTCCCTTTCCTAGTAATTTAAAGCGACCATAATGTTAAACTTATTAAATAAAGTAGATTGATGAAGTTATTTAATAAATGCCAAAACCAAGGTACGGTCGAGTTTTCTGCCGCCTAATCACTTTCAAATGAAAATCGCTTGCTCACACGTCACAAAAACAGGCGTTACTTCAATGAAAAGACGATGCAAGGTGCAAGTGATTTGGTTCATAGTACGTCGATAGTACTTTTAAACTTATTCAGAGACCTGTCTCTTTCTTTTCCAAACAAAAAGAGATACAATAGTCTTGTTATAAGTATATGAAAAAAGACAGTATGCTGTCTGCCGCATATTTATTTATTTATAGGTATACCACGACATTAAGACCTCGCCTGCGGGGCAAAGGGGTGCGGGGGGAGTTTCCGCGCCGCCTGCACCTCTCGCGCGACCCGCTATCGCCTCCCTCCGCGCCCCGCCGCCCCGCAGGCGAAGTCTCAATGAAGCTGTTTACCTGTACACGGTGTTACTTTGCATCCTTGCCATATTCAAAGATATAAAAGAAGGGAACTGTACCTACAACTTTGGATAAAAGAGACTCTCATAAATAAACCTCAATAAGTTTTAGGAAAATTTGGTTTTGCAGTACACATTGGAATACATAATTTTTTTCTTGCACGTGCAAAAGTCGCAAGTGGAATAAACCAAGTGGGCGTGGCCTAGCCGGCGCGTTTTTGATGTTAGAAAGAGAGCACAATCGCCGCGGCTCTTTTGTTCCTATGAACAGCCAACAGTGATGTGTATGTGCTACGATAGTTAATGGTGTGCGTAACAGATTGTCGATAAAATAAAATAATCGAAATTATTAAATCAAAATTTTAGGTCACTATTTTTTAAATGATTTGAGTTCAGTGTCCGTAATATAGTTACCTCTGTGAATATGGCAAGGATGCAAAGTAACACCGTGTATACATAAGTTATTTCTCTCCAGTTGCTCACAAGGGCTTCCCTAAGCAGCAGCCGGTGATCCAAGCGCTGCAAGAGTTTAAGTTGGACGCCCGGAGATGTCTGGAGAAGCAAAACGGCTTCGCCGTCGAGAGCTTTAAGAGTTTCATCAAGGGACTAAGAGTAAGTAAAGTTACTATAGTCGGCGCGTTGGCATGTGAGTCGTGAGGCATTAATGTCAATAGAGATAGGAATTATGCAGCGAACCGCTTGGTAAGTGCAAACAAGATAGATATGACACGGACGGATAGACGAGACTTGGTTGATAACATGACGTTGAAAATCATACCTAGTACTTAATTAGCGTTTCCAAAGACCTGTCTATAGTTGAAAGATCATCTAATAATATCAAGTAATCGATGTTAGTGCATAAAATATTAGTAATATGGATACTCTCGATAGTATTTCTGTATCGATAGTATTAAACCGAACTGAGCTGTCGATACCATCGATAGACCTATAAATACTACTAATATACTATCCCCTATAGTCATAATAACTCAAACGGTATTTTAAACCTATTGTAGCTATTACACTGTTTTGTCACTTTCTGTTAAATGATGACAGCGCCAAGAAAGAATGAGACAAAACCGTGTAATAGCTAAAATAGGTTTAAAAGACCGTTTGAGTTATCATGAATAAGGGGGATAGGCTTTTGCTCTATAGACAGGCCTATAGATAGAAGAATGCCAAGAGTCTCTTTCTTAATGCTTCTATCCTTTTCTGTCACTTAAAACCATTATTTGCTAGAGCGAAAAGAACCATAAATGAGGCGGTCGGCAACACGGTCCTCCTCTTTCTCGTAACTCATAAAAAATCGCAATCGGGTAATAAGGATACAATCATTCTTATTCGCTGCCTCAGCTTAAGCTTTGAGACACTAAGCTATAAACGACTTTCTTCTGTTTTTTAATAAAATGTAAATTTTTGTAATCATTATTATCAACATCATCATCATTTGAATTTTATCTTACTTAAATATCTTAAATTTTTAAGAGCTAGTCTCTTTTCGGTGGACTTTTTTCCATAAAACTCCAAATTATGGAAGATAGTGTGGTGATTTCCCTCTTGTTATCCACACTGCAGTTTAAAACCAGCAGGTCTACTACGAAAAACGAAATCCGTCAATACGATTATCGTTTTTCGGATCCGAAACATTTTTAGTATGGAATTCTTACTATGAAATGCTTCGGATCCGCAAAACGATTATCGTTTTAACGTATTTTGTTTTTCGTAGTAGGCCTTCAGGGGTCTCTCGCTTAATACCCAGTCAAAAAACATTCCTCATATATGTTCTATATCTTCAGCCTTCTGCCAGTACTAATGTTTCTTCTACCCAACACCAGGGGGATTTTATTGTATAACAAAATAAACATTTAAGTACACTTTTCACAGGTGGTAGCGTCAATTGGCGGCGACAATTCTAGCTCGGGCATGAAACGCGAGTTCATTTGTAACGGGGTGTCGGCCAACAGCGCGACAAGAGAGTACTTTACGCTCGACGATGCCTCCGGCAAGAAGGTCAAGATGTCTGTCGCCGAGTACTTTAGCAAGATGAAGAACGTCAGGTATGAAATTTTCATATAAGTCATAAAAAAAGAATATTATTCTTGAGATATTTCTTCAACTTAACAAACACTTCGGTTTTGTTATATTGGTTTAGTAAAGAACATCTAAAATATCACTCGCACGTAAAAATGCATGGCTGACCTCAATATTATAAAAATGAGGCTTAAGGTTGCTGTCACCTACCTTCTAACAAAGTTCAAATGAAAATTTCTCCCCAAAAATGACTAAACTGACTACTTTTTTTGAATGAATTGTGTAGAAATGAACTATCTCCATAAGATGTCGACTCTGAATTTTTGATTCAATCTTTAAAATGTCTGTAATTTGCAATCATAGAAGCCAAATTGACGGTTTTTCTGGCGCACTCTTCTAGATCACTTGTTGACATCAGCTATCGAAATAACATAAACTTGAAGGGAATTACGTTCGTATACAAGGTGTCGACTCTGTTTTTTTTATTTATCGTTCTGGTTATTCCAAATGAAGACAAAATTGAAACTATGTTTTGGCATAAAATACGCACCTAAAGACAGGCGATTATCTCTGAGATACATTGCACTTATTCTGTGTTATTTGATAAAACAATGTTATAGAGGTTCCTATCTTTGACTTAGCATCTAAATTCTTGATTTTATCTTGTGCAATATATTCAAAATATCTTACTAAAGTAACCTATAAATTTGAGATTTGGAGCTGTCACGAACATTCATCTTCGATCGAAATTTGACAGACAGCGCCGAGCGCTCGGAGGGGAAGGGTGTGTCGCTCGTCGTCTTCGCTGCTAGTCTTTTATTTCGTGTATGATACTAATTCTAAATTTGAAAATATCACGCTTTGCACAATTTTTATACGGCGACCAATTCGCTTTGAGGCTTTATGCAACAGGCATAAAGCCATAGTGCATTTGGATCGTCGATGGTCTCTAATTATAACAAAAAAGTATTCGTTCTTTTGTATCGATTAGTAGTTGTATTTAAATGATTAATCAATGTTATGTTAACTTGCATAGAAAGGAATCCTTATTAATACTATAAGCAAGAAAGATTTATATGTATGGCGACTATTTTAAGAGGTTCATGAGCAGAGATAGGAATAGGTAGGGCTTATTAGCCTAAACTTCGAAGAACAAAGACAAGAATCGGAGACTCCCTTACTACATTTTTTTTCTAGGACATCTGTTGGGACATCATTAATTAGGTACATAAATAATAATAATTATTTTGAAATAAGTGATCGGACTTTGTTAACTTAAGTTTACGACTGGATAAAGTGTAACAATACCTAAAAACAGTATTATGGCTACTACATCTATCTTTCCTCTTTATAATATTAGTATAGACAAATAAAATTCGACTCACGTTTTATTTGATGTAGACAGACAGGAGCAATCTTAAGGCAGCAAATCGTGTTCTAGAAATTCATGCCAAGCCGTGGTCTTGACCACGGGCCCAAGACTGTCAATAAACACAAAAACCGGCCAAGTTCGAGTCGGACTCGCGCACTGAGGGTTCCGTGCCAACTTTAACTGAATTAGGGATTCTTACTTCCACTTAGCCAAAATACCACAATATTTTGTTGACCGCAAATATAACTTTGTTTTTCATAGTGTTTGTATGAAAGACAAAGTTATATTTGCGGTTGATAAAAATGTGCTATATCTCAAAAACTGCTTGTTCGATTTCGCTCAAACCAATTTTCGTTGAAAGTTTATGTTGAGATCTACATGACACATTTTTTTCAAAATTTTCCCTTCCTTAGTTCAAAAGTTAGATGGACTGGATTGCCATTCGGATGGACGCCCATTTTACCACTTTGGAAGCGTCTATATCTCAAAAGTTAGACTTTTAGAAAAAATGGTTTGAGGAACCTCAATGTCATTTTGAAAGACCTATCCATAGACACCCCACACGTATAGGTTTGAGTAAAATTTTTGTTTTTGGTTTTAGTTTCATGTATGGGAGCCCCCTATAATATCATTTTTTCAAATTTTTTGTACCTGAATCGGAAAGCGGTAAAGAAGATACATCTACTTACCAAGTTTCAGCGGTGTGATGCTAATAGTTTCAGAAAAAAGTGGCTGTGACATACGGACGGACAGACAGACAGACAGACAGACAGACAGACTTGACGAAACTATAAGGGTTCCGTTTTTGCCATTCGGCTACGGAACCCTAAAAATGTGATTGGACCAGTGCAAAATTGAGCATGTACATACTTAAAAAATTGGAATCAACTACTTACAATAATTCACTATGGCAAATAATCTGTCTGGTAATAACTTACACTGGGCGCATGAAATTATCTGAAGTCATGCCAATTTTGTATTGCTCTGAACACAGGTAATCTGCTACACACCGCCTCCGTAATCTACACTATTTTCAGAATACCAACGCACTGTTTCACGAACACTCATGTCAGCTTCGTCATGTCACTCCCGCACGCATCCCGAGACAACCATAAACAAATAAAGCATTTGACTTACTAACCGATATTTTTATGGATGAACACTCGTTCTTTGAAAAAAACACGTTATCAATGTGCGAAAGTAACAGATAGATAGTGCGGCTAACTAAGTTCAAAAGAGACAAAAGTTCTTTTGTTCGGTGCCGGGTGGCTCGCAACGGCGCGCTAACCATCTGTTTTTGTAGCTTTTTTATGAATGAATGAGGTGCGCGCAATCTTAGATGTTTTTGAGTATGATTTTGTAATGCTTGATTTAATTTTAAACAATTGTTATTAGTGAAAATAGCATGATCATTATTTTAAAGGACGCCCGTTTGGATGGGTGGGCCGTTAACTGTTCTGTATAACAATTAAATGCAAATTAAAACTGTATCTAGCAAAAAATCAAGTTTTTTATATATTTTTCCTGTATTCTAGACTCGACTCTTAATCACCTCTTTGAATTTGGATAGTACTTTTTTCACACCCTGTATTATGTCCAGTCACAAAGTTTGGTATACATAAACTAATTACTTATTCCAAATAAAATTTATTTTTGATGTACTTAGATGATGTCCTATATAAGTCTTGATATGAATCTTGGGACAGTCGTCTCGGAAAAAAAATACTATCATAAAAAGACTCCAATTCCTCTCTGTTCTGATTCGAAGTTTAGGTAAATAAGCCCTACCTATTCCTATCTCTGTTCATGAGTTATAACGAAGATCTTTTATCATATACAATTTGTATTTTCAAAACTTGATCAAACAAAATGTGCAGATACTAGGACCAAAATTATCGACAAAAATAATAATAATAAAAAATTGAGTACAAAATAAAATTGTGGTATATGATGAGCAAAACTGTTTCTATCACCAAACAGTTAAATGTCAATTTTAGACAAATACTGAATTAATAAGGCCAAGAATAGGCAATAGTACCAATTCTATTGCATATGTATGGGGTTGCAAATAATAACCTTATGTATATAAAATAAAGTAATATCAGTAACACTACTTTATAGTTCAACAACGGTAGACCGATTCTCATGATATTTACTTTGTTGAATTGGTATTTACCTCTTACCCCTTAAGTTATTATAAAACGGCTGGGGCGCGCCGAGGCTGGATATGAAGCTAAGTTTTCTGTGGTCGAAGTTTTTTTTTTCACTAAAAAGTCTAAAACTCTTCAAAGGACTCCAATTTAGGCAAACGATTTCTTTTTGAAGTCAGTGCCATCGCATGGGCTCTCTCAAGTTCCATCTTAAGCGACATCTATCTGGGCATCGACTCCAAAAAGAAATGGTTTGCCTAAAATGGAGTCCTTTCAAGAGTTTATTTAAGACTTTTTAATGTGTTTTGTTTTTGAAGTCGGTTTTATTGAAATAGTATGGTGGTGAAGTGACCATTAACCCAACAAAATTGAAGACAAATAAGGGCTTTTATAAGTATTTGACGTTATAAGTATTTGACTTTGAGTAGTAAACAAGTAAGTTTATAAATTTTCTTACATCATTCGTGCTTTGGATTTTGAATAAGAATAAACGGACGACAAAAAGTAAAAGGTCAGTTTTTCTTAATATATACCGTATATAGGCGTTATTTAGTTCCACAACCTTTGATACGCACTTGTACGTACATACCATTGGCCATTGGCGTCAATTCCATACTGTGTGGGACTTGTTCATGGCATTAATTTCATACGCTAGTAACAGTGTTTCAATGGTTTAAACTTAAATAAATAGGGCAATATTTTGCTTATTTAACATTACTTTTCTTTCTACCACAATCTACAACCACAACCTTATAAACTTGTATAGTAAAACGCTTGTTTAAATAGAAGCGTTTCATGTGATGTGTATGTAGTTAATATGAACCTGTATTCAAATTGTACGCAAATGCCATGAAGTTCCATGGTTCTATTCAAGTCCATATTCATATAATATTTCATTATTAAAAAAATTATATGAACAAAATGATATAATACCGGTGTAAACCAAATAATTAAATAAAAAATATCTTATTTATCATCTGTTATACACGAAATACTTGAAATCTTGATCGAAATTTTCTTAACTACATTTTCTGAATGTCAGCTATAATAACTTGTGACATATTTCATATATCAAAATACAAATCGTGTCAAAGAACAGCGTTACACTAAAAAGCATTTATGTGTAAATAAATCCTCATAGCATCCAGCTGGTATGACACGTGGTAGATCAAGCGCAGAACCAATGGCATCATCCACCAATAACCCTTAGTCCCCGTTTCTCGTGGAGTTTACATTCGTAAAAAAATACCTACTTTGAGAAGTCACGATTTGGGTGAAGACATAAAGAGGCAGATAACCGGTACCAACCTGTACCGACTGACTAGTGATGTGCCAAGTCATCTATTTTTAATCTCGAAATATTTAAGAAATTCGTTACAACAATCCAAATAAGGACCGACTGACACTAGAAAATTGTTTTAAAACAAGATTCAAATCAAGACTTGAGTCGGAAAAGTCTCTATAAAGCATTTCAATTCCATGAAATAGCCAACACGGCACAACACTGGTTAGTTGTTGCAGGTCAGTGCGTGTTACCCGCCTCTATATGTCTTCACCCTTTGGATGCATTTCGTTTTTTCTATGCTGTAAGTTTTTTACGTTATTATAACTGTACGTTTGTGTTTAAATCTGTGAATTTAGTTATATAATTATCAAAAGGAAAATGTTCGCGAACTGAATTGACGCGAGCCCTGATTCCTAACTGTATTCACTGTATTCGTAATAGGTATTTTAAATACAAAAAAACTAGTATAACATTAATTTATCACATCGACTTTTATAAGACCATCATTTTCTGTGTTCATCATACGCATAGCCTACTTCTACCTAGAGATAAAGTATCAAAATTGTTTAATTACAGTTAACATTTTTTTGTGTCCCGGACATATAAAATCGCACACACACATCGATAAATTCGGTAAAATCTGAGAATCGCCAGACTGTCATATGGCTCTTAATGCTAGCCTATAACACAAGTGTTTAGTCTGGGAGGTGGAGACCTGGTGTATTATTACAGATTGTTTCAAGCTTAACATAAAGTAAAGTGATATATGTATGAAACCCTGTATTGTATATTTTACTTTTTGTGGAGGAATAAAGTTATTATTATTAATTTATATTTTTTTTATTATTGCAGGCTGCAGTATCCTGATCTCAATTGCATCTGGGTGGGGCCGAGGGAGAAGACGATATATTACCCTATGGAGCTCCTAGAAGTAGCCTACGGACAGGTATAAAATATTTTTTTTCATCACTCCTGTTCGGAAAATAGCACTTTCCTGTGTAGATAGCCGGGTGGAAAATAGCTTTTCCATCCCTAGGGTGGACAATCTACTATTGTTATTGAACATTTTATTTGCTATTCAAATAAAAAGTTACTACTGCTCCTTCGTTAAAAAAAGATAGACTTGAAGAAATTAAAAGAAAAGTTGAATTAGAAATTCGCAGAAGTTATCCATAGAAGAAGGCAGCTTAAGTCTATGTAATACTCGTATAATTCACGAATAATTTCTTGATGAATCCATGAAATACTATTTATAGCAAGCCGTTTCATAAGCCCAATCAAGAAAGGCTGGTGTTTTGAATAGGTGTTTATTAATAATTTATATCACTTAAATAAGTATTACTATGTACAATGACATTGTGTGTTTTAGGCACTAAATAGGCAACTTAACGACATGCAACTATCCACAATGGTCAGAACAGCGGCCACACCTCCAGACGAGAGAAAGAAGAAGATTGAAGAAGTTATCTCAGATGTAAGTATAATAGCCAAGGATATACAGGTTGTCCCAAAAAATTTTGTCAAGCTGAAGTCCAGATGTAGAGCACCACTAGGGCAAAATCACCCTTTTGTTAGTTTAAGAGATACCCTGATTTTTGATAGTTTACGAGATATGTTTTTTTTTCAATAGTATGTGTTAAACACACAGGGTGATTCGGGTAGCCCTAGTGATGCCATACACCTCGGGGCTTTTGCTTGACACAATTTTTTGGGACACCCTGTATATGACCGGTTTGACACTTAGAATAGTAGCATTTGACATTTATAAATAGTCTGCTCGGACACTTTTGACAGAGCGTTTGCGACGCTTGGCGTTTGAACGCTTGGAGTAAATTTTTCATTGCTAGTCAAATTTTGTAAACAACCTTTTTATAACTTAAAATAGCAGCAGTGAATAAAATAATAAACTTTTTTACTTTAAAAGATCTCAGTGCTCAATGATGCATTATGTATGTATCGAGTTTTGTGTTTATTTAAAATATTTCATAAAAAAGAAAAACCAAGATTGTTTACAATATTGGACAAGCAAAGAAAAACGGACTTTATTAAGTTTTATTGTTTCTCTGTTGTTTATTCAAATCACTGATTACAGATGAACTACTCGAGCAATCCGTACTTCCAGAAGTTCGGATTGACGATATCCGATAAATTCTACCCGGTTGATGCGAAAGTGCTGATGCCCCCCAAATTGGACGTTGGGACCCCGAGGCCGGTGGAGCCCAGGTATGTATCAATACTTTTCTCATAATAGGCTATAGTAGTATTAAACACTTGCTACCTCCGCGGCAATAAATAGCGTATTCCTATCTCTCTTTTACACTCACAGGCCTTATGGGGAGGCGTAGTGCTGCCCTGCACACTGCACAGTTATCGATAAGCGCGTGCGTGCACGCGTTACTCCCTAGGTCATGAATGATTTATGGCCGCAGGAAAACCGAGTGTTAATACTACTACAGTTCAGTCACTAATATTTAACGAGTCGACGCATTTTGGTGAAGTGGTTTATTAGCGCTCTATGTCAGCGGTCACGGGTTCGAATCCCGCTAGCCACAAAAGCGACATGATCACGGAGTAACATTAGTTACTCCGTGATCATGGCGCTTGCAACAGTGCCGAAATATCGGAAGCTCATAAATAATAAGGTACATGGTAACAATCCCGTATCTAACTATTCTAATGTTAGTGACCATGAAAGTTTAAAAAATATGTATATTATTATAAAAATATGTATATGCATTTGGAAAAGCTCATCTTACCATAGAATTACCACCCAAATTTACACTTTTCGCAAGCAAATAAATAATTCATTCATTCAATGACAGGCGCGGTGCTTGGCAAGCCGATCGCTTGCTCAAGCCGGAAGCGTTGACGTCGTGGGGCATCATCGCGGTGGAAACGAACAACGATCGGTGCGACTTCGACAACACCATTCGTATGGTAAGTGTATCACACACACACGCACACACACACACACACACACACACACACACACACACACACACACACACACACACACACGCACGCACGCTCACGCACACACACACACACACACACGTGCGCGCGCACACACACAAACACACATGCATACGCACACGCACACATCTGCCACAGCGTCCTGAAGGAGATGGCTGACAGTGGGGATTGTCCACATGCTCAAGACAACTAGCCACATTTACAAAATTATTACTAACGCTAACACTGGATCGCAGTTGTCCGAAATAAACTTTTTTATTATTTATTTATTATGTCATCATGCACATACTACTGTTATCAATCATGAGATCGATGGTAAATAAAACTATGATTCTACCATACGTTGTATAATCAGCCGCCACAAGCAATGGGTTTTACATACGTAGCACGTATGCGTCTTCTACGCAGCGAGTCCCAGCGAGGTCCGTCCGCCCCCCGAACGGCGCCGCCTACCGATAGTTAGGAGCGACGGATTAAAGTGATTTTCCGAAGCACGAGGCTGTCGCCACCGCCGACTTACTGATACCGAGATATCGATATATTTCTCAGAAAAAGATTTACTATGGATAGTTGACATCGAAAATCAACTTTAATATCGATAATTAATAGTATCGATATTAATATTGTAGTAATATCGATATTTTTGTTTTAAATGTAGTATCGGCTGACTATTGGTACTACTATCGATAGTATTGATAGTGCATACCCAGATTTGCACTCACACAATTTTTGACGAATCATGGATATCATCGAGAATACCTTTTCCGATTCAAGATCGCTAATACAGACTCTTGCCCGTGCGACGACACGTCTCAACAATCCTTCCAACATCTCCTGACAGAATGCCCACGATTCGCCTCCAAACGCTCCGACCACATAATCATTTGCCATACAGACTCTTGCCCGTGCGACGACACGTCTCAACAATCCTTCCAACATCTCCTGACAGAATGCCCACGATTCGCCTCCAAACGCTCCGACCACATAATCATTTGCCATACAGACTCTTGCCCGTGCGACGACACGTCTCAACAATCCTTCCAACATCTCCTGACAGAATGCCCACGATTCGCCTCCAAACGCTCCGACCACATAATCATTTGCCATACAGACTCTTGCCCGTGCGACGACACGTCTCAACAATCCTTCCAACATCTGACAGAATGCCCACGATTCGCCTCCAAACGCTCCGACCACATAATCATTTGCCACATCCATAAGCTCAACGATCCTTACAAACTCTCAGACGTGGTCTCAAAAGAGGCCACACTTAACAGTTTTAACAACCTACTCACATTCATAGTTTCCGATTTAAAGAATTTCAATAAATAATCCCATTCTAAACCAATGTTGGCCTTACAGTGTAATCCGATAGCACTGTAAGCTCAATAAACACTTATTGAGATTAACAAAAAAAAAACCTGTCGCTGGTATTGTACCAAACTGAGAACGTGAATGGTTTTAAAAAAAATTAAATCACTCATTCTATTTAAGGCCTCACCCATATAAAAAGAACTGTTATCTTCTTTCAGCTAATGCAAGTTGGCCGTCAAATGGGCATGAACGTATCTCAGCCAGCTTTTCGTCGTTTCGACGTCACTATGCGGCAAGTGGGTGAGGTTCTAAGCAATGCTGTCAGCAATAATATCAACTTTATGTTCGTCATCGTGTCATTCAGGGGACGGGACTACTATCACAAGGTAAGTTTATAGTCAACTTGAAATATTAAACCCGTATTTTTGGATTATTACTCATGATAACGCAAACAGTGTAATAAACCTATTTTAGCTATTACACTGTTTTGTCACTTTCTGTCAAATAATGACAGCGCCAAGAAAGAAAGAGACAAAACAGTGTTATAGTTACAGTGCGACATGGATCTTCTGGCCAACGGTGACAGTCGGAACTAACGCTGTCAAATTCAAAAATGCGGTTGCCAGATCGAGTGTAGCGAAATCTCCCCAATCTTACGAGAGATTTTCCCATTTTTCCTTTTGTTTTATTTTCGTACATGTTCTGTGTAAACTATAAATATGATTGTTTTTAAATACCGTAGACCTAAACACCTACAATAAAGTTTTAATTTTCAATGGTTTTTATTATTAATACAATTGTTTTGCGCCTAAAATCGGTGGAACATCCATGATATGCATCTTATGGTAGAAAATGCCTTCAACGACATTTCCATCCAAGAAATCTTTTCTTTGACTTTGCCATAAAAAAAACTTGCGTAAAAAAAGACTATAAATAATATACTCCCTGAATCAAGGGACATTTTCATGCTGTGGCTACTTTATTGAATGCTAGCGCCCCCCTGTCAATGTCATCCGTTGGCCAGAAGATCCTTGTCGCACGGTAAAACAGGTTTATTAGACTGTTTACGTCATTATAAATGTAAGATTTTAAAGCAAAGCACACTATCTTGAAATTTACAATAAATGGAGACCAGACAAAATGAAGCGCTTCATAAGATTTCCACCAGCAAGATGGTCCTTGTAATGGTAGCAGGTTTTGTCTGCTTGCAGTTTATGAAAAAGCTGCAAAGGTTTTTTCTTTAAAAATTAACACCCCACACCCCAATTTAATTTGGGGCAAAGACGAATCCAACAAAGTAAAGGTCATGAAAATGGTCCACCCGTTTGCTAGTTCATAAGTGGTATAACTAACACGAATTTCTTTCATGTATTATGTATAGATATTTGTAACAAGTCTAGGTAACCGTGTTGACTGATTTGGTAACAATTTCTTTTTTCTGTTTAATCAGGTCAAGCAATTGGCGGAGAGAGAAGTCGGTATTCTGACTCAATGCATCAAGGAGCAAACTCAGCAGTCTCGCATGAACCCGCAAACTATACGCAACATTCTCCTAAAGGTACTTTTGGTTTATTTTCGCACATAACAAATAAATCAATATTGGTGATAATGACTTTGATAATAATGGTCCACATCTATGTTATTATGGGAAATTTTATGGGTCACATTAATTTGTGTGTTAAAATCATTGTAAATATATATTTTTTGTGTCCAAATGGGGAGTAGTGAATACAATAACAACGTACATGACAAATCAACCACGTGTTTGTTGACACAACCCAATTCAGGTTGGGCTCGTATAATTCCTTTTGACGAGCACTTTGGTGCCAGAACTTATTTGTACATCCACGTATTTTTATTATGTGGAGATGTTCTGATATGTGTTAAGAGACAATAACGTGCATAAAGGGGGGAAACGAGACAGTAATTGCTAATGTGATAGTGATTGCCCACTGAAGTAAAACACTATGGATGAGGTGGGCAATAATTTTACTTTAAATTTAACTTAAACATTTAAAAAAAAATTTTAAATGTTTAAGTAAAACCCTATGGATGAGATGGGCAATAATTTTACTTTCGCGACATCCTTTACGTTTATCCGCAATACGAAAGTAAATGAGTCCTGGAAGCTTTTTTTTCTTGTCGAAAACGGGCCTCGATTGTAGGTATAGATTCACAAAACATATTTAATGTTCAGATCCATTCTTTATTAACCTATGATGCACCCAAGGATACCGTAATAACTCCGAAAACCCCCGTTTTTTAACCTTTACGTTCTAAACCTACGTTCCGTAAAACCAAACTGCGTTATTTCCTTCCAGGTGAACTCCAAGTTGATGGGCATCAACCAGAGTCTCGACGCGAGCTCGCTGCCGCGCTGCCTGCAAGGCGGCGGGGTTATGGTGGTGGGCGCTGACGTCACGCACCCCTCGCCCGACCAGGTGACTATTCAATTTGGTCACGTAGTGTGAGGCGCAGCGGTGGCAGCGCTTCGGTTTGGTGATCATTCCGGCCATATAAGTTACGTACAGTGGTGTGCACTGAATTGAGAACGGTCTGTTTTCTGTAGCACTTTTAGAAAACAATTTGCTTATACTTTGTCACAAATTACCATTGACAACTTGACGAGAGCGCGGCTAGTGAGCGACCCGCACCCCGCGCGCCCCCCGCTATCGCCTCCCCCGCACCCCTGTGCTTCGCTGGCGAAGTCTCGATAAAGCGGTTGACCTATGATACACATCGATTGAAATAACTTTGTCTCGTTGCCGTAGATTATTCATACATTTATTTTCCTTCTTTTAAAGTATAATGACTGAACTTTTAGTCTAACTAGTATGATAATAATACATTAATCATTAAAAGTATACTTTGCAGCTTAATCAATTGCAGTTTTTGCCCAGTATTCCACTAAAATCAGCCCAGCTTTTAAGCTAATTTATTATAAGCTGCTGCTTATAAGCGCTCGTAATCTATTACAGTCAAATTATTCGTTATTAAAAACATTAGCTATTTATTGCTAAATAGTACCTAATTATTTTATTACAAAAGATATTACGAATTGAATGCAAGCAGACGCCCAATGTACGTATTTTATGTATCAGACACATTTGGGACGACCACTTTTTAGGGTTCCGTAGCCGAATGGCAAAAAACGGAACCCTTATAGTTTCGTCAAGTCTGTCTGTCTGTCTGTCCGTCCGTATGTCACAGCCACTTTATTCTGAAACTTGTAGCATCACACCGCTGAAACTTGGTAGGTAGGTGTATCCTCTTTACCGCTTTTTGATTCAGGTACAAAAAAATTGAAAAAAATGATATTATAGGGGGGGCTCCCATACATGAAGCTAAAACCAAAAAAATTTTTTTTACTCAAACCTTAACGTGTGGGGTGTCTATGGATAGGTATTTTTAAATGACATTGAGGTTCCTAAAACCATTTTTTCTAAAAGTCTAACGTTTGAGATATAGACGCTTCGAAAGTGGTAAAATGGGCGTCCCCCCCATCTAACTTTTGAACTAAGGAAGTGAACATTTTGAAAAAAATATGTAATGTAGATCTCAACATAAACTTTCATCGAAAATTGGTTTGAATGAAATCGAACTAGCAGTTTTTGAGATATAGTACATTTTTATCAACCGCAAATATAACTTTGTCTTTCATACAAACACTATGAAAAACAAAGTTATGTTTGCGGTCAACAAAATATTATGGTATTTCGGCTAAGTGGAAGTAAGAATCCCTAATTCAGTTAAAGTTGGCACGGAACCCTCAGTGCGCGAGTCCGACTCGCACTTGGCCGTTTTTTGTTACTGTTTATGTATTGTAATTTTTAATTATCCGTTTTTTCCCATAGGTTGCCAGGATAGCTTATTATATTATTGTTATGATTTATTTTTTGCAAGTTCAAAGCTTTATTTCTGGAGCTTACTGTTATGTTTATCTGTGTTTAGTGATTTGATAAAAAACCTAGAAAGCTAAAATCGCTCAAAGTGGCAATAAACGAGTTTGAAAAAATATTTTTATGAAGCATGTATTGTTATACGTGTTTATGTTTTTTACGTAACCTTTCGAAAAGCTAATAAATGTAAACTTATTTCAGAGCAATATACCGAGTATCGCGGCTGTCACCGCTTCGATTGATCCGAAGTGTTTCATATACAACATTGAACTCAGTATTCAAACACCGAAGGTATGTTTTTGTTTATTATAATCGAAAACGGTTCATGTTTTTTTACTATACAGTATCTTTTGGATTCATGTGCTTTGGCTAAGTATTTTCTTCTTTTATATTCTTATGCCAAATTTTTGGAGTGTAAGCTCGTACTTTTTGGAGGACTACTTCGAAAAACGAAATCCGTCAAAACGATCCGAAACATTTTGTAGTAAGGATTGCATACTAAAAATTCTATCGATCGTATTAACGGATTTCGATTTTCGTAGTTCGCCCTCAGGGACTATTTTACTTGAGTGGTAGATCGATACCATTACAGTGTTTATCGCAACCTTATTCGCTAATGAGAGAATGTGAAGGCAATTTTTTGACATTAGTCCAAATAACAGACACTGTGATTTAAATTTCAAGAGAGAAAATCTGAACGTTACGTGATATTACAGAAAGAAATGATCGTCGAGTTCGAAGACATGATGGTGGACCATCTGAAAGTGTACCGCAACCACCAGAGGGCGCTGCCGAAGAAGATATTCGTGTTCCGTGACGGCGTGTCCGAAGGGCAGTTTGCTCAGGTGAGTAGAGCTTGTCTAAGCTGAAATGACGCGCTCGCCCCACTACTTAATTAGTTTATTTCGATGTTTGAGTGCAAATATTATAAATATGTAATAATAATAAATATTCGTGACCTGAACTACATGACTCTTGTAGTCACAGCTCATTGAGAGCTCAAATATGTTGCTATAAGATCAAGGTCAAATCCTTAGATTCCTTATCTGTCCATTTTTCTGTTGAGTAAATTTAAAATCGATTCGTCATTCCATAGTTGACATACATGATTGCTCTATCATTACGATCCACACTCGATAATTTGACGCTTTTTGTACAGTAGAGCAAGCACGAATAATTTGCGTAAAAGTATTCGTATCGTTAACGAAAACAATTTTTATGAAAATCTTGAGAGCGCCTCTATCGGACGTAGATCAAACTAAATTTGGCAGCACGAATGCATAACGCATCGTTATGTAATCGTGCGGTAAACGTATCCTATGATTTTTATACTAACTGTGCGAGCACGTTGCAAATAAAGATTTTTTGTTTATGAGCACGACCCTTTCTTTGACGTACAGAATCATGAGTGACGATATCTGGCTATCGTAACCGTGTAAACTCGCAACGCTTACGTTACGAATACTTTAAAAGTTCGTGCTTGGCCTACTGCAATCAAACAAAAAAAAGGCGTAACCCAAATATTACATAATTTACTTTATTTACACCAACGTTTTCTATTTCATTGACCCATCGTGTTTAACTCTCGATCTTCATTTTCATAGACTAAAGCTTTAGTTATCGATGGTCATCACCATAGACTCGGGTTCGTAGCTGTGGTCGATGTAACGGTGCTTGATAATGTGCTTGTAGACGAATGCTGACTTTCGCGGGGTGCGGGGGCGGGCTGGGTCCGTGAAGTCCACAGAGTATAAGCCCAGGCGTGGTCTGAAAAGGATTTCATAATTTTGTAGAAAAAAGTAAATACACGCGGAACAGGGTGTAGACATCATTATATTACAAAAGTAGTCAGTGCAAAGCTGAAAATTTTGACTTAAGTAGCGGATATGCCACACTATATACTTCTAGGTCTAGTTTATGAAAAGCACTAGGCTTTTCATAGAAAAAAAAATATATTAACACATTATTTCCTGTGCGCAGGAAACCTAGCCTTGGGGTTGATTAACCAAAATAACCCTATTTGAGCTTCGTCACATTAAAAAAAAGGAATCGATTTCATAGCAAAGTGCAGTACTTCTATCACATCACAACAGAGCTTCAGCTCACAAGTGCAATTTATATTATTAAGTTTGTATGGTGACAAAACACTATAAAAACAAAAATAAACTATAGAGCTTCAGCTTTTGAAATAAGATATCAACTTCACAGCACTTGAATCCATTATATTTTAAAAACCGGTTAAGTGCGTGTCGGACCCGCGCACTGAGGGTTCCGTGCCACCCTTAACTAAATTCAGGGTCCACTTACTTTCACTTAACGAAAACATCACAATATATTGCGACGGCAAAAATAACTTTGTTTTTCATAGTGTTTGTATGAAAGACAAAGTTATATTTGCGGTTGATAAAAATGTGCAATATCTCAAAAACTACTGGTTCGATCTCCTTCAAACCAATTTTCATTGCAAGTTTTTGTTGAGATCTACATTATATATTTTTTTCAAAATTTTCACTTTCTTAGTTCAAAAGTTAGATGGGGGGGGACGCCCATTTTACCACTTTGGAAGCGTCTATGTCTCAAACCTTACACTTTTATCAAAAATGGTTTTAGAAACCTCAACATCATTTTAACATTATATATTTTTTTCAAAATTTTCACTTTCTTAGTTCAAAAGTTAGATGGGGGGGGACGCCCATTTTACCACTTTGGAAGCGTCTATGTCTCAAACCTTACACTTTTATCAAAAATGGTTTTAGAAACCTCAACATCATTTTAAAAGACCTATCCATAGACACCCCACACGCATAGGTTTGAGTAAAAAAAAATTTTTAGGATTTAGTTTCATGTATGGGAGCCCCCCCTTAAATATTATTTTTTCTTACTTTTTGTATCTGAATCGGAAAGCGGTAAACAAAATACACCTACCTACCAAGTTTCAGCTATGTGACGCTTATAGTTTCAGAATAAAGTGGCTGTGACATACGGACGGACAGACAGACAGACAGACAGACAGACAGACAGACAGACAGACAGACAGACTTGACGAAACTATAAGGGTTCCGTTTTTTGCCATTCGGCTACGGAACCCTAAAAAGAAACCGATTTACTCAGACGTGTGTATCCCCGCCGCCCGCAGCCCTCACGCTTCCCGCTCTCGCCTCTTCTGTGACCCGGCGAGGACTCAATGAAGCGTCTATTACAATAATCTATTACAACGACAAAAACATTCAGCAACTTACACATATCCCTCCAACCACTCCATATTGTCCATGAGACTCCACGCCATGAACCCTTTGAGATTCACACCGGCTTCTATAGCGTCCAGCGCGCTTTCCAACGAAGCCCTGTAGTATTCCACTCTGTCATCATCAATCAGATGGTCGATAGAAGACCAGCCGTTCTCAGTAATGAAGAACTTTGGAATTTTGTACTTTTTGTTCAGATGGGTCAATGCGTTGTAGATGCTGTTCGGTGCTTTCTGTACAAATAGGATGATTAAGTGTCACAATAACTCAAGTCGTACTCTTGAATCAAGTGTGCAAAAAATCTGGCCTCATCGAATAGATTTTATGTTCGAATCTTAAAAATATATGATTCAGATTGGTTGTCATTTCTGTAAGCTATTATATATTATAGAAGTTCTACAAAAACAACAGACAAGCGTACAAAGTTTATAAATTATTCGAAAAATTAAATAATATTGTAATGAAATACGTACCCACAACCAAGGAGACTGTGATGGGATCCAATCTTCAGGAATATGAATACCGACACCTGCGTCATCGTACAAAGAAGGCACCGGGTGTTGTTCAATGTACTCTGTAGCCGACACGAGTCGTGAAGAATAATGGTTGACCCCCAAAAAGTCGTAGCTTCCTCTAACGAAAGCCTTCTCTTCCTCGGTGAATGTTGGCATGCGAGACCAAGCGTATCCCTGCTCAGCGCTCTTAGCCGCAACGCGCTCGGATAACTCTTTGGGGAAACCACCCTCTTCGGAAAAGATTGGGTCAGCATATAGACCCCACTGTAAAGTAGATAATTATTATCAAGTTCTTTTGTCTTTGACATCATGCGTGGAAAGGTTTTTATTCCATTGCACCGTACCATTCCATGAACGCACGTAAAACATCACGATAGGCTCAAACTTGCCCAATGAACGGATTGACAGCGTTCGGTCTCACCGTTATATGGAGCGAGTGCGAGCGAGAACGTATTTTGCCGGTGCTAATACGCTCCGTGTGAGCACTCGACTTTAATAAATATATCTTGGAACTTTTCACTGAGTGAGACATGGAATCGAGATTAAATATACACTACAAAGAAACTTACTTCAGCCTGCCGCTGGATTTCAGCCGCGAATTCATCTTCTTCTGAATCCGTCAAGGGTCCAAACCAGTTGACGCTGATTACGATTCCACATTCCCCACCCTGGGTCGGTTTAAAGTCTTTATTGTAAGCATGGTATGCCTTAGCATGTGCCATCACGAGAGACTTCGCACACCAGTACGTGCCCACACCGGTTGCGTTTACTAAAGGCGCTTTAGTGTCAGACCCATACCCTTCGTAGCATATTTCCCTCGGCTCGTTAAAAGTACTGAAGCTTTTAACCCTATCGCCAAACCTCTCGAACACCAAACGGGCATAATCTTCATACCAGTCAGAGAAAAGGGGGTTAATAAAGCCACCGAGCTCTTGCAGTTTTTGCGGCAAATCCCAATGATACAAAGTTATTAGGGGCTTGATGTTGTACTTGATAAGTTCGTCTATCAAATTGTTGTAGTATTGTACTCCAGCTTCATTGACGTTGTGGGTGAACCCTTCTGGTAAGATTCTAGACCAGGCGATAGAAAAGCGGTACGCGTCGACGCCCAACTCTCTTAACATTTCGACGTCTCGTTTGTATTGGTTGTATGAGTCGCAGGCGACGTCACCGCTGCTCAAGTCGAGAACAGATTCAGGGGTGGTGTGTGTCAGATAGTCCCAAATACTTTCGCCTTTACCTAAAAAAGTGAACATAGATTAGTATTTGTATCAAGACCTCATTAGATACAGATGTAAGAAGGTGTTGTAGAGCTATAGTGTAGTTTCAGCCGATTGTAGATAGATAGATTTCTTGGTAGTTGATGGGGTTATATATACAAGGTGTTTCAAAACAACGAGTAAAGAATGAAGAGAGTTGCTCAGAATCAGTAACTGAACAATTTTCTCCTTGAAACGTGGGTCGAAATATGCCAAAAATTAATTGACTCTCCATAGAAATCAGACGGGTCACATGACCGATTTAGTATGGGAAGTCAAACTATTTTTGGCTTTATTCGACCTATGTTTCTACGAGAAAGATGTTCAGTTAGTGATTCTGAGTAGGTCCCTTCATTCTTTACTCGTAGTTTCGAAACACCTTGTATAATAGGGATACTTTCTTTTATTCGTTTGTAAGGCTTTTGGTCGTCTATATTGAGTGAAGCAAAGACAAACCGTCCGCATTCCATCCTCCTTCGATCTGGTAGGCAGCGGTTGCGGCGCCGAAGAGAAAATCCTCTGGGAACTTTCTTTGCTGACGGGTCTCACCCCAGCACCCCACCGCTAACAAACTGAAAATAAAATTCTCCTATATCATATTTCATAAACCGTTTCACATTATCTCCCGCATTCATCGATAGGTGCGTCAAAAACGTTGATCAGCACTAGAAACCTTCTCATCAATTTATCAAACCACTTTTATGTACCATTTAGTCCGGCTTTATTTTTGTAATTGAGAACTATATTTTCTAACACCTTAATTTAGGTGTGTCACTTATCTGCAATATCCTTAATAACATATTCGTCCTCGAGAAATATTTTTATCACCATATTAATCAAAACTGTCCGAAGTAAGTATAAATCATTAGGCGGGAACGTTAAAATTAAATGGTAAATAAAAATAAATTGAACATTCATAGATAGGTCGGGCATTTCAAGGATATATTTTAAAACTAAAAAAAAAATGATAATCTTCACATGATAAGATGTTTCTTCGAGATTTAGGTGACAGATCTAATATTTAAGGAAGAAAATATTATTTATTAGGTGATTAATTAATTAATTAATAATAATTAATTAATTAATAAAATCATACCCTTTGTAATTTCGTTAAGTTTAAGTTGTAAAAAATAGAAGAAAGATAATTAACATACCATAACCAAATGAGCACGCCTAGTTTCATCTTGTCAACGATTGAACCGTTTCTAGAACATAGAACCATTTATATTTCATAACAGATACTTGAAAATTGAGATACACTTGAGATTTATCAGTGATATAAATGTTAAACGAGATTAGAATACCTCCAGGAGGTTTGTGATATGACACTGATCGATAATAATGACATAACATTTTATGTTTATCTTACTCGTGTATAATAACATTTTCAGAAAAAAAAAACTTAATATTTGTTGTTTTATCTTATTTTAGACGGATCAAATCTTGTGATAGATTTGTGGAGCAAAGTAATCAGAGATAAGAATATTTCTTGTAAGGATGACGAAATATTTTTAGATGACGAGCTAACTCAGTCATGAGTGTATTACATCTCCGTCTGTTACTAAGTCTTCATCGCCGTAAATACAAACTAAGTATTTTCATTTATTTTACCTCCTCTCCTCTCCCTATTTTATTGGCTCATCTATTTAGATTTCATGTCCAACCGAAATATAGAAACGGAAGAATAGAGAGCACTCGCTTATTGCTTGTGCACATGACTCTGCACTTCTTCTTATTCATTTTTAATACTTGATTGGCTCTGATGAGATTAACCGGCATAATAATTAAGTCATTTACATCTACTAATCATTCAGTCGACAGACATCCCGACCACTCTCTTCCAGGCACACTATCACACGCATCATGTACAGTATATACTACAGTAGTAACCAACCGATCAGCTACTCAAATGATCATTTCAGCAAAACCGTTATCAAAGTCAATTTACTATGTAGAGGCAGCACTTGGCCTCGGCCCGTGCTGTCTTGAAACTGCGGCAGAAGCTGAGAAATAACACTAAAAAAAACGAAATAAAAATAAATAACATTTTTATTGCCAGGTGATGAACAGCGAACTCCAAGCCGTGCATGATGCGTACAGGAAGCTGGCTGGGACAGATCAAAAGCCGGAAGTTCTGTTCTTGCTTGTGCAGAAACGCCATCATACGAGGTATGTTAAATGTTCATGTGCTGTGCTAGATATACATAAAAGATTTTGGGTCATGCGGTTTTTTTCCAAAGCACAAAGTTAGTGCGTAAGTAAATTAGCTCACAGTCAGTGAAGATTACAAATGAGAAGGAAGGACGATATTAGAAATGAAAATTGTTCCAAACGTTTTGTGGCAATATAATATTTAGCTTAGCAATAATTCTAAATGAAACATTGTCATAATATAAATTTGGCAATCGTTAGTTGTCAAAGTGAAAGTTAGTTAGTTGTCTATGGCAAAACATTGGTTGGCAAGTGAAATTCGTCGAGATACTGGAACCACAACTATCCAAAACAGGGATGAATGTAGGAGGTTAAAGGATGTCTACACCAAGCGATTGGTAGGCATTGGCAAAAGAAGAAGAGATAGCTCACAGATTTGAAGAATCTGATAGATAAAGTTGTGATAACAATTCTGCATTACTTTAAAATATTATGTAGGTATTAATGATTTCTCAATGAAAGTAGAAATAAATAGGTTTATACGAGGTACTCTAATTAATGCATAATTTGTTTCAGATTGTTCCTGCCAAATAGTTCCCAGAATGTGGACCCCGGCACAGTCGTCGACAAGGAGATTGTGCACGCGAGCGAATTGGACTTCTATTTGGTAAGACAACTTTTGCTTTATTGTTTTTGCTATAATTATACATTGAAGCAAATTTTTCTTACATAGATTAGTACGCAAATACATTAACACGTTCCGGGACAGTGCCCGCCTACAGGCGTGAAAACAATAAAACATCTATTGTGTCTGGAGTAGTGTCCCGGAACGTGTTAATCAGTTTTGCTGTGTTTAGATTACAAATAGCTCTACAGCTTTTCAACCGGTCAACCAGTTACTATAGCGATGCCCAGATATAGATTTTTAGTTTCTATATAATACACCTAATAAGAATAGAATACTGTAAATCACCTACAATTATGTAAATTTATACATTAGTTTTGCTACCAGGCAATAGATGGCGCTTTTCATTATAAGCTCGCGGTGACTAAGTTTTTATACAATATCATAAGTGATCAAGCATTTGTTTCGTCCGTTGTCAACAGATGGCGCTGGCCATAATTAGCTCCCGCTGAATATGTTTTTGTATCGTAGCATAGGTACTCTACTGACTGTAAGCGTAATTGAGAAGTACTCCAACCATGTAATCCAATCCATTCCTTGGGTTTCTAGAAAGCACCTTATTGGTTTTTACCATCTTGGGCATCTAGTCTCTCCAATACTTTAGTGGATACTTTGGGTTCCTAGAAGAGCACCTTATTGGTTTTTACCATCTTGGGCATCTAGTAATCCCATATTGCTGAATCTGTTCGCTGCTCGGTCCGCACCCTATTTTTGTACCTCAAGACTGTGGAATAAACTCCTATCTTCGCACTTCGGACTTTTACTGACGGTGACGTCACGTCGCACAGTGGATCGACGCCATACTAGCAAAGGGACAAAGGCAACTTAAATATACAAGTGTCAAATTTTGAAAAACAAATCATTTCATTGTATACGCCTACTTATAAGCTGTAAAAAAGATAAGTAGCATTTTCTTATTAGAAACTTATTTTGAGAGCTATGGCACCAAACGTGATTTATTTGTATGGGAAATGGCATAAAAAATAGTGTAGCTTCCGATTTTCTTCGTGTTTCGATTTGATTTTTTTATATGTTATTTAAGCATACATTTGCTACATTTTCTCCAAACAAACATGGTGCGCCACACGCACCCCTTAAGAGGTAGGGGTCCACTTACTTGACAGCAAAAATAACTTTGTTTTTCATAGTATTTGTATAAAAGACAAAGTTATATTTGCGGTTGTTCAAATTGTGTTAATTGACAAAAATACCGGTTAAGAGGTACAAGCGTTGACTGATGTTTTCCTTCTTATCGACCAATTGATTCATAAGTTATTATTTCGACATATTTTATCTCCAAATCTCATTTCAATGGTGACTTACTGATAAATGGTCAGGCCATAAATCATCGGTGCACTGATAATAGTCCCCCTAGCCGATTTCGACTACGGTGGCCAGTCACAACGACTAACCGACTGCGCGGGACATATTATAGTGCACAAGTGTGTGCGCAAACACAGGTGCACTCTCTATTCCTTTCACTCTCATAGCCCGATGGGACAGAAATCTGACACGACCGGAGAGAGATCAGGCGCAGGAACAACGGCTTTACGTGCTTTCCGAGGCACGGGGGTGAAACACCGCCAACTTCCAAACTCCGGGCTACCCTGAGAATTTCTGAACAGAAAAACTCCGGTACATATTTTTGGCCCGACCCGGGAATTGAACCTGGGACCTCCGGCGTAGCTGTCGCTTTAAAATGCGACCCTCTCACCGCTGCGCCACCGAGACAGTTAAAGTTGAGTGCACTGATAAAAGACTACCAGAAAGCGTTTTACCACGGTCTTAGTGCACCCAATATTTGGAAACAATTGTGTTGTTAACCACAAAACTATAGATTTAGTACAGAAAAAACCGGCCACCTGCGAGTCGGACTCGCTCACTGCGGGTTCCGTACCAACTTTTAGGGCTTGCTTGACAGCAATAATAACTTTGTTTTCATAGTATTTGTATGAAGGACAAAGTTCATGTATTTTGCGGTTGTTGACATTGTGTTATTGGTCATAAACTAACAGTTCTATCTCGTTTAACTCGTCAAGTATGTGTAAACGAGACACAATAAAAATTCCATTGTTATGCGACTCTCGGCATTCGTTTGATACCTGACACCTGACACCAATTTTCGTCTAAGGTATTTGTAAGGATATACGTTATGTATTTTGTTCAAAATTTTCACTTGCTGAGTTCAAAAGTTAAAGGGTGGACGCGCATTTTATAACACTTTGGAAGCGTCTATCTTACAAATGTTTGACTTTTAGAAAAAACAGTTTAAGGAACCTCTCCTCTCACCTGTCATTTTAAAAGACCTATCCACAGACTTTGAGAAAGAGGTCAATCGACGAATCCAACTCGGCTGGACAGCGTTCGGGAAAATGCGCAAGAGCATCTTCTTGTCTCAATTACCTCAGTGTCTGAAGACGAAAGTCTTCAACCAGTGTGTGTTACTAGTGATGACATACGTATCCGAAACGTGGTCTCTATGGGCATCATAAAGAAGCTCAAAATCACACAACGAGCGATGAAGAGGGCTATGCAGAAACGAGGAGATATACATAGCATAGCATATACATAGCATAGACATAGCCCTGCGAATCAGTAAGCTCAAGTGGCAGTGGGCAGGGCACATAGCGCGTAGAACTGATGGCCGTTGGTGCAGAAAAGTCCTAGATTGGAGACCCTTCGAATAAAGGCGCAGCGTAGGACGTCCGCCGACAAGATGGACAGACGACCTTGTAAAGATCGCAGGATCGAACTGGATGCAGACCGACTCGACCGCAGTGGATGTCCTTCGGCTGATAATGATGATGATGATGATCGACAGACTAATGTCTAGGACACGCTTAGGTTTAAGCAAAAAAATATATTTTGTTTTAGTTCCATGTATGGGAGCCACATTTATTGACAGGAAGATTAGTTTGTAGAACACAATTATTACACTGTCTTGTCTTTGCATAAGACCAGGAAAGTTTTCATGATGATGATGATGATGATATGACACACTGTTAACTAACACAATCGTTTCCAGAGATAGGTACAGTAAAAAAGAACCTGGGAATCTTTTATCAGTGCACCGATGATTTACCTCTATGGTCTGACCATTTTATCAGTGTCACCATTGAAGTCGAAATAATAACTTATTAATCAATTTGTTCACAAGAAGGAAAACATCAGTCAACGCTTATAGAACCGGTATTTTTGTCAATTAACACAATTTGAACAACCGCAAATATAACTTTGTCTTTCATACAAATACTATGAAAAGCAAAGTTATTTTTGCTGTCAAGTAAGTGGACCCCTACCTCTTAAGGGGTGCGTGTGGCGCACCATGTTTGTTTGGAGAAAATGTAGCAAATGTATGCCTAAATAACATATAAAAAAATCAAATCGAAACACGAAGAAAATCGGAAGCTACACTATTTTTTATGCCATTTCCCATACAAATAAATCACGTTTGGTGCCATAGCTCTCAAAATAAGTTTCTAATAGGAAAATACTACTTATCTTTTTTACAGCTTATAAGTAGGCGTATACGATGGAATGATTTGTTTTTCAAAAACTGACACTTGTATATTTAAGTTGCCTATGTCCCTTTGCTAGTATGGCGTCGATCCACTGTGCGTCGTGCCCTTCCGCCCGTACTTCGAGCAACATCGACTACAATACTTGTCTTATACATGTAAGCCAAAGTTTAAAACATCACGTCAACATTCGTTCGTGACGCGATTTTTTCAAACCTGGTCGCAAAAGTTTTCATGCCGTCTTCTAAAATAATACAGTAACCACTACCTACAACTTGAATTTTTTTAGCGTTGTCTTAATGTAAAATGTCGACATGTATCTTCTCCCAGAGATTTCACACTTGACTCGTTCCAGGTCTCGCACCACGCCATAAAAGGCACGGCCCGCCCCACCCGCTACCACGCGGTCTGCAACGACGGCCGCATCCCTCACGACGAAGTGGAACAGCTGACGTTCTACCTGTGCCACCTGTACTCGCGCTGCATGCGCTCCGTGTCGTACCCCACGCCGACGTACTACGCGCATCTGGCCTGTCTGCGCGCCCGCTCGCTCACACAGTAAGTGAATGAATTAATGAACGAATGAATGATTTATTTATATCGACGGTTCCCGGGCTATTTGTATTAAGCGAAATTTTGTAAACTTTACACCAGAGCTGTTTAAAGTTTTGATTTTTGAAAAAAAAAACATAACTTCCGCAATTTGTTAAATTTTGAAAAAAAAAGATATTTATTGATTACGTTACATACTCTGCATAATCTGATTAGGTTTTTTTCTGATATTCCTATTATTAACAAAGATACATGTCGTTTAATACAAAGTGATCCTTTTTTTATTTTTTTTATTCCAGGCCAAATGATTTAACCGCCTAGGATAAGTATTTGTTGTTCTTGGCTATATGACTTATCCGCCTAGGTTTATTAATTCTTGCTCCAGGCTAAATGACTTAACCGCCTAGTACTGAAAATAATAGCTCCAGGCTAAATGCATGAAATTGAAGAGTTGTTCATTTCATACCTGACCTAATGATTAAAATGTCATATACCATACCATATACCATGTCATATACCATTTTCGTGGTGTATAGCCTTTTTTGTTTAAGCGCCGATTTCATTTTTACTTATTTGTTCCTAATCGTGCCTGAGTAATTAAGTTTTCTGAAATAAGCAGATAATAATTTTAAGGTAAAGCTCATTGTATGAAGCGACTTTACTATGTATCTGTAGGGTTAAGCTAATTGTATTATGCGACAATCTTATGTATTTATAAAGTAAAGCTAAATGTATGAAGCGACATTTCAAAATATTTATAAGGTGAGGCTAATTGGTTTAACGTACATTGTCTGTAAATTGTTGATCCAGGAAAGAGGGTTTAAATAACTCTCTGGTATTTCATAGTGAGCTTAAGTACACAGTTCCTAAATTTGTCAAAATTTTGTGTCGGTACATACATCGCAGTGCAAAATAGGCCCCGAAAATGCGATTGTATTGAGCGACAAAAAGTGCCCAGATCGTCACCAAACCCAGCTCAAACGACGCGGAAAAATTCGCTGATTCCAAATATGTATATAAGTCAATTTCGCCCAAAATGTCGCTTCATACAAATGGCCCGGGAACCGTCGATATGCGTAATAAATCGGCACATTTTAAGTGGAATTCGAAGTTTGCTTATCGGTCACGACACGTACACCTGTACTAGCTACTACGTGAATTTTTCGCGTATTTAATACCTTCTGACGCGAACAAGTCGAACTGTTCGACTCCAAAAGGACTTTTGAGCGACGCAGCCTGTAGATGCGGCCCTTTGAAGCCTATCGGCTATCATGAAACTATGAAAGTGTATGGTACCCCGAGCGATGCGTCATTGCCGCATTAGGCTCGCTCCATACACTCCCATAGTTCTAAGATAGCTGCTCGGCGGCGAGGTTGTAAACTAATCCCGACTGTAGTCACATGACCGTTGCTTTGACATTTAGGCGCTTTGCAGACGGCGGGGCGGGGCGGTCTTTTTGACGGTGATAGTATAGGATTCCCTTTGCGCTATTGTTCGCGGTGAAATTGACCGGCCCGGCCCGCCCCGCTGTCTGCAAAACACCTTAGTGAATGACACTTGGTATGGAATCAGTTTGTACCAAGAATATCATAACGATACTGGGGAAGTTTTCCTTATTTAACATAACCTGAGTTCTTGATATTAAATAAACTTACTTACATTTTCATTCTTTTACACTTTCAGTGGTGAAAAGTTTGACAACAAAGAACTGGAAAAGAGCCCCAAGCGTCTGCGTGTCATGGACAAGATTCTTCAGTTCAGCCGAATGTTCTTTGTATAATTAGATAAGATAGATTATAATTTATAATCGATATATTAATCAACTCATATTAAAAAAAATAAAAAAAAACAAAAACAATGTGTTAAAAATAGATATTTTTCTATGTTGTCTCTTATAAAAATAATGTGATGAAGATGTATATGTAAACAAAAAAAAAATCTAACAAAAATAGGTTATTGTGTAACTTTTACGCCCCGTTTTCCGTACTCTGATTGACTTTGTTACAATTCTATATATAAAATAGAATAATCTTTCAGTGCACTAGAAATTGGGCTCATCTCACAGCGTTATAGTTAGCTGTGTTTAAATATTTTAACATAACTTAATATTTTTCTATATGTTTAATCCTTTGCTATATGTTTAATTCCATGAAATGACAAGTTTTAAAATCTTTAAAAAAAGTAGATTTAAGAATAATTTTGACAGAATATACGATGCCGCACCAATTTTTACTCAACCATGTCTTGATGATACGTAACCTTGTTATAGCATGTTTTGTTTCATATTATTACCTAGAGTTATTGTACATTGTATATATGCATTTCTTTCTGCATTTACAATTTCTTTCTGCACAAAAGTGCCTGCTCCAGGTTTTAACGAATTTAGTATCGGTGATAATATCTTCCATGTTGACTTTTTTCTAGTTTACATAACCTACTCTGTTAGAATATTATTTTGAAATTTATATTATGTACAGATTTCGATGATATAAGGGTTCCGTTTTTTGCCTTTTTTGACTTTGCTAGTCGAATATTGTAAACAATCTTGACATTCCTTTTTAACTAACAAATTAATTTCAAAATAAGATAAAAACAAAACTCACAACCAACATAAGTAATTAATCGTTGAACACTGATATTATTTTAAAAGTTATGAAAATATTGTTTACAATTTTCGACTAGCAAAGTTGAACGGACTTTATAGATTCGTCAAGTCTGTCTGTCTGTCTGTCCGTATGTCACAGCCACTTTATTCTGAAACTATCGTGTTAAAAATAATGACATTTACAATACGTTCCTAAAAAAATTTTTTTCTTATAGTCTTACATTTGTGAGATAGACCTCCCAAAGTGGTGAAATGCCCCCTCCGCTCTAACTTTTAAACTAAGATGAACATTTTGAAAAAAATACATGATGTACTCAACAAACACTTTTCACGAAAATTCGGTTTGAACGGGATCGAAATGGTTATTTCTTGAGATTTAGCACATTTTTAACAACCGCAAATATAACTTTGTCCTGCATACACTCTGAAAAGCATATTTGTGATATTTCCGCTAGGTGGAAGTAGTGGACCCTGAATTCAGTTTAATGTTGGCACGGAACCCTTAGTGCACGAGTCCAACTCGCACTCGGCCAGTTTTTTATTTTATTTTTATCCTTTCAGATCTTGGCATGATCTTTGATTCTGTAAAATGTTATGGCGACTGCTTTTTTGTTTGGATATTGTTTTTTATGCCGCCTAAAATATGATCTGACTGACTAATAACCAGTCGCTTTTTAAGACAAACTGGCGAGTCAAAGTATTTTGTGATAGTGTTCTTAATACGTCTGGGATTATGTAGTCTTATCAATATAAAAGTTCCTTGTTTAGGTACCTTCTATTTCGCCACTAGGCAAATCCAAAGACTGAAAAAACCCGCGTAACGGTAAGACAGTATATTCTTTCTAAATTATTATTCTCAGAGTAAAAAAATAGAAAATTTTTTTATACCTTCCTAAACTTGCATATTATGTGTAATTGGTGTTTATTTATTTTTCAAAATATGAACTACAAATTGACATAGGTGTTCTTGCCATAATAATAATCGATGTGAAAATAGGTATGTGTTGATAGAAAACACATATTAATACATAATAGTCAATATAATAATCTTTTATGTAAAGCATATTAAATAATTCTTTGTGATGAATGTCGTAATCAAAATTTAAATTAATAAATAACTACACTCTGGGAACATACTATTGTTTTATTTGTATCGAGACGAATAGGTATGTTGCCTGTGACTTACCCTTATTTTAACAGAGTAAATTGTGTATAATAGTTGGGGTCTGTTTCACAATGACAACGAAGTTCCGGTTAGTGCTATCTGCCATATACTTCTGGCGAAATAAGGTTCTTTATTTGAAATAGTCGTTGAGTAGTGTTTACTTGCACATTGTGAAATAGGCGGTCGGTATTATGATCCTATATAAACTAATTTATAACAAGCCCATTTTAAGTAGCGGCCATCAATAAAACCCTTAAAATCGATTCCTTGCATCACTTTACAAATCTATATATACATATAATAAGACTGTAAAAGATCGATTTCCGTACATTGAAGATTTTTATGAAAAATTGTTACAGGGGGTCTTAATTACCGTAATAGAAGCCAAAACAACAATTTTTAAAATTTTTGTCTGTCTGTCTGTCTGTCTGTCTGTCTGTTTGTCCGGGCTAATCTCAGAATCTACTGGACCGATTTTGATGGGGCTTTTTTTATTTGACTCAGCATCACTTGGAGAGTAAACTAGGATAGAAATAATCACGCCAATAGACTTAGGGGGTAGGCAGAAAATATTATATACACCGTGCTTTTTTAACCGTCTTACACCCGAAGCCCACGTAATGTAACCATCTTAATAAACCTCTAGGACATGTTTTTTTTAAAATTACACTCCACATAATTTTGGTGTAAAAAAGATCTAATAGTAATGTTACGTAATGTATCATCCTGTTCATAATGTTTACGTTTTCAACAATGCATTCCTTGACCTTGCCGCCTCCACGCGTTCCGCACTGTAGCCAATCTAAGACAGTCCACGTGGATCTCTAACCAATCATGCGCTAGCGCAATCCTTTGTGACGCCCACCGCCTCGCCCCTTTCTATTCGTGCGTAAAATAAGGTCAGTAGTGCTAGACAGCCGAGTGAATGACCCGCGCGTAGTGCTCGTTACAGGATGTTTCGTACTAAATTGTGCTGATATCTTCTTTAATGTCTTAGGCTTTGAAATCTTAATAATAACCAAGTTTTATTTAACGAATGACATGTAGTTATTGGATACTTTAAGTGGCCTTCAGCTGTAAGACGGTTAAAAAAGCACGGTGTATATATAAAAGAAAGTCGTGTTTGTTACAACACTTATAACTTGAGAACGGCTGAACCGATTTGGCTGAAAGTTGGTGGGGTGGTAGCTTAGAATCAGGAAAAGCATATAGGATACTTTTTGTCCCGCTAGACGGGGCCGGGGCTGGGGTAGCACGGGACCGGGATGAAACGGTGGGGAGGTAGCTTAGTACCAGGAGAAGGACATAAGATACTGCATATAGGATACTTTTTGTCCCGCTAGACGGGGCCGGGGCTGGGGTAGCACGGGACCGGGACGAAACGGTGGGGAGGTAGCTTAGTACCAGGAGAAGGACATAAGATACTGCATATAGGATACTTTTTGTCCCGCTAGACGGGGCCAGGGCTGGGGTAGCACGGGACCGGGACGAAACGGTGGGGAGGTAGCTTAGTACCAGGAGAAGGACATAGGATACTTTTTATCCCGTTCGATGGGGCCGGGGCTAAGGCGGGACGGGGCCGAGGCGAAACAATTTAAAATAAATGTGGGTGGAAATGAATCTGTAAAGTGTTTTAATACAATGTGTAGTGTTTCCTCCATATTGGTTTGTATAAATTAAATGAATATTTGGTACTTTATGGTACTTGCCAAAGTATAACAAAACAGTGCCATGAAAAAATTTATATTTAGATCCATTTTTTCCACACAACAAAGTAAAATGTTAGTAAAGTAGTAGTTTTTTTTGTGGCAAAGTAGTAGTTAAAAGTAAAGTAACCATATTATCCTATCAAAAAAAGGAATTCCTAATCGAAATACAAATTGTGAACGTCCAAATAATCGGTATGGTCATAATAATTGATCACCTTTGATGTACCTACTACTTGCTTCTTATTGTTGTAATATGGCCAATTTTAATGATAAGTGAGTACTAAAATGTACTATATAAATACTTTATATCTTGCGTACTTATAAGTACTTATACTTAAGTATCTTATTTGTAAAATCATAAGCCTATAAATTAAAAATTCTATCCAAAGTCACTATTCCACGCGGACGAAGTCGCGGGCACAGCTAGTAATAAAATATTCTAAGGCGAAATCAAGGGGATGTGAAAGTAATACGAAGTCCGTATTTCGTGATCTACTACTATTGTCGCTCATCCAGCTTGGCTCGGGGAGTGTAAAAACCATAAAACTGAATAAGCTTTACAAAAAAGTAACAAAAAAACTTTAAATAACGCCTTCGTCTTCTATTTAGGAGAAACAAATTCTTTTGGAGTCGGTGCATCATCTACACTTCTACACTAATATTATAAAGAGGAAAACTTTGTTTGTTTGTTTGTTTGTTTGATTGTAATGAATAGGCTCATAAACTACTAGACCGATTTTAAAAATTCTTTCACCATTCGAAAGCTACATTATCCACGAGTAATATAGGCTATATTTAATTTTGAACAAAAGTAGGGTTCCTCGGATATTAGGGTTTTTCGGACACAAGGTGTAAAAAATCAACCAAAAAAGTTACTTATTTTGCGTACCCTGCCTAACGGCTGAACCGATTTAGCTGAAAATTGGCAGGGAGGTAGCTTAGAGCCAGGAGAAGGACATAGGATCCGTTTTATCCCGTTCAACGGGGCCGGGGCTGGGGCGGGACGGGGCCGGGGCGAAACAAAGTTCGCTGGGACCGCTAGTGTGTTATATAAAGTTAGACTGTTGGTGTAAGCTTGACATCATGCACCGACTCCAAAAGAATTTGTTTCTCATAAATAGAAGACGAATGCGTTATTTAAAGCTTTTTAGTTTTTTTTTTTTTTATTTCATGATTTTTAGTTATTTACTCATATCTCAAAAACTACGGGACCGATTTTAATGAATCTTACACTGTACCCTAAATTGAACTATACCTAATTCAACTAAAAAGAATCATCTCGCTATGACTTCTCATTTTCGAGAAATCCTGAGACAAACATACAAATATACATACACTTACGAAATGTTGCACACGTGTTCTTAAACCTTTTATAGATCAACATACTCAAATTTTATTCAATTCTAACAATATCATATACATTTCTTTTTTTTTAACGTCGGTAAAAAAAGGGCTGATCTCAGAAACTGCACGGACATTATACCAAAAAGCTTACTATCAGACCAGTGCGTGATTAGACAGGAGAAACTGTCCTGCGTCGCTTCGCCTTGACATCACTTGTGCATAATAATTACCCAATATCTACGTAGTACTGCACGAAAAACCCATTGCATGCCAATAATTGCTATGCAACCTGTCTATTTAGAATTTGTAAACCTACTTATGAAGGTTGTGCTCTGCCCAGTGAGGATGAGCTGTTAATGCATAATATACTGAGGCTCGGCAACCTTAGTACTAACCACCTTATTTTAACAAAGCGCCCGTGGTACAATCGAAAATGACGACCACTAATGAAAATGATACTCAACGAATAATTTGAACAAAGCACACAATTCATTCTTCATTACATGACTAGTAACTTACTTAGTGAAACATGCTCTAAGTTGTGTATGTGCATCGTCTAATTCTAGTAGCTAGTCTTAATACGTAGAAAGAGTAGATGCTGTTTTTACCATGAGTTAATTATGGCTGGTGTAATATAAAAACACCAGTATTTTATGTAAAACACCGAGACACTGTACATCGATGAATGATCTCCCGGTTTAATAAGTCATCATAAAATATTTTTAAGAATAGGCAATATCATAAAGAAGGTACTTACCGCTAAAAGCTGTTTTGCAAACCTGCTGTTATTATCATGCATTGTGTTAAATCCATTAGAGCCTAATTATTGTCACGTAAATTGGATATTACGAACAAATATTGCTATTGTTCGATCATTATGTATTTATCTACTTTATTACCATTTGTAGAACGGTCAATTAAAGATTTTCATGTAAGTTGTTACCTACTTTAGTTTCCATGATAGTAGTGGGCGTCATGGAATTATCTTTCTGTAATTGATGGCCTACTTATATACCTTGTTCAATTAATACGCTTAGGCAATAAATCTTGTCAGCACTTAGACTAGACAATGACTTTATCTTGTGAAACTAATGTAGAGTTTTGGTATTGGTGGGTTTGAAGACGGACTTCCTTATTGGTTTACTTCATACAAAATATCGTTCCTTAATGCAATAGTTTGTTGGTTAGTGCTAAGGTGGCGGTAGTGAAACTGGCTTTTAAAAAACATGAGTAAATTAACGTTAAAGAAATGTATACAAAAGCACTAAAACGTTTTAAATAAACGATAGAACCGACTCGATTTTAGGAGAAAACAGAACTTTTTGAGTTGGTGGTGGTGTATTTTGTTTTTTAATAGGTTTTTTAACACGTTCCGGGACAGTGCCCGCCTACAGGCGTGAAAACAATAAAACATCTATTGTGTCTGGAGTAGTGTCCCGGAACGTGTTAAAACAGTGCTTACAAGATGGTTTTATATTTCGCTCCCACCTTTTTGACTGACTGGTACAAATCTGGGTCTCTCTACCTCATTGACGACCAAAGTGACCAGGGGTGACTATTTTTGAATCACTCGCGTCAATATAAAGAGCGATTTTCGTTCGAAAATGAGTTATTTTTGATGACTTAATTCATCTTCGAACGAAAATTACTCGCCATCTTGAAGCATGTGCTTCAGAAATAGAGCCCCAGTTACTGTTGGCCCTCATCCAGGCTGATTCTGCTAACTTTACGAGAATCCTTCTTTGATGTCACAAGCTTCTAAAAAGTAAAAATAATTTCACGTTATAATTTAGGTATAGGTACCTACTTTCAAATCTTCGGCTTCTTCTTTGCCTGCTCCCTTTAGGGGTCAGCCTTCCTAGTTCGATGGCGTCTAGGAAGAATGTCCTGGATAATCGGAATAATTGAGGTATACTTTAAAATATATGTCTACTCTAATAATTTATTCAAGGTCTACAGCTAAGAGGTCTCTAGCTCCAAGTCGGGTTAATGAACGACAATAATCAATGATTTAAGCAATTAGGTACCTACCTCCTTGAAACATAATATGAATAGGTACTTACCGACCTAGACATCTGGCTAAGAAAAAACTAAGTCCACATATAGGTAGGGTAACTAGGTAATCAATATTAAACTGCAGGTAGTAATATTATGTGTCATGTATACTAGTGTAGCACACTTCTCATGTGTAATTCCTTCCGGGGCTGTAAATCAAAGTGAATAATGAATACAGTAGGAAATAATGGACTCATTGTTATTTTTTACTTTATAAGATAATACGCATTTGTCTTCTATTTAGGAGAAACCAATTCATTTCAAGTACAAGCCTTACATCATGCACCGAATCCAAAAGAATGTGTTGCTCCTAAAAATATGAAAAATATATACCTGACTGATTAATTATTATTAGCCATAATTTCAAAATTACTGGACCGATTTTGAAAAAAACTTACACTGTACCCTAAGTTTGAATTAAAATACAACCAGATTAGATTAAATTAAAACCAGATTGAACTAAAAAAGATTTGGCGAAATCTGTAGACAAACAAACATACACTTACGTAATTTTGCACACGTGCTTATGAGCCTTAGTAGATCAACATACTCAAATATTGACGGATTCCAACGATATCACTTACCTACACATCGAATTAATAATCTTTTTAGGGTTCCGTAGCCGAATGCAAAAAACGAAACCCTTATTTAACGGAACGTACTTGGCCGGTTTTTTATTTCAAGTCGGTAAAAACAGGGTTCAAACGAAAAGTAAGTACTTTAAAGTAAAAATGGTTTTAAGAGTTTGAAACTAAATCTAATTCGTTGTACGTTGAATCTGTATCTTTCTAAAGAACCAAAAAAATAAGGATTAATATTTTAAAAGTACTTCGCTTGTCCTTTGGCCTTCGTCGCAGACCGCAGTCATACAGACCCCAAAACTTTATATTAGGTACTTACTTTTTGCACATAGAGACATAACGTTTACATTTGCTTACCTCAGTAAGCAAATATAAACGGCTTTATGTTATTATCACCTTAAACTGTCCACTAGTCTCTAAATAAATAATGTTAACACAAAGAGACGCAAGTGGCGGTATGAGCTACAAAACAAACATTATCTCTGCCTATCTTAAACTACCTGCTTGAGTCGAAACAACTTAATGCCTTGACAGCGCTAAATTAGGCATGTTGGAACTTTTGACTTGACTTTCAATACCTAATTAGAGCTACATTGAATTAATGTAATTGATACATATTCAGTTCATTAGTCCCCTAGCTAAGGCCGAGAACTCGCTACCTATTCAGATAAGAAAACGGAAGTGATAACAAGGTCGCCGTCATCCTTCCTTCCGCTATAATAATCTTAACGTTATTTAAATATGTTGTACAAATCGCAATTTAAATGTTCATTTATAGACTTTAGCAAATGGCAATTTATAAACGCATTAACACCACACTATCTTTAAGTCCTCTTTCATTATAAAACCAACCTTTTTAAGTTTGGAGCCTTACACACTACTACGATAGTTATATGACTTCTTATGCCATACCGCCCTCATTTTTAACCAATTTCAAAAAAAGAAAATTCTAAGCTTGACCTGCATGTTTGTCCACGATTATCTCGCGTTTAGATGAACAGATTTTGATGCGGTTCTCAGAAAAGTGTTTGTAACATTGAGGAAAAGATTTTAGTAGGGAACTATTGTGTCAGGTAATCAGAACTTAGTCAGTAACAAAAAAATAAATGTAGAGCAATGGTTTACGCACGCGCCACGTTCATACATCATGCACTTCAATTGAATTAGTTTCTTCTATTAGCGTTACTTTAAGTCCTTTTAGTGTTTTTTTAAGGCGGTTCAATTGTTTTGTGAAAGTTCTTTATCTCTGCTTAGTCCTAAGATATGACTGGAAGATGATGCTGCATGGCGCTAGCTCTATCTTTTGTTCAAAGTTTTGGTTATGCAATAAGATTACTTTTGACGTACTGAAACTTCCAAAGATGTATGAATGGATAGTGATACTATCAACCTGTCTGTGTTTTATGTAATTCACACGTGTCGTCTGGCCTTATGACAGTTACTTTGGTCGCAGCACGCGCTATTGTCTTAACCAGTGTTAACAATCAGCAATCAAAAGAAGTCAGAATCGAGTGAACTTGGCCCCATTTACTTGGTTGTTAGGTAATAACCGATTTTTTGTTACGACGTCACGGTTGATTGCAACGAATTGGCGTGGTACAAGGTGAAGGATAGCTCTTAAATTGCACGTAGAATTTCTACGCTCGCGTCGACGTAACTGGTAATAGTTACATGACTTTGCCGTTATTTTTATGTCTGGTTCTAGTTTGGTATAGTCACGGCTCATAATTGGTTAGGTAATGCAAGATAACGCATTTGTACTTTAGAATACAAAAGTAAGGAATGAGATGTTTTTTTACAATAAAACTAGGACTGAAATAGGTTAAGCCCCTGTTACTCAAGATGACCAAAAATGCCTAGTTAACTTAGGTGTCTCTTTTGTTGTGCTTTTCAAAATTTTACCTACTAAAAACTCTACAAGGTAATAGAATGTTAAAGTAGTAGAAACTGTCAAAATTCTTTATAGCCGTGTTTTTTTCATTTAAATTACATAATTTAAGTACGTTAAGTAAGTTAAGCTTGCATCAAAGTAGGACATTACAGCAACATTATGAAGTATCAATTGGAGATCAATGGAGCATCAAAAAGTGCATCCGACCGTTGAACCATAGCGGACAGAATTAGGTCAATATCAGCCCGTTCCAAGTTCAATGTTCGGCTGGCAAACTAGTTTTTTGTTTTGTAAAAGTGTTAGATAACAAAATTTAACCCATCGATTTGGTTTTAATTAGATGTTTTTTTTTTAAATTGCAACGATATATCATCAATGAAGGATCGGTCTATAAATGATTGATTGTAAGAAGTTTTGTTTACGTTTAGTAAATAATGCTGCCAGATTGAGTTGTATACGTGACCAAACTCACCCGCATTTAGGACTACGTTACCTCAATAATATTGCAGTATTATACAGAATATTAGTTTTTAATAATAAGATTAGTCAAATCATTGGAGGTGAAATCTTTAGTTGACTCTATCGATTCCGTTGTTCTAAACACGAGAGGGGTTTTATACTGGCTCTTTCAAAGAAGTGGCTACAGGATACTTTCATGTTCTAATTAGTGATCACCGATGGCGATTGCCATGGGGTGTCGCGTCGCCATCATTGTTATGTTAGAATACGATCCGTTAATTTAAAATAACCGTTTAATTAACCTATAGAAAAGAACTCACGAGCCCTAACATTTATAAACACGTTGCATTCTTTCTGCATGACCTAAAGGTTAGACTGGCAGATAATGCTTTTAGCAGTAAGTCAAAAAGCATTAAGTCAAGCTAAAATTTTATATATTAGGTAACGTAGTAGTCAATAGTTTTTAAATATCTGTTTAACTGAGAATTAAAATAAAGACTAGTACCGAACTGAAAACGATGAAATGCACGAAACCGTTTAGCCATCTCCTGAAAACAGGGTAAATTGATAAATCCAACGTGTTGTTTTCAGCGTTTGAAATCAATTTACTGAAAAAACCCCGGTTGCATGATAACACCGAAGCTCATTCAAGCAGAAAACCCTACGCGTCAGTTGTAAAACGATGTATGTCCGTATACAGGGTGAGGCCTGTAATAGAAGCCCAAAATTTTAAGAATAACTAGAAAAACGAAATCCGTCGATACGATCATCGTTCTGCGGATCTAAAGCATTTTTATTTAGTATGCAATCCTTACTACAAAATGCTTCGGATCCGCAAAACGATAATCGTATTGACTGATTTCGTTTTTCGTAGTAGGTAAAGCCGTCACTTATCAATTCTTAATGATTTTAATTAATTATAATAATAATAATAAATCTTGTTATTATCTAACAAAAGAAATCGAACCAGTTGCAAACAAATGTGACGTCTTACTAAATAACCCTTCCTTTTGGCTTTCCACAGTCGTTTATGAAAGGCGGTTGGAGAAAACCTCATGAGGTTTCAGTGGGTAAACCTATGGTATACTCTTCACCTAACACCGGGCAGTGGGTACATTCTAAAGTATTCTGCCCCAAAAAAGAAAAGTATATACTTTTCTTTTTTGTGACACTAAAATGATCCACGCACTATCACGCGTATCAATAAAGGTCCCTTATATAAGGGCCATACACCTATTATAAACAATGACGATTTTTGGCAAAGTTATTAAAGATACCTAGTATTTAATCGTATTAAAGTTAGTGTGAAACAAAATATAATATCCTACGTGCAACTGTAAGAAGTTAACCAATGTTTGTTCTAATGACGAAGTACGCATAATTTAACAAATTACCTACTTACAAATTAAATAAAATAAACATTATTATTTGGTGTGATTGCGGCCAAATGTTTTATTCAAAATGTTCCGGATTGTTTGCTCATACTTCTTATTCTTTATAAAATATGTAATAACTGAACTGCATACCGAATATCGGCCAGTCAATTTTACATTACATACCTTCCGTTCTAAAACCAAAGGTCTTGATAACCACCAATACCGTCAACTTTCGCTGCCCTTGCTAGATCGAGATTAAAAAATAAACGGTTTTCAACAATAAAAAAAATAACTGGACCAGCTTACCGTGCACTTCCGTAATGTCTGATGACGAAGGTGAACGCCCTACATAGTGGACAATGCCAGTCGGTGAATGGACCTAAATCCTTATATTTTTTTTATGTTTCCGAACCAATTTTGAATACTACCGGTTATTGACCAGTGTAATGATGGTCAAATATTATTTTTCAAGTAGTTTAGCTGGGTGAGCTTACTTCATAATCGAGACTGTTGTGTCTTAGTATAGAGCAGACGTTCTTAAACTAGTTTTTTTGGCCACTTTGGGAAGAATTAAGTAACGTTATTAAGCGTATTTAGGCTTTATCTATTAGCTAGGCCCTTTAGTGCCACTCGGCAAAAGTTAATTGCATGTGATACGTAGGGAATCCAATGATTCCTCAGTTCCCAGATGACATTAAGACAAAGTTTATATGCTCAGTCTGACATCAGTCAAGTCTAACTGTCTGGACTGTCGTGACTGACGCTAGAATGATAGAAAATCACGGTTAAAGGTCCTAGGCCCACTACACTGTACCATATACCATACCAGGACCATGCTAGGAGCGGATCAGACACGAAAATCAACACGATACGCTCTACTTGGCCCACTGAACGGATCTACAGTGTTCGTTCTCACCGTTATATTATGGAGCGAGAGCGTATTTTTTAAATGAAAATGTAGAATCTTCTACTACTATTTAGAGAGTGCTCTCAGGTAAGAACACTTCAGGAAATATAGGCGTGAATCTATAACAAGCTAAAATCAAATAGCCGTCAAACTCCATTCGTCAAAAAATCTACCTATTGGTAAGTAAAATTATTATGGTGCAACCAAACCGTAGACATCCTTCGCTCTTGACACTTTGATTATAATTATAATATTATCTTCTAATAAATAACTCTAATTCACGCATAGCAACTTGCTACTATCAAGTGAAAAAATGTGGCCTTCTTAATCGGTTTGGATACCGCGAACAGAGTGAATATTCATTTTAGTAATTTAACCTCGGATAAATGATCAGGCTAAAGTCTGAACATTATGGATCGCTTGTTTAGGGTTCCGAGCGCAAGAGGCTCGAACAAGCCCTTATGTTAATACTGTTATAACTGCCTCGGTGGCGCAGCGGTGAGAGAGTCGCATTTTAAAGCGACGGCTGCGCCGGAGGTCCCAGGTTCAATTCCCGGGTCGGGCCAAAAATATGTACCGGAGTTTTTCTGTTCAGAAATTCTCAGGGTAGCCCGGAGTTTGGAAGTTGGCGGTGTTTCACCCCCGTGCCTCGGAAAGCACGTAAAGCCGTTGGTCCTGCGCCTGATCTCTCTCCGGTCGTGTCAGATTGCTGTCCCATCGGGCTATGAGAGTGAAAGGAATAGAGAGTGCACCTGTGTTTGCGCACACACTTGTGCACTATAATATGTCCCGCGCAGTCGGTTAGTCGTTGTGACTGGCCACCGTAGTCGAAATCGGCTAGGGGGACTATTATTATGTTAATACATTACAAGCTGTTAATAAGGTAGTACACAACTGTGTAAACTTACCTACTCCGTAAGAGTGGTTTTGTTCTGTACCTATCTAAGCTTCTAAACACGTATGCTAAGTTTCATTCAGTTTCAGCGTATGTAGGTTTGTCCAATAATTGATCATGAATAAATATGGGTAAAAAGCACACAGTAAAAAGTTATTTAAAATTAAAACGCTTTTAAAAACTCACAAATGAAGTCAGTAAAAATTAAAACCGGTTAAGTGCGTGTCGGACCCGCGCACTGAGGGTTCCGTGCCACCCTTAACTGAATTCAGGGTCCACTTACTTTCACTTAACGAAAACACCATAATATATTGCGACGGCAAAAATAACTTTGTTTTTCATAGTGTTTGTATGAAAGACAAAGTTATATTTGCGTTTGATAAAAATGTGCAATATCTCAAAAACTACTTGTTCGATCTCCTTCAAACCAATTTTCGTTGCAAGTTTTTGTTGAGATCTACATCATATATTTTTCTCGCCCATTTTACCACTTTGGAAGCGTCTTTATCTCAAACCTTACACTTTTAGAAAAAATGGTTCTAGAAACCTCAACATCATTTTAAAAGACCTATCCATAGAGCCACACGCAAAGGTTTGAGTAAAAAAATATTTTTAGGTTTCAGTTTCATGTATAGGAGCCCCCCCTTAAATATTTTTTTTTAACTTTTTGTATCTGAATCGGAAAGCGGTGAACAAAATACACCTACCTACCAAGTTTCAGCTATGTGATGCTTATAGTTTCAGAATAAAGTGGCTGTGACATACGGACGGACAGACAGACAGACAGACAGACAGACAGACAGACAGACAGACAGACAGACAGACAGACTTGACGAAACTATAAGGGTTCCGTTTTTTGCCATTCGGCTACGGAACCCTAAAAACCATTTGTCTGAGATGACAGACCAGTTGGAGTTGAAATGCTTTTTGATGCTTGTTATTTATTAAATAAGACGGCGTAACCGAGGTTTTGCATAGAAAATTTTACCTTCTTCTACCTTCCACCTGGCTATGTGCTACTTTTCTTTGATAGTTCGATATTTATTTTATGATTTACATAAATACCTATCTGAATTTCCACGGACGTATTGTGTATGTTTCCACCAGTCTACGTGATCCACATGACATTTTGAAATCGTCATTTATCGTTCCATGTTTATACGTAGAACGATCTTTCAACATACTTACATTGATTATTACTTAGATTTTAAAAATTGTACTGAACCAGTCATACTCTTGATCGCTCGCACTTAGTTTTAACATTTTAAAATGTATCTAGGCGATCATTGTCTTTTTCTTAAAAAAACGTACCCGCCCAAGATAATCGTTTCTGTGGACGGAATGAATGATTGTGACTAGGTTTGTAATGATCGCTGGTTTTTTAAGTTAGCCTTGAAACTTTTTATGTCAACCACAACTGTGGTTCCTACATGGTTCCTGCACATGAATAATCCCTACTTTTTTATATGATCCGTTTCCATGCTACGGCTGGACCAATTTTGATGATTTGAAAATTAAATTGTTTTTGACTATTTAAATAAACAAAGGATAGTTTTTATCTCCAAAATCGACTTTAAAGGTAATAGTGTTAAAGGGGATGATTTGTACAAGAAACATAATGGTACTGATGTAACATGCTAGTAACACTGGAGCAAAATATCCATGACATAAAAAGTTTTAGTTGTGGTAAATAAAAGGACTTTGGCCTTGGAACTTAGGCCTCAATTTTTGGTCCGCCATTATTTTTTTTTTCGAAAGTAGCGGTCGTTAATAAAACCTTAAAATATCTTAACACGTTCATGTACACATACCACAATAGTCAACTTATAGGTAGTGGCGCATGAATACTCCATACAAAGTTTGAGGACGTCTATACACGTATCGCCGTATAGCAAATAAAATATTGCATAATGACTTGTCGCTGACGTCAGTAAACGTTTACTAAACGTGGCAGCTCTAACCGAAAACGACGTCTGATGACGTTGTTCAACTGTTTGTGTGGGTACTTGTCAATGTGTTTGAGACTTATGTTTAAGTAACTAAAAAACAAATGTATTGTAGCGGTAGAAATTTAAAAATTTGACACGATGCGGCGCAATGACGTAGCTATCTGAAGATTATACAGAGATTCGACGTTGCCTGCCGTTGTGCCTCGAAATTAAAATTTTCTTAGGACGTGGTTAGACTATGTGCGTCATCACAAAGATTAGTTTTGGACGTTCTGTAACGTTGTTAGAACGAATGTGTTAATCAGCCCTTAAAGCTGGAGCAGCAGCGGAGTTGGCTGAAAACGCCAACCGTCGCAAGTACGGCTCACTTGCAAGTGATTATGTATTTGCGCCGTTTGGCGTTGAAACGTTTGGGCCGTGGGGGCCTTCGGCTAAATTGCTGTTTAGAAAAATTTCGCCAAAACTAAATTCTGTTACGGCCGATAGTAAAGCTGGCTGGTTCCTAGCTCAAAGGATTAGCATAGCTATCCAACGCGGCAACGCAGCCAGCATTATAGCCTCCTTGCCACAAGGAAATGGTTTCGTTTTTGAATAGGGTAGTCTTATTTTTTATTGTTGCATGTCTTAGTTTTAATTTTTTCTTGTTTGTTATTAATAAACAGATTTAAATATCTGTTCCTCCCATTATTTTATAAATTAAATAGTCCTAAGCCGTCACGCTCAGCCATTATTAAGGTCTGTGAAGGACGCTCGAATTTTCGGTTTACTTAACAGCTTTATAATTCGTAAACCTGACACTTTTGCTGTCTTATTTAACCAAGTAATCTATCGATTTTTTAAGAATTTAGCAATGACCTTCATTTCATAAAAATCGAAAAACCAAGTGAGCCAGGCTCCATCGTTAAAATTCTGAAGCCCATTAAATGAATGAGCATTCATTAAATTAGAAGATTTAAACTTTAATCTTAAACCAAGATAGATGAAACTCCAATCAAATAAGTAGGTACTTAGTCGTATTTAACTCGTCAAGTATGTGTGAACGAGACACAATAGAAAATCCATTATTATGCGACTCCCGGCAGTCGTTTGATACCTGACTGATTAAGGTACTTCCAAACTGTTCTGTAGGCCCTTTATTTTTGTTTATAATCAAAATAAATAATTATGTCAATGAAAATAATTTTACCGTTTTATGATTGATATAAATAATGAATAACAACCAAATTCTGTGACCTCTAAGGGTTGGGTAACAAACGATTTTATATTGAACTTTCAAATACCCTGCAAGAAAATGAGGTTGACATACTGTCGATTACACTGATACCTGCTATTTAAAATATATAAGTTGCGAGTATACTAAATATTTTGTCAAAGTTTTTTTTTCAAAAAAATTCAAAACATTTCAAATCCAGACTATGTTCTGTTCATGTGCACTTCTTTGACTTTCCTCTGCTTTCTTTGAACTGATACATCCTGTTTTTATTTTGGTAATAAAACTTAAAAAATTGTACTTGCATTACGTTGACCCCTTAGCCTTTAAGGTAAATATTTATTGCAAAAGACTTGTAAGTAGATATTTTAGGCATCGGAAAATAGTAAATAATTAGTATACAATAATCAGTAATAGTACTCAAAACGAGCTGAATCAAACTGTAGAACTGCTGCTAAATATTAATATGAGAGAGGTGATCTTAATTAAGGAAATAATTCAGTTTTAATAATAGACGGATGATGATGTCGCTTAAAACAAGACTACAGTTTTATTTTATTTTCCAAGTCCAAACATTAACTAACGTATGTTTTTCAACCTATGAATCATCCAATCACTACAAAAAGGTTATAAAAACCCTTTTTTAATTAGTTTAATGTAATAAATTACACAGGTTTAGGTAGATATTTTGTTTGTTTTTGTTCCACTAATTAAGGGCTCAATTTCCATAGTCATAAAAAAAATAACACAGTCAATCAAACAGCAATATAAAGCGACTTATCTAAAATGTCATTTTATATGAGATTAGGCATTTTAAATCATCCATATTGTACTTTATTCGCAGTTTTTTTTTATCTGACTACTGGAAACTTTGGCCTGAACAATGTACAGTGAAGTAAACAGCTCGTAAAACCATTATCCATTTTTCTTTTAACTTCAATCTATTGCATTGAACTTAGAAAAACCTGTAGCAAAGTCACCTATAGGTAAACCGCGAAATTGAGACCTCGCCTGCGGGGTACAGAGGCGCGGGGGGAGGCGAGAGCGGGGTTTGTGAGAGGTGCGGGCGGCAGGCACATTCTTTTCAAAATTCAGTACGCTCGCTACACAAGTAGCGATAGCATCTGTTGACAGTTGCGGACGCTTTGACAGAAGTACACAAGAGAATACTGTCTGACTGAAGTCTGAAGATGAGTCGCAGTATATTCGGACACAAAATCTATATTATTGTATTTTTTGTCGTGTTTTTTTTTAATTTCTATTTTACATCATTCTCCAGCACCTGTTACAATCTTTGTACATGACCTAAAGTTGAAGTACTTTTATATATTCTATGCTAAAGTATAACTGGGGAAGATAATGCTCTTAGCATTAAGTCCACCGTTTGATCACCGTAAAATGACAGTGTTTTAATAAAGGCTCTAAATATATACGAATATTTAAAATAATATAATAAAATAAAAATAAAATAAATATTTAATATTTCAATCTTATTTTAAGATTCCATTTTATTTATTGATCAAAATCCACGGCTCTGGATAAAATATTTAGAATTAATTCACTCTCATTGGTGTAATTGTATCGAATCGAATATTTTTTTTCCAATATGTTATGTAATGTTATGAACTGTCGACACTGACGACCACCATTGTGACCACTGACGTCACATATCTTAAGAAATGTCGCGGCAAATTTCGTCTCTTGTGTATCCCCGCCGCCCGCACCCCTTGCAGTCCCCGCTCTCGTCTTTCCGCCCGCACCCCTGTACCCCGCAGGCGAAGTCTCAACGAAGCGGTTTACCTATAGATGCAGTTAGTTGTTATTATGGAGAAGCTCGTATGTGTCGCAAATACGACGACAAGATTATGACGTATTCCTTCCTAAATTGCAACTATTTAAGTGTTACTTTTAAACCCCTATTTGTTCGATTATTTTAAAAATACCAGTGCAATTATAATTAAAAACAAGATTTTTGAAATATAAATTACAAAGACGCAATCTGGGCCCGGCTTTGGTCAATCTCTTTTGAATTTTGAATATAAAACCATTTGTATGAGTTGATGACAAGTGGCGTCAATTAATGGCGCACGAGATTTGTTGGTAGTATCAATTCCATACGCTAGTAATAGTACATAGTTCGATGCCTAGACGTCACTAAATGAAAAGGGTAGTTGCACAATGCACCACTACGTAGATGACACAACAGTCATGAAACTCATGAATCATGAATTATTGAGGTAGTTTTGATTGAATTGATGCTCCTGTTGCAATAATTAAGGCACTATAATTTCAACTTATCATATAAAAGTGATTAGGTGGAGTTAGTTAGTTTGGTTGGGGTGATTTCCGCACTTAGCCTCACGATTGGGCCATTGTGCGTCCTTTTTTATTCTAACCACCCCAGGCTTTCCCAGAAGTTTATCAATCTGTCTAGATTGCTAAAGGCCTCCGGGAAAGTAGCCGGGGATTTGAGAATATTTGCCCGTTGTTCCGCCACACCCATGCACTCAATGAGCACATGCTGTGGTGTTTCTTCTGCCTCCATGCAACCTCTGCATATCCCATTTTCTACTGCATACAGAGGTAAATATTTATCAAAAGTTGTTATGGAATTCGTATTACTTGTAAAAAGGCGACATGAAGTCTGTTTGTGCTGCTCTACTTACTAACAAAAAAGTAAGTGTTGTTGAACAAAAATAATAAATACACTAACTGCCTTACCAGGACTAAATAAACAAGGCTTACCACTGTTACTAAGACCACTGTTTACTTTTCTCTGTTTTGGCATGCACGGTTTGTGCACCAGCCACTAAGTTAAAAAAAGTGATTACTTTTGTTATGGCTAGTTTAAAATCAACGTCAATCAAGTCAAATGACATAAGGGTGACATACATTGCACTTTAGCCGCATAACATTTAAACAGTCCTACGATACGTGCGCTTGCCGCATGATAGCCATACAGGGTGACTTTGAAAACATTGGCAATATTTTAAACTAAGAACGTACTCATAATTTATAGTCCCTTCCACATATTAAAATGAAAATCAATTGATTTGATCAAACCGAGAAAAACGAAGTTTCACTCCGATTTCCGGGATCCGCGTAGGCGGAGTATTTTTTTGATACTTTAATAATTTTTGTCAATTTTAGAAAATCTTAAACAAATTTATTAGTTTAATTTGAAGCAATAATCAATTCTTAAGTGTTAATTATGATTTTTCTCTGTTTTATAAAATGATAGTTTATAACAATTGGTTTTTCATTTTAATATGTGGAAGGGACTTTATATTGTATTGCCAATGTTTTCAAAGTCACCCGGTTAAAAAGAAACCCTGTTTATTTATTTGTGGAAAGGTGGTAAGAAGCTAATTCAAAACAATATTATGTTATTCGAGATCTATTATCATACGATATATATTTTGCTGACGTTCCTCCTAGGCAACAAAAACAATATAATTTGTCAACATTTCAAAGCTCTACTCTATAGTTAGTTACTGTTAATGAAATTCCACAAAACATAAGTTAATGATTTTAAGTATAGATTAAGCAGCAAGTACCTACTAATATTCCTTATAATAATAAATTTAAATTGTTCAACCTCCTTGGTCAAGTAGTATATGCCCGGGTGTGGCCCGGGTTTCGATGATTCGCCACATTTGGAGTCCCGGTTACGATTTATTTGAGTATTGTCTAGGGTCTGTATTGTGAAATCACCGTTATTTCCAATTTGTATAGCACAGGTGATTTAGTTTTTTACTTTGGGAGAAATGTATGTGGTGTTGTCTAATAATTACTTTTTTTATTTATTACAATGCCACAACAATAACATGACAGACCCAGTGTCTTAATAATTTTATTCAAACATATTAAAGAGCCGCATAGCAATTAAGTTGATATATGTGTTTGTGCAATTTTAATTAATTCATACTTTGCATTCTTCACAATTTAAAATTAATTAATAGCTTATAATATTTTACAGTCTGAATAAATTTTATTGTTGTAATCATATAGTTCCGAGCTTCGTTTTTTCTCTGATTCGCGTAGCCTCTTTCTTCAGCTTCATAAAAAGTTTTGATTCCCTGTTTTTTTTTGTTCTGAATTTTAAATTGAAATAAAAAATCGGGATGAATTCCGCAACCATTCGAAATTCAAGATCAGGACGCGCGTCTCGACGAAACTTCCCGCGTGGCTAAGGTCGCTGTCTGTCCTATATAACGTCAACTCGCGCCCGCGCAACCTTACAGCCCGCTTCACGCCCATACCGCCAACATCAAACATTCCAGTACGTTAAAAAAAATATAATGTTGTAACGTAACAATCGAACTAGCGGCCAAGGTCGCGCGTTTACGAAATACAACACACACTAGTGGTTTTTACGTGATCTATTATAGTAAGTGCAGTAGGGATTGTACCACCACTTTGGTTGCAGTTGGAGTGGTCATCGGTTTCCGCAGCCCAGTCAGTCGCCGCCGCGCTCCGTAGTGCGTATACGCAGTGATAACGTGTCAGTGCCTGTAATTGTACGCAATGACCAACTACGTCAAAATCGTAAGTGTTTTCCCTTGTTTTTCGTATGAGTTCTGTTTAGTTTAGTATTTATCAATGGCAGAGTTTAATAAAGACAATAAAGTTTATTACTTCGTTTTTACTAGAAAATAAAAATTGATAAATAATTACTATCGAATAAGGGTCTCTACAGTTGTACTAAATACATCTATTACATAAAAAATACTGCAATTAACTACTTTTACTATTAAAAATAGTACAATATTTGGAATATGGTGCCAAAACTGTTTATTTGTATTAAGTGCAATGTAACGATGCAGATATTTTTAATTCATTATTTATCACCGTTTCAACTGATATAATTTTAACATACTGAACTCTAAACGACCTCAGACCCCATATTACAAAACCTTACATCATAAAGTTCAAAAATGCGCGTTTGACGTATCTCAAGAACGTGAAGTGACGTTAATTGTTAGCAAACCGAAGGCCAATTTAAAGTGACACTGGGTTAAATTGAAGAAAACAATAGAACTCTATCGGTGTATCTTGCTAAAACAATGGGTCATCGGACTTCTGACAGTTGACACCATTCGCCCGTTGACAGTTCTCACGAGGTTTAAGGTCCTCATTAAAATTATATCATACTGTTTGTCTTTCAATTATAATTCTCAGCGTTACGTTAATAAGCGTTTAGCATTGAACAATTCAACTGACGGAAAGCATCTTTTGCCACTATTCAGAGTATTCAGAACTAAACGATCGTATGACTGGTAGATAATGCCATTTGGCTTTAAGTCTACCTTTTATACATTCACTGGGTGCCCAATTTTGTACTGTAAAGTGATACGTTTAGTATTTGGATCATATAAAAGTGATCAATGTCAAATTATGTATGACATGCATTAGACCATTATTCCGATTTCTAAAATACGCCACCATAATAATGAAGATGTAATAAATTACTATGCTATCTAATTTGGGAGTTCATAACATCGAGTTAATAACATAATAAAATTAATTGAATAATGCAGCGAATGGAGTACATTACCATTAAGATTGATAGCTTTTCGGATGAACATATTGGCAATAACCAAATAGTTTTTGTTAGATAAGTAATAATGGTGCACTGTGTAAAAATCAAGTAGTTTTTGAACTTAGAAGCAGTAATTATCTCGTTTACACAATATGAGAGGTTTACATAAAGAGAGTTAAAACCTAAATACCCGATTTTATTTCATGGCCAAACATCGTTATACTAAAAGCTATACTAGAAAAAAAATATATACTTACTTAGGTGCTCGTTACTTCAAGAAAACTAAGAATTTGTTTAATTGTGCTTAATTATATCTTTTGCTCTAGAAATATTGAAATAAATATGTTACTAATAATTAATACAAAATGTTTCTTTACGGATTTGGACTAATAAATATTGAACTTGATCCTTGCGGACTTCCTAGTACGTAAAATTATGCCATAACCGTAAATGGACGTGACACCAAAGGACATATAATAATATTTAATATAATATAATATAATATACACGAAACAAGTTGTTTAGTAGATGTTTATTATTTACTGTTTATTGATAGCACATTATTGTCTTTGTAAAGGGTAAAGCTTGTAACAGTAAATAGACCAACTATTTAATTTAGAAATATGAACACAAAAATGCTTTCGATACGAAATGTCACTTCAATCTAATACTTTATTTCACAAACATTGCTTATTAACTGAGTATTGTTAAAAACCGGCCAAGTGCGAGTCGGACTCGCGCACTGAGGGTTCCGTGCCAACTTTAACTGAATTAGGGATTCTTACTTCCACTTAGCCAAAATACCACAGTATTATGTTGACCGCAAATATAACTTTGTTTTTCATAGTGTTTGTATGAAAGACAAAGTTATATTTGCGGTTGATGAAAATGTGCTATATCTCTAAAACTACTAGTTCGATTTCGCTCAAACCAATTTTTGTTGAAATTTTTTGTTGAGATCTACATTATATTCTTTAGTTCAAAAGTTAGATGGGGGGGACGCCTTTTTACCACTTTGGAAGCGTCTATATCTCAAACGTTAGACTTTCAGAAAAAATGGTTTTTGGAACCTCAATGTCATTTTAAAAGACCTATTCATAGACACGTATAGATTTGGGTAAAAAAATTTTTTTAGGTTTTAGTTTCATGTATGGGAGCCCCTATAGAATATATATATTTTTAACTTTTAGTACATGAATCGGATAGCGGTGCTGAACAAGATACATCTACTTACCAAGTTGCAGCTGTGTGATGCTTATAGTTTTAGAATAAAGTGGCTGTGACATACGGACGGACAGACAGACAGACAGACAGACAGACAGACTTGACGAAACTATAAGGGTTCCGTTTTTTGCCATTCGGCTACGGAACCCTAAAAATTGAGTACTTTTATTCTTAAAAGATGAAATATGAAACCAAAAATTGCGCACGGGCGGGATTCGAACCAGCATCTTTCTAGCTAACCGGGCCAACTGCTCTACTAATTGGGCTACCGTGCTGTCGGTCCGACCGCGCGAAATTCTTGGTCTCATTGATACGTCATTGCGTGACGTTAGCGCCATCTACCCGTCTGTTTATGCAACAGCGGGCCAAGTAGTTATTCTTTACAGAATAAATTCAACCTGGAAATGATAACGCTTCGCTACTCAATTTTTAAGAATAAAATATGACACTGTGAGTGTTAAAAATATTGTAAAACCATTGAGTACTTTTAGTTCAATAGTGTAATAGTTGCCAGATAATTTTCTGAACGTTAACCGAAATACGGTTGATAAGTGACTATGATTCATGTTCTAAAACTAAGAAGTATTACATATTAGGGCTCTGCCAATGGTTACAAATGCAATAATTGTAAAGTTGAATGTCGACTAGATTGACTATAACCAAATAGATTGAGTATTACAAAAAACTTCATATTTAAAACAGAAGGAAAAGTAGACGAGCAAAACAAAATAAATATTCCAGTAAGGATTATTTATTCCAATAGAACGTGTTATAAATTATTTACATGATTCTTTAACAAAAAAAAAATGATAACGCAGAGTAAAGTTCTTACAACCTTTGAATAGACATCAAAATATTTTTTTTTCAATACATGTTTAATCTATCGACAAAAGAATCACTGCTTATATATTGATTTGTATTTTGTTGCTGTACCTCAATAAATAAATATAAATATAAATATAAGAATAATATCATCTTCATTAACTTAAAGCTTACAATCTCATTGTATCCTAATGCGAACTAGTTAGTTCAACGTGTGACGTTTATAATGTTATTAAATAATAATATATTTTACAATAAACCGACCTTTGAATCCCGCTCTAAAGTCATCTATTCGATGTATAACGTGCTATTTACTTACAAAATTGAATCGATAGGCTACTCAGGAGTTGCGTCTCATTAATGTCAATAAGTAATGTACGAGATTGCACTCTGTTGAATAAATTATACCAACTAGATACTAAATATTAGTTGCGGTATTCAAATAATAAATTGAAGTAGGTAAACATTCAGAATTCCTATTTGTGAAAATCCATTCCATACTGACGTGATTTATTTTGGTATTTGCATATCGTTTTTTATCAGTACCCTTTAAAATATTTCCGATGTTATATTTTTTTTCATGTACCTACTTTTTCAGCATTGCAACATTAGTTTTCATTTTTTTTAAGTAAGCGTAGTTACCGGCCACCTTAATCTTGAATGAGCGTAATTCTTACTACAATATGTAGAGATAGAGCCAGACTCTATTTCGTACCAAATGGATGAATTTACGCGACTTAGATACTATAACTAAGATAAGTACTAGGTCCTAATATATTGTAGAAAGCAAAGCATTGCAACAATTGTCTTGTGTTTATTTAAAAAAAAATCCTAGCCATTGAAGACGTGTGATTCGGCTTAATTTTTAGTTGCACTAAATAGTAAAGACCAGAAGGAATAGCAACAAATGCTAATTAATGAAAAGATAAGCGGACGTCGGTTTTGTAATGATAAGTAGCGTATTAATTGCTAAGTGTGTATCTGTTAGGCGTTACATAATGTATTCTGCCTCTTAGCTAAAGCTTCCTTGTTTAGCAATGTTTGACCATTAGTGTTTGATTTACTTATTCATATTGGTTTCGTTGAAAAAGTTTTAAAATATCCTAAATCAATCGATTTACATAAATCGTATGCCTTTGTGATTCGAAGATGCGTCACATTCATAATCAGCTCTCCGCTTATGTTTAGATAAATATGAATATTATAAAATGAACAATAAAAATGCGTTATCGCGTGGATAAAATTTCGTGTTTAAATATTGTCGGTGGGTAACAGTATATCAATATTATGAACTTGTTCTTTTTGAACTGCGTATGCAATTTCAGTCCTCAAATCATAGTTTGTTGAGACATGTAATAGTTATGCGTAGGTACTTCATTAAATGAAAGGCAGTATCTTTCCTTTTATTCTTCTCAAAGTAGGTCAGGCATAAGGCACTCACTTAAATATTAACTAAAGCAGGCAATAATTAAGTATTGTAATTCGGCCAAGGGAATTCGGAACTCTTCTCACAATTAGTCTGCTCGAGATACGATATAACAGTTCTTTAATAATATCATAAACGTTTATTTCTGGCAACAGATAATGAAATACAAGTCCATAAAATTATTATAAAATTATTTTTAATTATTTAAGTTAATCGGATTTTACTAACGACGATATCGCTCTTGAAAACTAACATCAAGATCATTATTATACACTTGAACTTGAACCTAGAACAATAGCAACAGTTGGCATAACGAAGACGTAATTTTAATACCTTATTTCCGAATCATAAATATTAAATAAATATTCCGATTAATAAAAATATTACACGGTTCGTTGTGTTTATAAAAACGTATAGTATGAGTATTTATTTAACTTTGTGAGTCCATATAACGTAAGTATTTTCAGATTAGCTAAAACATAACTCTGTTGCTTATAAATTCTGTTGCTTAGGAATATACGAGCAAAAACTGACCTTCGCAAAGACGGGTTAGTGACCTAATTAATTAATGCATATTTTTTACTCCTATTTCAATAAACTTAAAGGACAAAGCACGTAAAATTTGAATTGTAAAACTAAATAGAATCTTCAAATACTTCCTACTTAATAAAAATGTTAGGTGCCTACTCTGAATACGACCTTTTGCATAAAAATATTGCTTTTAATAAATCCTACTACTATTATAAAGGCGAAAGTTTGTAAGTATGGATGTATGGATGTATGGATGTATGGATGTTTGTTACTCTTTCACGTAAAAACTACTGAATTGATTTGAATGAAACTTTACCACAATATAGCTTATACATCAAAATAACATATAGGCTACAATTTTTGAGGTTTCTAATGTGAGGTCGTAAAAAACACATTTTTTGCGCTACTAGACGGGACGAACCTGAAGTCCACGCGAACGAAGTCGCGGGCAAAAGCTAGTTGTTTAAATAAAAGTAGAGTTATCATATGATACCACAAAAAATAATAAAAACTGTTCTTTTATAATATTAATTTGAAGTGTAGGTGAAAAGACGCGTTTATATTATATCTTTATATGAAAATCTCAAAAAACGCAGTACGTACCAGAGACTTACGAAGTCCTTGGAAAAAAACTTGATTGGCTTTAAAGCAGTGTAAATGAACTTAAGTATTGTTTTAGTATTATTTGGTAATGAAATAGTTTTACTTACTGACGTCATTGCTACAAAAAACGCGCTCGATGATTATCTCAAGTTACTTTTTACGACAAACTTTTTGAGAGATTTCGATGTATACTATACTGACACGACAAACTTTTTGTGAGGTTTCGATGTATACTATACTGACTCATTTTATTTTAAGGCTGATCCTGTTAATACGAACGTAATATTAGATATCTTGAAATTATTTTGTTAGCATTTGCATGCAAAAGTTTGCATTAAAATGAAACAATCCAATCATACTAAGATAAAAGTCAACAACTCAAATAAAATTAACAAATTAAGTAGATTTTTGGTTTTATAGTGTTTTGTCACTATACAAACTTAATAATATGCAACCGTGACTCTGTGACAGACGAGGAATCGAACCCCGTGTCTTACGCCATATGAACGTATGCCTTTACCACTCGGCTATACACTATATTATTTATATAACACATTAAGGATTGTAATATGGTACGTAGGTAACCATGAAATAACTGAATGTTCTTAACCCAAAAACGTTAATAACCCAAACTATTAACCACCAACGGAAGAATGTGTCATTATTGTCATTAGGCCGCAGGATCTAAAATGTCATAATGACATAATAAAGATTATGTGTAATAATAAAGACGAAACACGCGACAATTTGATGTCGCCTTGGTACAGGTAGTTGCACGTACCAAAAATAATAGGCTGATAATATTAACGACTTTGTCCGACTGTGGCGTACAAAATTATGCAATGCGTTTGTCGAACGCTCCAAATATTATTTACTCGTGGAAAGCGAAATTCCCCGTTATTTATGTACCCGTCAAGGCAGTGTGTAATACGGCATTATCGAACGTGTGTGTTTTGAGTGAATCTGTAAGTGATGTAATTTGTGACTGAGCAGTTTTTGGTCAACTGATCTGCCGACCTACATCTTTTTAGGGATCCGTAACCAAAAGGTGAAACGGGACCCTATTACTAAGACTCCGTTGCCGTCTGCCTGTCTGCCGGGATACATCTAATTAACCGAGCTAGTTAGACGGTTAAAATTTTCACAGACACTTTTGATTTGATTTTTGATTTTGAATGGTACGGAACCTTTTGTGCGCGATCCCGACTCGCTCTTGGCCATTTTTTTATTCACTCAATCTCGTTAGAGGTATAATATAAGAAGTCACGAACTAATGGTAGGTACAATAAGATTACTGTTTATTTACGCAACTGTCGTAATTCTTATTGTATTATGCATATCTGAGATCTTTATGCTCTGCTTGCACTCATAGGCCCAAAATATTTTGGGTGGGCATGCCAGATGTCATTCGAGATTTTGTGATCTACATAAAATTGCATTGCAAGGAATTTAGAAGTAGCGTTTAATTTAAAAGGTAGCTATTGAACGGCGTAATCTTAACGTAGTAGTAAGATTTCAATGTTAACCGATGTCGAGCAATCATATATCAAATATATATTTTTTGCAGATTCGATATTTACAGAACCGCGTTAGTTCCATTCCTGCACTCAAGGTGCGACAAATTTCGTGTCATTGAACGAGCTCTAATTAAAAAGGCGCGAAGTATGTGATCGCATTTGAACAAAACCATGACCCAACGTCAAACCCCTTCGTGACCGCGCGTAATTATGAATAGACGTGCTTCCATTGTAGGACGTCCTACTTCCTCCTCATAGTTTTCTGGCCCGGCCTCTGAATAGGAGTCAAGGTAAATCTAAGTGTACACTTGTCTTAATGTGTATACAGGCCTTGTCATTGTGTGTATTTACATAATAACTGGCCTTGCGGCCGATTCTGCATTTTCTTACTATTAGTTGTCGCTCGATATTCGTGTTTTCATAATACACTCCGTTTTTCATAGAAACCGGTTAACAGATTGTTCATTCTGCTAGTTATTCATACGACAACTATTAATTTTATGTCCCTGTACTATGCTGATCTGAATTCAAATACCCCTAAATACAATTCTATTTTTTTTTAAATATCACAAGTTGACAAAAAATTGCAAATCATGAAGCAACTCTAAAAGTAAAATGATGTGTCAGTGATATAACATAAATCACACTTAAGCTAATGAAGATATAAATACATATTAACCTGAGTTGCAAAACTGTTACATATTTATTTATCTAATACACGTCATAGGCCGTGATTAAGGTCATATTATACTTCCTTTTAAACTTCCGTCATTAAAGAATCAATGAATTAGATAGACATACAAAAAAATAAACTCAAAGTTAAAAGGACTTAAATTACAAACACACGTTACAAAACTACAAATAACATTATTTAATAAAGGAGTTACTTAGCGTAACAAGATCTCGTGCCAACAGAAAACGTGTGAAAAAGTCTCGTCTTCACTTCCTGAATCCATCTTGATTCATCTCCTTTACTTCCTCAAACCTATCCATTGAACATCAAGAGGACTGCTAAAAAAAATAAACAGACCAATAAATAACATGTGAGTTTATTGAAAGGCGATAAGCCTTTAATCGACTCGGAAGGCGGAAGTTCACGGAACCGGTCTGTCTGGTATGCATGCGCATGTGAGTAATACGACTAGGGCTGGGCGTTGCACCTGTATGTCGAACAGCCTTGAGTTGGGTCCTTTGCACATGCCTGTTAGTAGGTGTGTGATTTAGAAACTTGTTTGGTGACGTTTTGATTCTGAATGGATGTTTTAAGATATAAACATAAAATATGTAAGTGTATGCATGTAATTTTAAAAGCAAATTATTAAATTGATTTGGCTCCAACAGTATCATAATGTGGAACTCCATGTGAATCCACATAATCCACATAAAGCACACACATCCACATATCCACATAAGAATGGAATCCACATAAAGCCTACTTTACTCGTATAGAGCCTCGATTAAATCATTCGTTTGTTTTAAACTATAATGGAATTTAAAATGTACTAGACATGGATAGCCAATAAAAAGTGATATAATTGTGGATGTGTCAACCCTGATTGATTATGCGACAGAACCGTTCCGCCGAGTGACGAGCACAAACCATGAAAGCTCTACGATATTTTAAGTACGAAAAAATGATAAAAAACATCTACCTTCAGATCATTAGCATCCTTAATTATAGCCTCAGTTAATGGCTTTAATAATTCATTAAGATGATAGGAACTTAAAAACTTATTTAAATATCCGCATACCCAATTTAAATGGTTATTTATTTCCATGTCATACATAATATCGAAAATTCTTGTCAATATTGATTAGACATAATCATAGCTTGGTGCACTACTTTAGGTATTCATTAATGAATACAGCTTTCATTTTATCGTTGCTAATAGTGACTTAGCACTATTCGTGAAATTGAAATTGGTATGTTATTTTTGAACGAAATCACTCTGAAACTCAAATTAGCTTACAATTTGAATATCAACGTACAATTTTATGCTCGTAAACGAATCATAGTGCAAGCTTCAATAAATAGCTGTGTATTTATCTTTGAATAAATAGTTATTTAGCGGTAACCTAGTTAAAGCCAAGCTGTGGCGCTTAATCACTTTCGTGCGTAATTAAATTACACAATTAAATATAAAATAGATTTAATCTAAATAGAAGTAATAAATATGAATGTCAACTACTGATGGTCAGACATTTAACAACCTTAAAATTATGGCAACAGAATAAGCTAAACTATTTCATAAACCGACTTCATAAATTGTGAGTAAAAATTTACTCTCTCTGATTCTATAAAATTGATCTAAAAAAACATAATAAAAAGATCGACGTAATAAATTCGGCCACTTAATTCTATTTGAACCATTTTTTGCTAAACCTCGTTTTTCTTAGAATCTTACCTTCTGACGTGAAAATAAACTAACTCGTGCAATATATCCGCAATCCTACGTACCTGGCTTCTTGTGGTTACGTATAGAATATTGTAAAAGTTTTAAATACATAAGAGGTAAGTTCTAAAAGCTTGTGTAAATTCAAAGGAATATCTCTCACATACCTATCGTACTTATAATCTATTCCAAACGTTCGTTGTTCTACGCTTTTAGCATTCTTCGTCATCAGAGAGGTTTTGACCGGTACAAAAACGAAAATAATTCTTTTCTTCCGCTAGTGAAATAAAAATAATACCACAATTAAGACTAATTCTACTTTCTGAAGATTTTATTACCTTGACGCTGATGCAACACGTACCAAATTATACTAAGCTGGTTAACAAATTACATTACTATAAATACAGTTTAATAAATTGTTCACGACGTTTCATTTACATACATCTGCATTCTACATGTTTGGTATTACTCAGATTGATTGTTATTAATAGTTACATTACTAACCTTTTTCGAGTTAACTTTTGGTGTTTCAGAAACATAACATTTAACTGTTGTAGCTATTAAAGTACTACAACTGTTTTTAACTGTCATTGCTATTAACACATTGAGCGCGATGGTGGTCACTGGTGACCCGCAAGCAATATTTTTCTATTGTGTCTAGTTTTGTGGCAGTCCAAACCTTAATAGCTTACCAAAGCTAAAGCTTCAAGTAATTCTGTTAGTTGATATTCTTAAATATAAATATGACACTCTTTACCATGTGATTATTAGGGCTCAGTGGCACCATCTTTAAGAAACGTCAAATAGCTGTGACAGTCCATACAAAAAACAAATGAGTAGTAATGGATGGTAGATGCAATTGAGCCGTGCATAATTTTACAGTATTGACTAGAGCGCTCTAAAAAAAGTTGTCTGGAAGAGATCGCTTATAGCGATAAGACCGCCTTAATTGAACATTTTGTAATTAACCTATTTGAATTGCAATAAAGGGTCATCTATCTAGCTCACTGTCTTATAAGTTTGTTTCTTTGCATATCGTCAATTTCATTACAGGTTGCGTTACATTGACAGATATGCAATTAGAACAGCAGCCTCGGTTAATATCCAGTATTCACAAAATAACTGCTTATTTGTTGAAGTAATAGCAGTCTTAAATTGAATGAAACTATGCCATACGTTTTGAAGGTTGTGGTACTGATAGATAATGAAACTCGTATTCAAAATTAAGATCATTTTGCGTATAATAAGACTACTAAGTTTATGTTAACAATAGCACACCAAAATGATAAAACGAGTGCCAAGTGGCGTAGACATTAAAATAAATAAAGACATCAACATAATTTAGATTAGCTTATTAATTTTCTTTCTTCCTAAAACAAAGTTAGATATTTTTTTTAAGAACAAGTAAGTTCAAGAAAGATTCTGTTATTTCTATCTCAAAATTTTTGATTAGAATGACTAGTTTCTTCATTTTAATTTAAATACAACGAAATATTTCTCTCTTTCGGGGCCTGTTCGCCTCGAAAGATACAATGCCTTCAGTTTAACAATTCTATTATCGGCAGTTACGACAAAATTGATCCAAATAGGCTTTAAGTATACAGGCGCGGCATAGGGCTGCCTTTGTTTGTAATTATCTAGACTTTTACTAGATTTCATTGTGTTTTATTGTCCTAAGCAAGCCATTAGAGTCTGGTACTGTTGCTTGTTAGTTCAGGCCTTAAATTAGGGTTCTTTTATCCTTTTACTCGAACTGTAGACCATAAAATAAGGTTTGGAGTGTTTTATTGTTACAGGCATATTATCAGTTTGGTCCTTGCACTCAGAGTTATTGTCCATTGTTATTCTGTCAAAAGTTTCTTAGTTCACTTGGTAAAATTTTGTGGTAGAGAAATGGTAGAGGCTTTTGCACAATAATTAATAATTAGTAAACTTGAATAGGGCATTTTTGTAGATAATCATTGTTTTATTATGATATTTTATTTATTTTTGAGAAGACTTGCTATGACAAACATTGGTGAGCAAAAGCTAAAAATAGATACTTTTGGTAACCGTATTACTGCACTAACAAAGACATTCAATCATAATTTTAGCAACAAACCAAGCCCTAACCACACGTAGGCACTTAGTAAGCCACCATCGTCTACAATGTACAACTGGACTTAACGTAACCTTCGGAATGTAGGTGACAAGTCGCTCGCTGACCACATTAACATTGTCGCGTAGTAGTTTTACTAAACTCATTTACCTGACCACTGTCATTAATGTCATTAAGCCAAGCAATTTACGCCCGTGACATCTTTGCTCGTTGCAGTGTATTAACGATCGGTATTCAGACAAAAAGTCTGACTAACTTCAAATACCAAAATGATAAAGGATTTGTTTAATGAAGGCTTAAGTCTGTGTCGAAAGAAGACGATTATTTAATGTCAATGCCAATATTATCATAATAATATGTAGGTAAGTATTTAAAAATGTGGGTCTTTCTTCTACTGGTCTTTATACGTTTGCTCCTATAGCGACCGGATTACTCTACCGATTTAATATGATGATTGATTCTCCGTAGTAGTTCAAAACTTGTATCGTGCATACGCATCACGAAATTCTAGTACATTATTAAAATTAATACTTACTCGATTTATAACAGAGTGGTAATCTGGATTGTAACTGATTTTACGCTATAAATAAATGTCTCTGATTAAATATAAATTCTCCAGATATAAACATTGTGCCATGACATTTCGTATTTCCGTATGATTATTAGTTAAAAAAATGATTTTAGTTAAAATGACAATTGCACCTTGTAATCAATCAAATACAATCAACCCATGTTATCAATACAAGATTAGGTATGTCAAGTTCAAAATAATATAAGTGATCTCCAGTGATAGTTAAACTCATACGTTATAACGCCGCGCCCTTTACATATACTTACATATACGACTCAACTTCCTTCCTATTTTTCGTTAAGCGTTATTGTTCCACAACAAATACATCCTTGTGCCACATACATAGTCTGCGATAAGGCATAGTGACCCAAAAACGGAAGACACGCCCATTGCAGACGATTATCTATGCGAATAGTAATTACGATCATGATCATGATAACGTGATGAGCATTGATAGTGGTTCTGAATGATAATAATTGTTATACAAGTAACAATTTTTACCATAATGACTGATAATGGTGACTAGGATTTGTTATTAAATTGTAAATGTATTTCTACGGTCAGTATCATAATTCACACAATATTTATGTAGTAACATCTTAAAGAAACAATTCGTCCATTATTTTAACGGCCTGTTTCACAATGTTTGGATAAGTTCCTCACTAGCGTTAATCGATTATTTATCGATGGTGGAATAGGCTCTTAGAAATCCCTTGATATCAAACTGTCACTATCTCTTCTTAGGCCCAGTTGCGTCATCGATAGTTAACTTACTCTATATAAATAGGGATGGATGAGTATTTTTGTTGAACTGTCTTGTTTAACTCAGAATCAACCAGAGTAATTGTTATTATAGCTGATTATTATGAAAACGCGGGCATAACTGGCTAACTAGCTATTTAAATTAAACCTGGTTAGTAAGACCCAGGATTTAACTCTTTACCATAATAAATAATGCTTACATAATAAAATTACTAGCAAGAAAATCTTCATGTGCATGTATGAAAACCAGTTTCAGTTCCTTTTACGTACGACTCGACTATAGTCCGGTTTGAATTTCCATTGAAAAATTTCAAAGCTACCAACCGTAGCATAGTGAAGTTATTAAAATACCTGTTGACTCAAAATTCTCTCACAAAGAAATTTAACGTTCTCGGTTTTATTATTGTGACTTGTACCCATAATGCAATATAAGATTTACGTTCATAGCAAAACATTGTTACTTCAGAAATAGTGTAAGTAATAAATTTTGCAATTAATTCTACAAGATCCAGAGATGGCTTGGTTTCGCAAGCTAGCTAGGGCGCAGGTCCAATGAATGATAGTTACTTGAAATATAGAAACTAAATGTAACATTTTCTGAGATACCTTTAATAGTCAGTAAGCGATGATGCTTCTTTGCTTTAGTTTTTTACACAGTACTTCAATAAACTTAAGGTTCAATTATTACATTTTAAGTTATACCTATGTTTGAGTATTTTGAGATACAACAAGACACTTAAAAAGGTATGCTCTTATAATATCAACTACTTCAAAGTTGTTTTTAGAATTGCACTCATTAATGTAACAGAGTAGTGAAATAGTAGAGTAGTAATAGAAAAATTTTTATGACAAAAGTAGAATAAAGAAGCTACAAAAAACGTGGTTTCTCCATACTTAGATAGCAAAACCAAGCAAAAATAAAGAACGTAAGCCCTTTGCCCGCATTTAGTATGCATCATACTGATCATATTTCCCAAAGGGCCTCTATTTTTGAATAACTCGCGTCCATATTACGAGTGATTTTCGTTCGAAAACGAGTTATTTCCTTTGACTTTTAGTTCATCATCGAACGAAAAACACTCGCCATCTTGAAGCGAGTAATTCAAAATAGAGCTCCTGGTTACAACACGGCTATTTGTTAGGGTAATGCCTTTGCGTATACTAACGAACACTATCCAGTTTCTGTTACGTGCTACATAAATTAAGGAGCTTGCGAAATCGAACGAGATTTAGGATGTTGAAGTGCCAATAAAATTTAAATTGATGCATTTGCTGGCGTATTGCGATCGACTTTTGTTTGAAAATGCAGTCATCGCATAAAAAATGACGAGTCAAAATTGATGAATAACCAAATATCGTTTGTATTTTGTTTTTTGTTGAACGTCCTAAAAATACGTCATTGAAGTTTTAACTTTTTTAACCTCGCGAGTTTAATACCAAAATATAATACCAATTCCTTTATTACCTTAATTCCTAAATTACAATAAAGGATGTAACTTATTGTTTTCCAAAAGAGGAACCAATAATTATACTTTACATCCAAGCAGTAGATAAAGAGCTTTATTCATTCTGTCAATTAAATCTTAGTCCTATGTGAGTGTATTTTTGATAATGTTGAATATATTATCCCCGACGTTTGTATGAATCAGCATGTTACTCAAATGGTCAGTTCCAAACCAAAGTTCAAAGATTGTGCGAGGCCTGTCGATAGTATCGCCGATAACCAAATTAGTATCGGTCCTAAAATTATTAGCCCTGTGTTAGTGCGGTGTTAAATAATCCGAGTACAATGGCCGGCCATGTTACACCGCACTGTCGCAATAGATGTAGGGTTACCACACGAAAGAAATTCTAAGGACATTCCAGAGATATGATTTGCTATTTAAGTAAACGTCTATTTGGATTCTTTTTGTGATTTTATAACTCAGAAGTATATATTTTTTAGCGAAAATAAAAACGATGTGATCAGAGCATAGTTTCACTTTGAGAATAAAAACTCCTTATAGTTCATTATCTAAAATGATCTTCAGCAAAATAATAAAAAACATAATTTAAGAATTTGGAATACATTTCAGCAAGTGTCGCGATTAAAACCGATACTTTGTACAACCGATAATTATTATGTAATAAGTTACTTCATTCATTGTAGCCCTTGTCATATTTTAAGCATTAATTTCCCAAAAGTTGGCAACCCTACACAGTGCGTTCACACTTCATTCGGTGCGCGCACGCATTCTCTCGCGCGTTCATCCTTAACCCAATACCCAATACGCAAAGAGGTCACATTTCAACAACCGATGCGGGCGACCGCAAGCATGCACGATAATGCACATTCCGCGTTGTCAAGAATTTACGTTTTAATTAAAATTCGTAAGCCTAATATTTGTCTGGGTTCGAAAATTCAAGTAGCGCTACTTCGTTCATATTTCAGGTTGTTTATTTTTTTACCGCTACAGACAGAAGAGTGCACCTAAAATAATTTACTCGTGAAAAAATTCTAAATTATCGAATCATCAACTCCTTGGTATCTATTGACTGTCTTTTATTCTACCACTTTTACCTCTAGTTCGGCAGCTTATTTGGTATATGAACATACAAATTGTGAAAATATATCTCTCTAATATGGTAATAGCGTACTTAAATATCTACAATTTTGGCTCCTTAAGGGTTAAGGAGGTTAGATGGTAATAGCGCCAATTGTGATAAGGGGACTTGCAAAATGTAGTATCATGGTCCCATTACATCGTACTGTACCCTCTATAGTACAAAATGTTGAGATGGAAGAAAATATACCTAAGTTAGTAGTACAAATAAAAAATAAAGGACTTCTAATATATAGGTACTAATCTAACAAGATGGACGATATACGTATATAAAAATCTATGTGATGGACTACACGACCAAGGCCACGACATCATGATTGTGAAGCTTGTAGATACTGCCTTTGATTCAGAGAAAAAAAACATATAAAGACATTCAGTATACATTTAATTTTATCCGTATCCAATCCAGATGAGAATGAAAGCGCTTTTAGAGGTAGTACACTTTTTACCAAACACCTCGTATCTTTCAATCTACGTCTAGGCAACGCAACATCGTCATAGGCTAGCGTTAGTAAGTCTATCGTGCCTGCCCTACAAGGATGGGCTGAGATAGTTTCACAATTAAATGTGGCCTGAATAAGTAAAGCAACAAAACCTTGCTTTTACACATTTGTTGTGCAAAATTGAGATTCATGCATTATTCAAAGTCCAACCATTCATTACAGTAACACATTTTTGTTTGAATTTCGTGTGACCGCATTATGTATTTAATATTTTAATTACCTTTTTCCATTGAAACGTATTTAGTTTACAGCAATTAAAATCGGCTTGGATTTATTGCAATTTATTTTTGTAATGTATTTCATTCGCGGTTTCCACATTGTCAGGTTTGTTCTGGTTTCAACAATTAGTTTTGTTATTATTGAGACCACTGAAATGAGCTTGTCGAGAGCATTAATTGACATTTCATGTTATTTTACAAGTATGCAAACAGAATATGTTTTGAATTATCCATCATTTTTTGTCAAAAACATTAACCTCGGACTTATTGGTAGTTAGAGTACTTCCTACGGTAGCTAATAAGGACTCTAATTTATTTTATTACTTTTATGTTTGCTCAACTAGCATTTTACGATTTCCGGATTCAATTTAATTGATGAAGATCCTACGGAGATTTTTTGTACTTAAAATATCTAAGTATCTGATTTAATTAATTGTTTCATATTTTGTGCCTAAAATTCTTTATTTTATTTATTTAAGTCTTTATCAAATCTTACCTAACTTACAGCAGATTTATTTGGCGTCCTATTTGAGCGATACCCCAGATTAGTATGCAAATTTTATATTCGCAATAAGCCAAATGATTAATGTTTTATCGTTGGTAAGGTGTCATGATTGCCCCTTGTTTACAATCGGACATAATGAATCCAGAAGTGGTAGTAAGTGGCCTGCCAACATAATGGTTATGTATTTGTCTCGGGCGAGACGCGATTTTGTAGGACTTCTAGGCTCCGTTGCACCAAGATTGTTTAACGTATCCAAACGTAAAAAAATGTAGAGTTTAAGAGCCGGGTTTACAATATCCTAGTCAGCACTAACGAACGTTCAATTCAAATAAAGAACGTCATTTCATATGAAGTAGGTATCTGACAGATATCACTAACCGGGACGTACTTGAACATTGTGAAACAAGCCCTGAGAAATATTTGGTGATTGTAATAGTACATGTCTTACATGATTACGATCAAGGAAGTCTACAATATTCATTTATTTGAAAGGTTTGGTACTTTTTATTTATCTTTGGTTTGGTAGAGATTTCATTAGTTAGATGCACTATAGCTTCCTTCCCATGTTACTAAAGCAAACGTCAAAATATGTGAATTAACTAAAATATTTTTTCACATTGGTTATGGTTAAACAAATTTGGTGTTCAGTGCCTCAGTGTAGCAACTTCCTAGTGGCAAATTTTACCACGCAGTTTTAACGCTGTTAAATCTTCGAGTAGTAGCAGCGCTTGCGCAACACAAAATGTAGGTATCCTAAGTGCTTGAGCAACTATTTCACTAGATAATAAAAAACTTGTAATTACATCTGTTATTATTTGCACTGTTGTTGTTTGCTTTTTGTTGTCTTTACTGATGTTATCTGTTTTCATTATACTTTTTAATTTTTACGAACTTTATGGTTTTTTAATCGTGCAATGCTCTTTATTGGTAGGTAGGTACAGTTCGTTATTTCAATATATTTTAAGGGAATGTCTTTACTGACCTGTCGTTTTGATTTTCAACTCAAACCAAATCCTTTTGTAATCAGAGAGCCTACTGCATGTCTCAATCCGTTCAAGTTCCAGACAGTTCAATTCTCACGCAACTATTAGTTGAGTAGCCAAATTGGCATTGCTATGCAACTTAAGAAAGTTAAAATTATTTCAATTTCTCCCGTGTAGTGCTGACCTCCGCTAATCTGCTGATGGGATTATAAGAAATCGAATTCAGAATTTTCTAATCATTTCAAAAGCAGAGCTGCTTAACTGTCAAAGCAAATTGCAATACGCACTAATGGCAGGAATTGAACTGCTTAAGACCTCATGTCCTCAGGGGTATGTATGTGATTGAGCCAAACCTTTAAATTACAATAAAATCAATCTAAACCAATCTACGAGTAGATAACCTACCCAAACCTTAATTACGAAATTTTCAGGGTGTTTGCCACATTCACATATAACCGGTTTTCTCCCTTGATTTATTCATAAAGCAATATAAATTATAATCATTTAAGGGCTTGCCCGCATTTGTCACTTGGGCCGCTTATTACCAATTTAATGCTCAACGAATAAGCTCATTATCATATCCAGAAATCGTTGGTTACAATCAAGGGAGATATTTGTCTAGTTCTTGTTGGCCAGGCGTCAAAATAACGCCCACGTTACTAGTTTAGACCCTAATTAAAATTTCAGTTGGTGTTATTAAAGCACCCACTAAATATATGAGCTGTGGACCAATTAGGAAACATGATGTCATGTAGGACTGCATAGGTATATGAGTATGCACCTCTAAGTAAAAAAACGCTAAAAACTGGTCGTCGTCATTTTTAAACAAAAACACCACTGAGTGGGTTTGATAAATGATTCGATAGATAATAAATGTGGTTCATAAAACCTAGTACCTACGACTTGAGCGAAGTCTGAATCGTAATTCATTTCAATAGGCATTCGATACCGTTTTGGTGTTGATTTTATCGATATCCTAAAACTAAGCTCGGATTATGTCTCAATAAGTCCGCACTGACGATAATTCCTTACTTTGGTACACGACGTTCATATTTTCTAATGTAGCCGTCCCTGTTGCACATTCCAGTATTTCCTTAAGAGTAAAAGGGCTGGCTATACTAAAAATTTACGCAAAATCTTACGAAGTGGAGTCTCAGTCGGTCCAGTTTTAGAGTCATAACTTCGGAATCGGACACATTTTACAACACTCAAAATGTCGCCTCGTAAATTGTTTTGTGATGTTGGTTATTGCGTTTTGGTACTCTCGCTTTATAGTTATTTGCATTTAGATTTAAACCCGGAACAGAAGCTTGTACTTCAAGAAGTATTTAATATCGTGTTTCAAAGATATTAGTCCAACAGTCCTCAGCCAAAAATTACTTCTCTCGAAGCATTATATCCAAACAAGTCAATAATTTTGATGAATTAGCTGAAAGTTGCATCAGAAACGGTTCAGTATTTTTTGCGTAAAGATCGTTTCCACATCGTTTTATTGCTACATCAAATACCGGTACCCAGGCATTTAGGTTCCAAACATAATATTATCTATTGTGGCATGACTAACAACTCTAACAAGTCTTTAGCGACGGCTCTATCTTTAATCTGGTCTATGTAAGCATAATATTAGATACTTTATGGAGGAAATATTGGTTAAAGCCTTTGATTATTATAGGCTACTTACTTTTATCAAAGCATTTGTCGCAGTAATCACAATAGTGCTTTTATTATAGCAATCATGATAAAATTTGACATAAATGCTGGTAAAATATTAGGCCGTAGGAAAAAAAACGATTAAGTCTCACATACGTTTAGCTAAAGGTTGGTTTAGACCACACGAACAAAGAACTATAGCTAGAACAAGAATATTATTTCTTGATCATTTATTGTAAACGGAAGCTCGATTAGATAGATAGAACAGCGAACGAATGCTGTCTGTTTAAATGGGGATAGAATGAGCATTCGCTCATCTGATGTAAATGGGCCTTCAAACAAAAGCGACCCTGAATACAGTGTCTCAAAGTATATCAAAAACTTAGTTCAAGCACAGAGTTCAAGTGAGTAACCTAAGCTCTATATACAATGTCAAAACTTAAGTTTGACTTTATAAAAGATGCCGTACACTTGATAGTGTTTAAGATTTCCAATTTTAAATCTCTACTTTTTAAGAAAAGTACACAATAATACCGACTCAACATTCAGACCAATCGCATGTGGCGTGCAAAGACCCACTTTACCGACTCTCATTATAATTCGCGTTTGACCCAGTGCAGTAACCACGTGCGCACACGTCACACATGCGGCCTGCCTTCACAGGACCTTAGTTGAGGTCGCACCAAGTTCATACGTCGAACCAGTCGGCAACTGCATGTTACGTAATGCAGGCTTTACCTGCGTTTCCGCAGTTTCCCTTCCTATGCGGCTGCTTGCAAAAGTTTACATGTGGGGTTTGGGGGCTTTTTTATCCATTTTTAAAGGGGGAAAATGGGACATTGGTTTTCTATCTGCCTGTGTGACCCCTTTTCTTCAGAACGCGTAGAAGTATCAAACCCGATTTATTTCAAGAAATTTTAAATAAAATTCATTCCAAACCCTCAATAATACGTTAGTCAGAGGGATCGAATGTTGAAGTTTATTAAACTAGACTTTTTTTGCAGGAAATATAGACGGAATGAGTTTAAAAACATATTTTATTGAATATTTAATAGGTGAATAGATCAATTAAGAGCTTAACAATTTCATTGTTATTTTGCTAAAAAAACACAGATGTTTTCGCGAATTGTTATTGCTACAGTATGTAGAGAAAAATATATGTGAGCACATAAATAATAAAAAAATAATAAGCCTAGTTTGTTTTGATGCCCAGTACCTTTGTCCTTTAGACAAGGAATATAATTTGCAGTATAAAGTAATATGTCAGGCCTTATTGTTGCCATTTGTTGTTTTAATTACTCCTCATTGTTGTATTTTCACTGACGCAAGAACGTATAAAAGTCTCATTGATAATATTGTCTAGCACAACACCTTGTTAGCATGCTCAAGTCTGAATAAAAAAGGTAATGTAGTAAACACGCTATTTCTATGAAGTATTTTTAATTAACTCATCGCTTTTGTGAAATATACTCTTTGTTTCTTTACTATGTTTTCATTGAATAATTATTTCTTCTCTTAACATATTGACTCAAATGGCTCGCTTTGTATTATCTAGTTTTCACACATTTAATTTTTTTTCTTATTATTAAGATTAATATTTAATTTTAATTAGTTTGTTATTATCGTAATACTCGATTCTTCAAAAACAACATAAAAAGCAATTAAACAAGTAAAAAAGTTATGAATACAACCATTAACATCTTCAAAAATTATTTATATTTTTTTTGTCCTAATGGTTTGGCGGACTTATGTTGAGCCAATGACCAACGATGAGATGAATTATACCCACTGCACCGAAACCAATGTTTGCATTGGCTAATTTGTTCCCATTATTACCATTGGGCAATAGAACCATGCATGTTTATGCTCTAATAGCTCTGTGTGAATTTATAATTCTCATGTATGGGTGGTCTATGTCTATGTTTGACGTTTAGTTTTGATTAATTTATTCGTGATTGATACTGGGATATTAGGACGATCATTAGCGTAGTTAGTAAGATAATATATCTTTAAAATTCGTTGGGTGTATTGAATTTAATAAATTTCATGTTGATGCTTGTAGGTATGCACTAAGCGCTTCAAGTGCCTGTGTGCCGATAAAGAACTAAAAACAGTAGAGTACAAAAGATTGAAATGAAAATGTTTAACTATGCAAATAAGTACAACGCAGTCACTTTTATTACAAAGCTCAGTCTACAAAATTAAATGTTGCAACTATTACAGCATGTCCTGTTTCTGCAGTAGAAACACATAATCACCTAGTTCCTATTCGCGAAAAAAGTTAATAGGACCACTTATTATATGCCCACGGCTTTTACATATGACTATTGTTACCCTGTAATGTCTTGCATTTAATCAGTCAAGGTCCAGTGATAGTTTTGAGACCATATTCGTACGATTTCAACACAAACTAGTTTGAACTGTTCCGTATTCCGCGTTGGTTCCCCGCTGTTCGGGATTTTGTATTGCTGTTTTAGTTTTATTAGGTTGCAGGTGTAAATAGTAGTTAGTTGAAGTCGACAGTTAGTTAAAATAACAATTGTAGGTAACTGGTCTGGTACAATTCAGTTTTCCGTAAGCTTACGGCGGAGCTTTTAACCGGAAACCGGAGATTGGACAGTTTTATAATTTTTTGTCAATCTTCCTTACCTTATTATATTCTCAATTTATCTGGGGACATTGCACATATTTTTCTCTTCATTAATAGCAAGTCCTACTAACTACATATATGTTCAACATAGTTCTAATAATGACAATGAAGACTTTAGATCAGTATAAAATTTCTCTTGTTTCTTTTTTTCTGCAAGAAATTATGTCTGAAAAAAAGATGAAACTAATATAAGAATATTGCTGGAAGTACCAGGCGCATTTTACATGCCATGTTTCATTGAAGCACATACGATAAATATCCGGTGTAATATTTTTATTAGGTCATGAAATATCGTTTGATAGTTGTTGTATTCTACTTAAATAAGTATGTTTCGTTTAAAAAGTTACTAACCAAATATTACCTTTGTTACAGGCGATAGTGTTGTGCGCGTGCGTCGCTCTGTCGACGTCGCAGTATGCGTTCGGCGACTTTGACAACTACTTCGCGACCGCGTACGCAGGGCAAGGCTTCGGAGCCCTCGCCGGCGCCGCGGCTGCTAGGGACCCACGAGCCAACCCAGGTATGCTTAGTACATCAACATACAATATATAGACTTGAAGAAAAAAAAACAATCGAATTCAATGTAAGGATATAAATTTTCCCAGAAAACTCCCTAGCTGCGTTCGGAGCTTTCTGGGAAAATTTCTATTTTTACCTCTCGGCCATTGCCATTGACAAAACACTTAAGGCCAGCTCTTTGATCCGTAGTAATGGTAAAGTTACGTTACCAGCGGTTGAATATTTACTATTGTGTGTACTTTGAAAAAAAAAACTACCTTAACCAATGGACATTAAAGAGCAATTCTGACATTTGGTTAAGGTATTTTTTCTTCAAAACACACACACACAATCGTAAAAATTCAACCACTGGTAACGTAACTTTACCATTACTATCGATGAAAAAACTGGACTTTAGTTACCGAATGCGTATGCCATGTCACGTCATCAGCGTTGTAAGGTTAAATACCCCCATTTGCAGACTGAATTGTCCCGAACCTGTGGTAGGGTCTATGTTGGGACGTGTATGAGTGCTCGAACTGTGAGAGTGTAAAATAGAACGTAATTTTTAGATTTGTCTACGAAGCCATATGGCTTCTTTCAATAAATATTGAAAAAAGCATTTGCTTAACAATTAATACATCATGACTATGACGCAATAATATGATAGCGATCGAAAAGCGGAGCATAACATACATTCCGATTAGGAGGGTCAAGGTTTGTGTAAGGAACAGCTGTTTCTTGTTACTCATGCTTTAGTATGAGATCCAGTGGATACTCTTTATCTTTACCTTCTCAGTGGTGATGGTTTTCTATAATAATTATGATGAAGTATCACAAGCCATAGCAAGTAAGGTATTCATAACATTAGGGTTACCTTTAACTGATTTCGAAAGCTTGCCGTAATCTCATATCCGGCTGTCTTTTAAAAGTCAAAGCTTGCTTAATATCTTGTGTTATTTCAAATGACCCAATTAATAATTAAGAATGTAAATAAACGTCTCATATTTTAGTATATTCCACGGTGCCTTATTATTGAGCCCTGTGATATATCGGTGACAGCTAAACCCGGTTTCTTATATTAGACAGGAAATGTAAACTACGCTCTAACGTTTAATAAATTGTTGTTATTAGATACAGCAATACGCTTAATACGAGAATTTGCGACTAAAGAGATATAAAGTCAATTCGAAAATAATGGTTTATTATATTGACATAATCCTCTTTCAAAGAATACGTCTTATATACGATTGGTTACGCACTATATCCCATAACTATGAATCCGATCCAAATTAGTCGTACTCGTAGATACGAGTAGTATGGTTGTTGGACGTCTATATTTTGAGAGATTCAAATCGGAATTAGAGCGAGAAGGCTCATAGGGCTAAGATAGACATTGGAACAACTTAAATACTTTCAGTCGGATTTTGTTGATCCCGTTATCTCGGTCAACCTGCAAGCAATTACAATTATTCCCAAGATCTTGCATTACAATCGGTCTTAATTTATTCACCAATTAACGGAAGGATTTAGAAACATCAAGATTTATTGCCGCTAAACCCGATCTCATGATTCATAAGGGATATTACGTTCTTAGGCATAACATTGTCTATTCCTTGTGCAATCTAGCTGCATGTTCATTGGTATGTGTACTCACTCATCGCGTTCTGAATGCATTTCCTTGATATTGCAACGTCAAATGGAACCTTGAATCAGTTAATTGTATATCAGAAGGCTGTACGCTAATTGCAACGATTATATCTCGGGTGTTACGAAAACAAATAAGTGTTCGCTGTATCAAATGTAGCAGTCCGGGCTAGTTTAAGGGATTTGTAGATATGCTTTAGATTGGCACCTTCAGATAAAATGCGCTAGGGATAAGACGTTAAGTTTACAAAGATACGGATAACGGATTAACATCTTTTTAGTTTCCGTGCAGTTTGCATTAAAAATGGACCGGAGTAATGAAACGAATAATTACTACTAAAGTATCTTATTGAAAGACGCAACATAACGCAATTTACAACATAACAATAGTACTCTTTGTGTCGGTTAAGTACTAAGTAGTTAAGATCTAAATTATTAACATAGTAAAGTAATTTCATCACAAAAGTATTTACAAAAAAAATCCTTCATAACATTCGCATTGACAGTGTCAACGGCAAAAAAATTCACATGACATATGCCCAACATAATCACTCTCGTCTAAAACATTTCCTATTTCCTATACTAGTATATATTACATTAAAAATATCCGATCGGTTACGTCCACAGCGGGACACCGTAACATCCCTAATCAGAACACAATCTAGTGAAATGTGGTGACATACTTGTCTAGTTGCAATATTTATTCCTAATAGTTCACGTTCCTTTTAGTTTAACGCGATCTTGGAAATCAGAATTTAGTTTCGCTTGTAATTGTAATACAGGTTGGATCACGATTTGTATCGGTATTTTCTTATAGTGCCATGAAATACGGTGTGTTAAAATAACTGTCAGGATTCTGTTATTTATATGTTTACTTTACACTTTACTTCATATTTTTATATTTTTGACTGCCTCAGTGGCGCAGCGGTGAGAGGGAGTCGCTGGAGGTCCCAGGTTCGATTCCCGGGTCGGGCCAAAAATATGTACCTGAGTTTTTCTGTTCAGAAATTCTCAGGGTAGCCCGGAGGTTGGAGGTTGCCGTTGTACCGTTGTGCCGTTGCCGTAAAGCCGTTGGTCCTGCGACTTATCTATCTCCGGTCGTGTCAGATTGCTGTACCATCGGGCTATGAGAGTGAAAGGAATAGAGAGTGCACCTGTGTTTACGCACACACTTGTGCACTATAATGTCCCGCGCAGTCGGTTAGTCGTTGTGACTGGCCACCGTAGTCGAAAACGGCTAGGGGGACTATTACTTCATATTTCGGATAAGGGAGAAGCGGCTTTTACCTATTAGGCATGTTCTAACTAACTTATTTTTACAAAATATTAATTGATCGTGTTCCTGTCTGAGAGCTCTTAAAATATGTCATTTTCAACTTGCACAGTCGTCAGCACGTCCGGTTACCCACTTTTGTTGCAACCTAGCCCTTATTACAACTGCAGAGAATACCGCAGTGTTGACATTGACGTGCTCTCGTCCGTACTTCTTGCTAGACAGATATTGATCTGATGAAATACATCCCAGATCTAATCAATCAAGTTTGACACATGCTCTTATTTAAAGACCGAAAATTGACTAGTAAATCAATTTTATGAAAATTGAATTGGAACTATCACATGTTTGATTTAATTATAGGTTCCGCGTCTGTCACTGTGACTAATTACATAATTCAAATCTGTATGATTTACCGTAGTTTGAAACATCAATCAATAATTTCCTAGTCCATTTACATGTTGAATGTGTCAATTTTATACACAAACGCGTGGTACGAAACGTTCTTGGCCGTATTCTAATTTCAAAAGTTCAGTTGTCAACGTTTCTTAATAACATTTATGAATGACTGCAATTATGTCTGCTTATTTGTAATAATAGTACGCATAGAAGCATTGTTACTTGGCAATTTGTTGCGAGGCTACGACTTGATTCAAACATTCGATCATTGGGCGAGTCCAATTTCACAATATCACTCAAAAATGGCATGGCCGTGAAATACTACCGTTGATACTATCTCGTTAAATGTACGTACGTCGTTATTAACATCGTTGTTTTATGTAAATTGTCTTAGAGTTGTGGCAATTGCATAAGTAATGGCTCTAGTTAATTCTTTGTTGTGATGACTGATTGTAGGTAATTTGGTTACGGTTTCATCATCATTAACATGTTAGATTATGTATGCATTGATTATTTAATAGAACTCTTGTAACTTTTCTTTATACCAGCCTAAACATAGGCTTATTAGAATGCTATAAAATAATTTCTTTTAACATGACAGCATCGCATTAAAAATGTAAACAGAAAAAACATATTTTTTGAAAATATTAGAAATGAAAGATTTTTGTTTAATTTCGTAACCTTAGATTAAATCTGAGGAAGTAACCTGACTGCACTTAATTATTTAATCACCTATTACTGACAGAGTAATTTCTTTTAACATGACAGCATCGCATTTAAAATGTAAACAGAAAAAACATAATTTTTGAAAATATTAGAAAAGTAAATTTTTTTGTTTAATTTCGCAACCTTAGATTAAATCTGAGGAAGTAACCTGACTGCACTTAATTATTTAATCACCTATTACTGACAGAGTCTCACGTTCAACGGTCACTCGATGAACAAACTCTATGGTCGCTCCCTTGTGGTACTACTTTCTAGAGACACAATAAAACTCTTTGCTAAGCTGTGTAATTGGTTTATTGTTACGTCAAAACAATTTATATATAGTAACCCGGAAAATCACAGTTTTATCGCGATGTAACTAGGAACAACGCCATCTGTTGGTTTATATCAAAACTAAACACATGCCTACTATTTCTATCTACTTGAACACTCGACCATAAGTAGGTAAACGCATTAAGCGTTATAAGGGCTCACGCAAACGAGCGACCTTTCAAGTTCTACATTTGAATAGTCAATAAATTCTGTAAACAAATTATGGTAATATGCAACGGTGGTATTTGGCAACGGTTTAGTAGACAGTGAAAGAGATCACTTAGATAGTCGTATTCAATAGGCTCTGAGTCAGTGTTTCGCTACACAATATGTTTGTACATAGGGGGTAACCATGATGTTGATAGTTAGTTTTGCTGAGCTCCTTCCGCACTCAGTTAGGCCACGCAATGGATTGTAAAAGTTTTTTGCAGTTGGCGAATCATCATCAGATTTAAGAGCATTTGTCGGTGGCATGTTTTCCATAAAAATATCAAACTAGGGAAGAAGTGTAGTGATTTCCCTCTTGACTTCCGCACCGCAGTTTAAAAACCCCGCTTAACACGTTCCGGGACAGTGCCCGCCTACAGGCGTGAAAACAATAAAACATCTATTGTGTCTAGAGTAGTGTCCCGGAACGTGTTAAGAGATTTTGAGAACTCCGGAGGTTTCCCGTCTATTCATACCTAGTCAAAAGCCTCTCCTAATAATTATAATATATCTGAAGAAATTCTGGCCTTCTGCCAATACTAATATTGCTGCTACCCAACACCAGGGGAACGAGTATTTGATGGCAGCGTGTACTCGCCATGGTAGCTGGCTTATATTGATGGTTAATAAGCTACTTATAAATTCAGTAAATTAAATAACAGCTGAACGTAAGAACATGCAAATTAACGTGTGTTAAAATATACTAATATACATATACAGGGTGTTATTGCAAGGGGGTGCCAAATTTTTGGAGGTGAAAGGGACCATCAATATGAACAACTTTTACTATGGGACCATCGTTTAATTATTAATTTTATTTTCTGCCTCTCCATACATTATTGTCAATGTAGGTGACTGCTTTTGTATGGGGAACCTGAAATTTTATTTAAGATTTTGACCATGACCCCATAGTAAAAGTTGTTCATATTGACGGTCTCATTCACCTCCAAAAATTTGGCACCCCCTTGCAATAACACCCTGTAGAGGTAGGACATTGTGGTTAAGCCCTCCAAGCAATACGTATTTGGTAAATTACTTACAATTTTATGGCAATCTTCATCTAAATGTTGTATATCCTAAAGTATACCAACGGCCGTGACATACAGACGGACATGATAATCAAGATTTAAAACAAATGTATGCAGTGGGGACAAAGGGCTTGGCAATTTATATGATAACGTCTCAAATACTTTGTTTCTTGAATTAAACTTATATTAACTATTATTATTGGCCATTGCTTAAACAAGACAAATTACTTTTAAAAATAGTGTAGCTTAAATAATTGAATATAGAATAAAGATGGTAGTAAGTATAGAAGGTTAAGTAAAATTGACCCAAAAATTAGTTTACTACTAAATGATTGCTCTAAGCAATAAGACCGCTTAAATTGTATAAAACTTCTCAATTTGTCTGATTTAATAATATATGTGGTGAGTAATCAAGTATCTATCTATCTATGTTATGGAATTATTAATTTGTTTCACTTTTATATCGCGATATCTCTTCACTTTAACCACAACCGATGCTTACATTACAAAATGCAAATTGACCTAAGTTTATTTGACGTTGGCAACAAGAATCGGTCCCAATATTTAATCTGCTCTCATATCAATCTTCCATCAATCAAGAGTAACAAGCTTTGTTTTACCATTAGCTAAATTGGTTCTACTATGTGACTATAAAACGACTCTAATAAGACTTGTTTGAGATCCTAACCACACAAATTAATCAAATTGGACTCGATTCCTGACATTTTAAACGTCATAAGTTATGTTGGTCATGGGTGGCCCGATATTGGGAGTTTTAGTAGATTGATACACGCAATATCCTATCAAAGTTTGAGATTTATATGAGATTTATGGCAAATTGCGGAGGAAATTGAATTTTAAAAGTAATTAAGTGGCTACACAGCTTTTGATTTCGTAAAAATTTGAATATCTAAAAGAAAAACTAGGCATCTTCTGTAAATCTAGGTCTAGGTTAGGCTAAGACTAGGTTCGAGGTCAATCTATCTTACAGGTCACATTGTAATTGGGTCCAAACTCACTTACTTACTTTAAAGAGAATAATATTTATCATTCATTTCTCATACCATAACAACTATAGGTAGATGAAATAAGAAACCAAAAATTGCGCACGGGCGGGATTCTAACCAGCATCTTTCTGGCTATTCGGGCCAACTGCTCTTCCAATTGAGCTACCGTGCTGTACGGTCCGACCGTGCGAAATTCTATAAATATGACACTGTGAGTGTTTTAAAAACATTCTAAGGTGCCTCAAATAATCCATAACTATTTTTGACAGCTAAAAAGCCTTTTGTTGACATTGAGCTGGTCCTATCTAAATCAATCGGAGATAAAATCATTTGACCTCTCCGCTCCTATTTCCAAACACCTGTACCGGTTCCATTTAAACTCCTGCGCACCATAATCGTTATTGTCGCAACCGCACCGTTTTCTCCGTAGGTGTAGCTTTTAATTGATAAACACTTCGAAAACGTCTATTTCGTAGATAGTTGTGATTATAAATAATTGGTCGGTCTAATAACTGGCCTGTGTTGCTAAATGAGCTGCGATAGGGCCACGGATAATATGTTCAAATGACTTTATTTACGCTCGTATCTATTGGTACGGCGAAATCAATCGCTGTAATGTGTATGATTTGTAGCCTGAGGATTGGTAGGTCGCCACTGATAATTTTTAGCACATGAACTATGCAATTTGGTGGAGTTAAATAATTTTCCCTGGAAGAACCGACTAGCTGACACTTAAGCAGCGTTCTCGCAACGGCCATTAGTTACCGTACCTAGTTTTTAGGGTGCCGAGTGTTGATTGACAATTATAGAAATTACTCACATAACGATCATGCTCTATTAATTCATATACTTTTCTAGATTGGAAGCTATTTCATAGTGTTTCATGAATGTGCAGCTTTTGGCGTGACAACGTTTCTTTTTGTAAGCGCTTTCTTTGAAAATACGACGTTCAAAAGACACCCAAATAAGTAAAATAAATTGTGAATCAATAATGCAAAATTATAGGGTACTTTAAAAAACCAATGCCAAAGTTTTACGGATGAGCACTTACATTTCTAATTTAGAACAACAACGAAAATTAAGCCTGTACCCTGATCACGAACATTTGACGTATTTGACGCACGAAACACTCCCGTGTCGTGTAGTAAGCGTGTAAGCATTACCGCAGATGACGTCATACTAACGCAAATATGGCAGTATGGCACGTCCAGAAACAAGTTAATTAAACGATCTTTTTAATTTAAATTATTGAAATATAAGTATACTATGTTATTCGAGTGTTAAATTTTTTGTTTGAATTACGTCCGAAGAGGCGCTTTCAAATTCTCATACAAATGATTACGTTAATATACGAATACTTTGACGAAATTATTCCTGATAGGGGTACGGGTCGTCATCCTGTTTTGCGTTCGTGACAGTACGGTGAACATCGTGTGCACTGCCCCTTACGTCACCGCTCCGCTCAACCGAGCAAAAACGGTGCGGCCACATGCTTCGCCTACCCTCAGAATTAATAATGACCGCCTCAAGGACCCTTGTTGATTTTGCGATATTAATTAAAATTTTGACGCAACTGCTCAGTTGACTTAAGTTGACTTTGATGGTAGAGTCACTTCTGTTTTTTAAGGTCCGTTATTGTAAACAAGTTTTTGTGTTTATCAATTTTGAAAAGGAGACTTCTTATTGCATAAGGATGTAAGAAGAGGAAAAATATAATAAGAACTTTAGGTCATCACTAGTTTTTAATTGTGGAATTGGATGACGTCACTGGTATCATGTAGAAGATAGAAATATAAATTCTGTAACAGATTTAAAGATCGAGACACTCGCACATTCTTAATTGAATACATTAAATAAAATACTAAAGAGATATCATAAAAAGGGTTTTGTATTAATTTCACAAAGCGACAATCTGATATGTACTTCCATTTTAATTAATTCGGCCATGTTAATTTTAATTACTTCATGTGAATGTTGTAAACCGACAATTCTCAGTTGAGCGTTACTTTCTGTCTTCCACGTTGTCCAGTGTAGTGAGTACTTAATACTTACTGCTCATGCAGGACCATATAATTTGTTTTTACTATCGAAGGCTTAACAGTTGGAGAAAGTATCATATTATATCTACTATATAAAAATAAGTCGGGTTTTCCTCCCTGACGCTATAACTCCAGAATGCACGAACCGATTCCACGGTTTTGCATTCGTTGGAAAAGTCTCGGGCTCCGTGAGGTTTATAGCAAAAAAAAACCGGGCCGGGGCGGGACGGGGCTGGGGGCGAAACGAAATTCGCTGGGACCACTAGTTCAACTCTAAAAGTTTAGTAGCACCGTCCCATTTTCACTGAAACAAACGTCAATAGCTTTAAAACTCAATAAGAACAAACAGGAGTTATTGCTACGAGTATAGACATTCAATTCTGCCGTCATTGTTTAAGTTATTCCATTCGTGTATTTTCGCTTTGTAATACATATTGAGAAAAGTTACAGGTAATCTATACTTATACTTATTACTTATAATATTATGCTGAAAAGTTTGTTTGTTTGTTTGAACGCGCTAATCTCCGAAACTACTGGTTGGAATTGAATAATTCTTTTTGTGTTGGATAGTCCAGTTATCGAGGAAGGCTTTAGGCTATATAAAATCACGCTACGACCAATAGGAGCAAAGATATAGTGGTAAATGTGTAAAAAACGGGAGAAAGAAGTCACTATTCCACGCGGACGAAGTCGCGGGCAAAAGCTAGTGTAAGATAAAAAGAGAATTATTGAAAGTGAGCGCAAATCCTGCGACATGTCGTGAATTGCCTAACCGGAAGTTTAATTGTCCAGTGTTTTTATGACGAATTTAGACTTTTATTGAATTATTTTTGTCGAGCCTTTCTATCGACCTTGCACTGTTTAATATCGACTGGCAATTAAATTTAACGGTATCAATGTAAGAAATCAAAACAAACGTAAACAAAGAGCATGCTCGAACTTTTGAAGTGAAAGCGAATTTATGATTCCATATTGCAATTTATTGAGATCGATTGCACTGGCTAACTTTTACCAATGATAAATTAGTGGCAAAAAAATTGGACAGCAATCACATAAATTGCTCTGATCTCAGATTAAGTAGCCAATGCCATAGATAATATATCCAATGCACTGGTGTTATGGTAGTTAGAAACAACGACAACATAAGTGTCATTTCATGACCTAAATTGAAATAAAGATTTTGAATTTGAATGGTGGTACCACAATACCCTGAACCGTAACAATATAGAAAATTATGATTTCTATATTTATTGGCCCGACTTGGAACCAAACCCAGCGTGCTTAGCCACTACTCCACGGAGGTCGTCAAATATAAAACTAACCTTCTTATTTTAATTTCGTCTTTTTCAATAATTAAATACATTACTTGGCTTGCTTGCTCTCTTGCTTCCTTCTTCCTTTTATTCTTTAATTTGATCACTAATTTAAAATGCTATTAGTATTTAGTCGTTTGAACTGTACTTATCTAAAAAAAACCTTTAGTACTCTATAGCTCTATTAAAATAAACCTAAAGTCAATACTAGGGCCTTGAACTATAATTATGGTAATCAATAAATAGTATTGTTATATTTTGTTCCAAATGATCTCAATTCAATGTTGTTATTGATAGATACTTAAGTACATCAATAAACATGAATCTTAAACGAATGATTAATTGTTGTTTTTTGGCATATATTTTGGAATCAATGGTGATTAAGTCTTTTGAACAATCTAAGAACCGTCTATGAGTAATAACTCTAATTACTTAAGGCGGCGTTATATGAAGGTATTATTTAAAGACTAACAAATACCTAAGGTTTTGTCAGTAAAAATAAGCTTAGATTAATTTAACAAAGGTGAATTTTTCAAAATCATGAACTATAAAATAACTTAGGGCCTGTTAAGATGACACAATGCCCTAATAAGTAACCAGTAACGTTATATTTTGTCCATAATTCTTTAGTTAGTGCTAATAATATGTCGATTGTGAAATCGGCCCTTAGAATACCATAAAGGCAAAATATATAGTCTTTTTAGTGAGCTAGTTATTATGACAAGTTCAATTGGACAAATAGACCGAAAAAATATTAGTCTGCTTATCCTTGAATAGAAGAATAAGACGCTAATGACAAAATGATTATCCATTTATCATTACCAACGAGGCTGCGACTGATTTTGGGCCACATTCAAAATGTGCACTAATTATTTGTTTGTTAGATTAGTGGTTCTATAGAGGTCAAGACAAATTATTATTTTACCGCCCCCACACCTTGTCTGATCGCATGACTACCTAATTGTACGATCGTTAAAAACTGAGGCGTGTTACGTGCGTAGGTGCAATACAGAAATTATATTTGTACTTGGTAATGAATTATGAATAGATTTATGATTTGAAAACAAAAAAAAAAACTGAATTAAATGCAAATTATTAGCTAATACCCTTTACGTGCACTAATCTACAAGTTATTAGTAACACCTAAAAAGATGAAGTAGCGATTTATCTAGGAGCCTGTTCACACTAAGTGGTCTTCGTTTTATTGGTCCATTATAATCTATACCAATAAAATGCTTTGTCCTGAATGACTGACTGACTGACTGACTGATGGATCAACGCACAGCCTAAACCGCTGATTGTAGAGACTGAAACTGGGAGGGTGTGTTCTTTGTATGACGAAGGGATCCAATAAGAAAGGATTTTTAGAAATTCCACCCCTAAGGGGGTCAAAAAGGGGTGCAAAGTTTGTATGGGACAACCAGATCCCTTGGTCCAATCTACTTCAAACTTTGCATACACATTCTTTTACAAAATTGACGGAAGATTTATTTTGTATTTTATTTAAATTCATCTCTTAAGGGGGTTAAAAAGGGGTGCAAAGTTATTATGGGGGTGATTTGCTTTGAATTTGATATCAATACTCTTTAGTGCTTACGATATTTTTTATTTTTGACAGTCATTTGACATATCTGAGACAGAATATTTGACACATGTTTGTTATTGATGTTGTTCGAGAAGAGATTTTATTCCTTAGAATAATAGTAAATAACATTTTTTGTGTTTAAACAGCGTAGGTATCAAGCGGTCTGTGTCCAGTGTAGATTGCAGATCGTATGTTCATATTGTCGGTGGACATTCTACGCTGCTCCTGTGGTCGAAAGGTGTCCAATCTGGAACTTTTCTGCAAACTTTTCGTGGGGGACCTATGTTTAGCAGTGGACGGCTTTTGGATGTTGATGATGATGGTGGCGTGGATCTCTACATAGAATTGTTACTTTCAATTTACGATTGCTATTCAAGAAAGTAGAGTAGGTATTCGCTATAACCAATAACCATAAACAAAGCTCAAATTCAAACTCTTAGGCTGCGTTTCCACCAGAGATGTGCGATGGAAATGTGTCGTAAGAGGATGTCTAGCTGTGCTGTGAAAATGTGTGGGTGTTTCCACCAAAGCTGTGCGATGAAAATGTGCCTACGAGGATGTGTATGATATCGGAGCTGTGAAAATGCGCATTAATGTGTGGTGCGAGGATGCGTTGCGAAGCAGTAAAATGTGTCGACAGGGGTGCGGTGTATGCGCAAACCTATTCAACACACATTCCTCGCACACATTCCTCGCACACATCCCTCGTACACATCCCTCGCACACATCCCTCGTACACATCCCTCGCACACATTCTTCGCTTGTTTTGTATGCGCAAAAACCTAGCTCCGCTGAGCCGTTTCCACGAATTGTGCTGACCGAGGCGAGGTAAATGAAGCGATTCTATTGGTTCTTTACAAACACATTCCTCGCTACGCATCCTCGCACATCTCTGGTGGAAACGCAGCCTTAAGGTAGCGGGAGAAGACATGAGGGAATTTGCTTCTCTCACAGCCTGTATGTGACATGATGCTGTGTAAGCGCAGAGAGTAGCCTGGTCATTGTAGTACCCGAAATTAATATACGATTGACGATAGGGTACGAAGTATTTCCATTTCGTTGTAAAATAAAAAGATAATATCACTGTGTAAGTTTGACCATTAAACCGGGCTACGTGTTGTGTGTACATAAAATATAACATTTATCTGTACGCATTTCTTTGTATATATTTTAAAACTGGATGTTTTTGTTTGTTTGTTTGAACGCGCTACTCACAGGAACTATTGGTAAGGTTATATGATAGATAGCTAATTTACCGTGAAAGGCTATAGTTTAATGCGTATAGGCTTATAAATTTTCGCTACGATCTATGGGAACGGAGTTAAACTAAAACGCGCGTACGAAGTCGCGGGCGGGCCGCTAGTATCGGATAGTTGTTTTTATCGATGCCTTATGGAGCTGTATGCAATACTTTAAATACGACACATTATTAAGTAAACAGTACCATAAATATAGAGACCATGTGTGACCGGGCTGTAAACAGTATCACTACTGAAACTATATTCATACCAACTGCTACTACTCGTATATAAGCCAGGAAGGAGATGTAGAGACTGCTTCATAAAATAAATTAAAATATCTTTTTGTGCATTATAAATTTGATTGCTTATTTTTAAATGTTATTTACATAAAGTATCAGCTGTATTTAATTGAAGATTTAATTAAATAATTTTGGCTTACTAAGGAAGCTGCTAATATTATGCCTTGTAATCCTTTTGAAGTAAATAATTCGCGGCCTGGGAGGTCTGTAATGCACATGAAAATATAATTACTTGCATACATGGAAGGAATTTATTGAGTACTAAAATTACTATGCTGAGGTGTGAAGCATAAATTAATTATTAAATTAGTTGAATTTGGGCTAATGCTTGGGAAACTGGTCATTTATTACAATGGCGTTTGCGTAATTTACGCGGAGTTGACGATTCGTTTGAATTACCGACGGATACTTGTGTAGGTGATTTGCATAATTTTTTTATGGCATGCTCGAGAGCTATCAGTAAACGTCACATTTAATTAGTTATCTATTTGTTTCAATTCCAATCTATTTACTTGAGATAAAGCGATGGAGTTATATTTAGGATTTTCACAAAAAGGCAACTAATAATCAATATTAAGTCAGTCAATTCTTAACAAACACACAAGCCAAGGCACAAGTTTGACAATTCTTAACAATTATTTTTGACTGAGTGCATTATGCTTCATGCATGATATACGTAAAAAAAAAGTAAGCGCATCGGTTTCTTTTCATACTTTATTTTATTAACCCAATGCCGATTTTAAGGATAATGTATGGCTAAAGTTGATGGATTTATCAGCTGTACTATACATAACCTTTTTTAGGTACCTCATAAAATATTTTACGGCGCTAAGATGACTTCGGATTATCCGATCCGGTTGATATTTTCGTATTTTACGTAATAATGAAAGTGATGCCATGTCATGTGTAATTTAGCCATAATATCTTATTGCCCAACTTTCGATTGGATTAATGTTGGAAAAACAATAAAATATCGCATTTGATGTCTACTTCAAATTGTAGACTAGATCTTTACTTATATTTTAAAGTATTCTGAATCAGCCAGCAGTCATAACTATGATAGTATGCTGTTCTGTTGCACGTTGGTAAAATACTCCAACCATATCCTTTTACTTTGGACACCATGAAAAAATCCTAATGCCCTACAACCTAATATGCTACAAAGGTCTCTTACGAGTAGAATTGTCTATAGTTCGGCGTAGGTTCGCATTTTACATGCGCCTGGATGACAAATCTTTATAAGTTAACCCTAGATAGTGTATTATGTATTTTAACTAACCCAAGCATTTTCCCATTCCAGGGCCCGTTGTGTTCCCCCCCTCACCCCCCGGTGACCCCTCTCAGAGCAGCGGAGTGGTGGTTGGGGCATCAGGCTACGGTTTCGTGCCAGCCAGCTCACCAGGTAACAAAAACTATGGCCGATAAATCATCAGCGCCCTGTAGTTAGTACTAATCACGTCCTATGTTGGTAAGGCGATGCGATGCGTAACCAGTGAAGTAAATGAACAATAGTTTTTGGAAAATAGTCCAATTTTAATTGGTTACATACATACTTTCAAGATTTTTTTGTGTGAAGCTGGGCTGTTAAAATCTCATATAACTAGTTAGAATTTAAAATAAAACATTAAAAATATCGCATCGCTTCAATCACGTAAGAATTTATTTTCGTTTCTAATAACCTATCTACTGAAGACTAATTAATTTTAAGATAGCCTATCAGAAACGAATACCTAACGTAGTTTGATCCCTACTTGCCAATTTTCTATGCTATTCTGTTCATTTGTTTTGAATTTGAAACCTTTCTGTTTTAGAAAAATATTAAAATTAATTATTAAAAAAAATGTTTCTTTTTATTGTTATTTTACTTACATTATTTATATTTTAAATAAAAAAATATTTATGTCACGATGATAACGACGATTGTTTTGTTTATATCTAAAACCCAAGTTATAGAACGGAATAGCATAATAATAATTTAATTTTAGCTCAAAGCTTTAAGCATGAACATTGCATGTACCCCTTTTTGTAGATATCCCTGGCATTGGTTAAATTGAACTGTAGTCTGAAAATACCACCCATTTTTGCAAACGATCTGTAATTATTATAGTGTATATTTCGGATGCTTCTAAGTGTTTATTTTCGTTTTAAAAAAATATTCATGAGACCTTTCATTATTTAAGAAGAAGTGCACACAGTGTCACTGCCAAATCATATTTTTCTATCCTTGTTTGTAAAATTGGGGGTATAAAGTTTGTAGTTATAAACTCTATTATGTTTTACACCTTGTAACCAGTGTTTGAAATGTATAAAAACATTGCATTGTATACAGTTGACTGGTAAAATAATAATGTAAGTAGAGCTGTAAATAGAGCTAATGTATTTATACTTAATTTAAATAAATTTAAAGAATTGTTGTATGTTTTACTGCCTCCCTTAGACGTAAGATGCACTGGTAGCACATAACACGCATGATTCACGTATGTGCCTTAAGGAATGATACACAGCCAAATAGTTATTTTGCTTCAATGCAGTAATTAGTCATTAAATACCCGGTTGTAATTAGTGGTAATTTGCTTCGTTTTAAGTTGACACTACACTTTTGTATGGAAAAGCAGATTATTTTTCACTATTTCACATATTTAAGTAAATGAACAAGACTACAATTACTGTTTCTGTGGTATTATCCGTAAGCCAGATTCAGAAACAACAAATTAAATTACGAGGAAAAGAGGTAGTAAGTATAAAAGTACTAAAACCTACACACAACAAAAAGACGTAAAATGCTAACATATGAATATAAGATAACGAAACCAAATTATTTATGATGTGACGACGATATCTCTATCAAGTTTATATATAGCGAATTCAGAATGATAACAAAATGGGTGAAAAAAAGCCGTTTTTTTTCAATTGAAAAGAAAATAATTAGGATAAATATATATCCTCACTTAAAGTCACTTAAACTGCACATTATATAGTTATTGACTAAAGGCCGCTTTTTAATTATCTGTAATTGTTCTAATACGTTCATGCAATCCAAAGAATGGAGCCTCCATGTAGGAAATTGCCTTTGGTGTTGATTTTAATAGTTGATAAGCGTTCTTGACGTATCGAGGTCGAAAACTGGTATAATTATAATATTCAATCAATTCCGTACTCACTTTAAATATTAAATATTTGATTGTTGATGTTATCAGTGTTGCGTATAATATGTAGATGCTCTATATTAGTTAATTTACTCAAAAAAAGTATTTGTTTAGCCTGATTACGCGCGTTAAGTTGGTTAACCTATTACTGGCCTGCAATTAAACATTAAAGTGCCAGGCAATTAAGTATACAAAAACTATTGTGAATAAAAATGTCTATAGACAAAACATCGAGTTGTGTAAGTATCACGTAAGGTTTCTTAAAATAAATATTTTCCAGTCCAAAGATTGGGCACGTATTTATATCATGTTACGATAGGAAGTGGTGAAACATTAAAATATATTGAACTGACAGTCACTGAAAGAAATTAGCACCATAAATAAGTCTATCACGATTCTAGTAAAACAGTTTATATTTACTGAAATACCTTTACCCGTATTCAAATTCAGAAAAAATTAAGTGATTTAATGCTATTACGAATTGCGTACAAAAGTTAAAAATTTCCCTAAGCCACTGAATCAAAACAGATAAGAAAGTGAAATAAAAGAAGCAAATAAATGATTATTTAATAATATAGGTTTCGCGACTACACCCACCGCTCAATCTGTGCTTGTAATATTTCTGCTTAGAGTAAGATTTAAATATTTTTCTACATCATAAAGTCTTCTATCATTGTCGCTGAATGATTTGAGTAGTTTGGCAAATTTTGTTAAGTTAAGGCTACATAATCCAGTAAATTTGCCAACGGGATGTATGCACCTTGCATTAAATCGGGTAGTAAAAATTTTTTGCACACTCGTTCATGATGATCGCCCAGTGATTAATTCAAGTTTGTGACCTCGAACTGCAACCCGAACTTTTTATTTCGGAAACTATTAGGTCTACAGATATGACTTCACTCTCACATTGTAGCAAAGGTCTGCTTTAAAAGTGTCTTAAGGAAAGATTACAAAAAAACTGCAAAAACTTAGATTCAATTTTTGACAAAGTTCCGATCGAACCCCAAGATCACCAACTTGCATTATTTATTGGGCACACGTCATAAACAAGTCTGCAAAATAAGAACTACCGGATTTGACGCGAGCTCAATGTTTTATTTTACTGGACTAACAGGGAAATGTTGATCCGGCAGTGTGAAGGCCAGTATCTCATTCACAGAAGCCGGAACAGTCAGGGTTTTGACTCAAGCACCTAAGGCTTTCGGGGCAAAACGAAAGGTGTCTCGGTAAAATCTGATACGGCTAACCAGTAGGATGTGGCTGAGTTCGGTAGCTCGTGAGTCACGGATTATAATGAACGGTTTAAATAATAAATTAAAGATAAAAGCTGAATCGGTCATATACCATCGTAAAACAGTAATTACCTTTGTGTTTTTGGTGGAATTGATAAATGGAGGTGTTCTCAATTAGTTATGAAAGACACTGCATTTTTAAACCTTCGGCTTACCTAAAACCTTATTTCCTTTACCCGAAGTTAAGAGATCGCCCAAATAGTACATTTTCTGGGAACTAACCTGCAGCTGACCTGTATTATGTGCAATAAAGAGTTATATAATCTTATTCATTGTTTTTCTAAAACAAACCTTAACTGGTTCACCAAACAGTTTTCTTTGATAAAATTCATCGCTTCAGGCGCTCGCGTGATCTCCAGTAATCTTCTAATTGACAATTGGATAAACAAGGTGGGATTTGTAGCTGTTAGTCGACTGCTTATAAGGTGACACATATACATTATTCATACGGTTTATATAACAATCGCTAAAGAATGGGAATCTGTGTTCAAAATGGTAGATTCAGAATATGTCTTGGTAGTAAAGACAAAATATTTGTGATGAATCAGTAGACAGTAGGCAGGACGAAGGGAAACTTTAGAGTAAAAGTAGAGATAATTTTGGAGGTAGGTACTAAATTATAGGCCTGTATCACCATTGACAAATAAGCACTTACCAACAAATTACCTAAATGAAACTTTTGTATGAAGTATTGAGCAGGAATTGCGATCCAACTTAATCCGTTCCATTCCGAGGCAGTTCAATTCCCACTCAGTGAAAACAAATATTATCAATATATTAATATTATAATAACACTACAATGGTATGAATTTATATTGTTTTATTATAGTAATATTATCAATTAGATGCGAAATTGCAATAAGAATTGCTGATTTGACAGTAAAGCAGAACTGTTTATCTGTCAAAACTGCATTGCAATACGCACCCAGATAAGGCTAATCAGGACTTATTAGAAAATACCGTAAATGTTTTAAATTGAATGAACTTACCAAGCTTGTAAAATAGATGCGTGGTTTGATCAAGTTAAATACATGTAAATTATAAATAGATTTAAAACGCTTCAAACATGGACAAAACCATGTAAAGAATCATAAATCCAAACACACAATCATTAACAAAATTACACCAAAGAAAATCCAATTATTCATAGCGAACCTTTTAAATTGTGCCCAGTGAAATTTCTCGATGACTTCATTTATATTTTCGGGGGCAACTGTGATCCGTTCGTCCGTACATTCAATTGAATCTGTTACTTGTATAAGGCCGTAAGTCTCATCAATCCCTGAAGGGATTTGCGCCTTTTCGAAAATAATTTCGCTTCTCTTAATCTCTAGGGGCTGTGGATGGTCAAACGCATTTTAATTATGAAATTGACATATCGCCATTTTGGAACGGGCCGTATCGAGGGACTCCATTTTTGAGCGCTGCGGGTGGTAGATAATGATGATATAATTAAAATTGGCTATTGTGCGCTTCGCAATCTGATTAATCGAAGCGGATTGTTGGCAACACGAGTACATGATGGTTATTATGAAATTATTTATACAATTAATTGATGCCCAATTTATGAAAGTATTATTTTCTCAACAATTATTAAGCCTAATATTAAAAATTATGATAAGTAACTATACACAAAAAACACACAAAAAACGAACTGACCTTAGCACGTTGGTCGCATGACATTGGTGAAGTCTATCTTATATTACAAATACTTATAGTTATTAATACTCTTGGTAGCAGTGAATGATTATTTTTAGATGGGTAGTTTAGGCCATTAGATCAACCAAAAACTTTAAGTATAAACACTTTGTTTTGAACATAATAAATTCGTTCAAATTAACTGGCAGATTTGGACGTGTTGTGGCATTTCCTCATTACGAACCGCAAACGACCGGCTGCGGTTTAAAACTAAAAGAAACCCGACACGAATTTCACACCGAGTAAACGAATCTGAGACGCCGCAGCTCGTTGCGGTTTTCATTCATAAATGTGTACTTAATGAGTAATGAATTGAACTAAGACTATAATTTTGCTGAAAATGGGCACTAAAAGAGCAGTAAAAACAAGAGATATGTGTTTCTACCTAAATGGTTGTTCCTACCTAATGTTCCTACCTAAATCACAGAATATACTAAATGGTTTTTCAGACGATCATCGTGTTCATGCATAGGCTCAACTAAGGGATTATGCGTCGTGTTGTGAGGATATGTCGACAAAAAGAGGATATAATTCATCGAAACATTTTCAATACTTATCAAAAATCTGTTGGTTGCTTTAAAATTAAGTAACTGCACATTTTGTTTTGGTGTGATAGTCCAAATTATTATCTATATAATTCTGTTAACTACGTATCTAAGCTTAAGATAATAACAAACAAATAGTATAGAGCAAAAATAAAAATGGATATATAACATGGAAACTGGAGTTAACATTAAAATCCCATCACCCAGAATGGAATCTAAAAATTAGTAAAAACTTAAAAAAGGTTCTGAATCCGTCCCTTTGTGCGCGAGCCGTGTTCACTGGTTCATACATTTTATGATTTAATAAAAGAGTTTGTACTTACGAAATTAATTGGCACGGTATACATCCCGCCGCTAGCTGGACCTTTGTTATTTATCTAATGCATATTTATATGTTTGCCGCCAAAACGAAGGGCATTCTGTCATGTGAGTTTGTTTAATTAATCCACGTTAAAGGCCCTCACTTTTTCCATAAATGAACATCTCATGTTTGGGTTTAATGCGTCTCGGTATAATGATTTCAAGTTGCAGACTGTTTTAAATTAATTTTGAAATGATCCTTTAGTATAACCTTCGTGTGACTTTAGTATATCATGTGGATACGCAAATTGATTATTAACAGCAACTTCATTGATGATAGATGTTGTAACTACACATAATGTGCTAACGAATACGGTTTATTAAATAGCAACACGTTTGCGACGAACAGGGATCCAAATCAATATAAAGATAATTAAAATTTCAAGATTTCGGTTATATGAAAATCGCTAGATGAGTTAAAGTTTTGTAATATTTATCACTTTTGTGCAATTCTAACGTCTAGCGCCTTTCTACAAAATTCCTACGTTTGCGATGTGTCTTTCATTTCTTTTATCGAAATAAAAAACAAAAAATAACAAACACTTTCCTTACGTACTCAACCGAACATCTTTGTGCCGGAACGATTGTTCAAGACGAGGAAAAACGGATATATCCCGCAAAGTTTCGAGTTTCCGAGACAGTTTCATAAGCTTTTTTGCTGTGACAGCTAAGACATGTATTTTCTCTTATAAAGGTTTTATTTGTTCTCTCTCGTTATTGCGATGGCTGTAGGTGGACATTTAACATGGATGATAAACGTTTTTATTAGTTTCATTTGAAAATTAGCAGTAGTAAGTTTTAAAGTTGAGGTAGATTTTAAGCTGAAAACAAAAAGCAAGCTTTGGCTTGTTAATAATTACAAAGTAGTTTTCATGATATCCTTTAGGTACTCTAAAGGTTATACAAAATACTTTACAATAGCGCAGGTAGGTAATATTTCAAAGGCCACGTCAAACTATTTTAATAATATAAGACATTAGGATTGTACACGAGAATAAGGACCTGTTCCATCATCGACTAACTCAATAAGCTCTAACTAACGAATAATTCAAATATGGGACGCCATTTCGTATGAAGTATTGGGCAGATAATGCTAAGCAGAACTTATTAGGACATGTGAAACAAGCCGTAAGCCTAGTAGTTTCTACGGTAGTTAATAGTTTTAAAACTGTTAACCAGGCTGTTTTCAGCCTAGTCAAGTTCAAGTAGGTAGCAAACTTTGATTTAATGAACAAGCTCCTTGTCTGCCTGAAAACTGCACATCTGTTATACGTGGTCTGTATCGCGAGTGACTTCAGTATTTGCTATTTCATAAGCGGTAGCGGGTTTAGATGCAACATTAAAACTATTGTCTGTAAAAATATTGTGGCCAGTAAAGTAAAAGATCCTACTTATATCTTGCTTCCCAAAGTATGGTGGAGGTAGCCTATCACTTTTCAACAAAAATCGCTTGGACACACAAACATCAAAAGACGACGCCAAGTGTGAGAGATTTCGAATCTTAATTTGGGGCTAGGTGCGAGAGACCGAGACCGAACTTGTAGGTATGAATACTGTTTCTTCGATCATTATTAGTCATCGGCTACGGATTTACAAGCTATATTTACCCCAACGAAAACTACCCGGAGGCCAATTCTCATGCAGTTCGTAAACGACAAAAGTTCACCGATCGAATTTTCTTTTTCAAGGAAAACACAGTTGTATTGCTTTATTCGGGTCAAGATTTCTATGCATTTTGATTTCTTTCGTGCTGTAGATTTCTTTACATGGATATATTACTCTTTACATGGATATATTACTTTAATTTTTTCAGTAAAACAGTGATACTCGTAATCGAATTACCACACGAAATAAGTTCGATCATGCGAGAATCGGCCTCCTGATCTTGAAAATTGATTAACAGATTATTGGAAAACACTCATCATTACCTACTGGCACTGAAGTAAGCTGAAAAGTAATTTACATCATACCGACAATAATAAAACTTACGTAAGTGTACATCCAAATCTACACATCTTTATTGTTTTCCGCCGTTGCCAATGAATTTGCAATTATTGGTTCATATTTTATGGGAATCGGAAGGATGAAGTAATATTACAAAACATTAATATACTGATTTGATTAAGATTAGATTTGATGTTATAAATTCATAAAGCTTTAATCCGCAGTAAGTATTTGAAACCCTTTACTCTAACATCGTAACATCGTTTTGGTCTTATTAGTTTAGCAAAGTATGTTATTCTTACCTAGTATGAAAAATTCAGGCCAGGCAAACTAATTTCATAGATTTTTTACGAAGCTGTGACGAAATAAAATTGATCAGAATATCTGAGGGTCATAAATCTATGTAATAAAATGTGGAGTATAAATAGCAAATGCATAAGTCATACGCCGCTAGATCCAATTGATATCACTCGTGGCGAACTTTTTTTGCCCACGGTTGTTTTGATACCTATATATTTCTGTTAATTACTAAAAATATATATTGACTTTTGACGTATAACAACGCTTGCTTTACGCTAATGGATGCAATGTTAAGAGGGTTGCGAGCGAGAGCGTTGTATGTTAGTTGCCATTGGGCCAAGGAGACTATCGCTTTAGCTTATAGACTTGTTATGGACCCTGTGAAACGCTTAAAGTTTAGAGCATGCTGCATGTGTGTAAGTATTCGGTTTAAACATATAAATCCGGCTCGGTTGCATCTTATTTTAACTATAAGCAACGCCAATCCGCAAAAAGCTGTCAAACGCCCTAAGAAAAAAAAACACTAGTTTATGAAACAAACGGTAAGGTACTTTGCAGACGGCGGGGTGGGCAGAACCGGTCAATTTCACCGCAAGGGTAAAAAGACCGCTCCGCAGGTGCCCGCCGGGCACTGGCGGCAGTCGCGACATTGACGACGGGCAGACGCGGTCTTTATTACACCGTAGTCAAAAAGACCGGCCCTCGTCTGCAATGCGCCTCCGTATCAAAAGCGTATCCGCTGTCGCTTCAGCTTGTGTTTTCGGTACGGAACCCAGTCTCGCCGCCGCGGCGCCGGCCCGGAACCGGTTAAAGGGTTGCACCGTCACAAATCAAGTTATGAGGAACGCCACAAAAGGAAACTTTCCGCATTTCCGAACCGACGAGCGTGAAATCCGTCATGAGACCCCACACGATTGTGAACCCTACAGTTTTAAATGCTAGAACTAAAATAGAGCGACGTGTCATCAAACGTAGCTGCTCGATACCAAACTTGAGTGATTATTAATCTCGTTCATACTAAAATGTTTACAGTGTTAAAATAATGCTTCACTCAATTGTTTGGCGAATAAAATAACAATAGCAATTTATTTTTGTATGCTTAATATACTATTCACTAGTTTAGGTAAAAAGAAAAGGGAATTCGTGCTTGATTACAAGCCTGCGAGTTGTTATTATTATGGAGAAGCTATGGCAAATAAAGTGTAGCAAATACCATGACAAGATTATGACCCCTTACACACTGCGACTTTTAAAAGCATCGATGCAGAAGCATTGCGAACAAATTTTATTTGGCATCGATGCAAAAGCGCGACTGCATCGATGCTAACGCGCGTTAGTATCGATGCAGTCGCCAATATTCAGTACATTATTTTTGTCAAGCTTCTGCATCGCGACTGCATCGATACTAACGCGCGTTAGCATCGCTGCTAAAAGTCGCAGTATGTAAAGGGTCTATGACGTAATCCTTGAAATTTGAATTTCGAATATAAAACCATTTGTAAGAGTTGATGACAAGTGGCGTCAATTTATGGCGCACGTGGTGTCAGTTCCATACGCTAGTAATAGTAGTTCAATAGAAATATCCATTTCCGAGCGCCGTTTTTCGAAACGATTGACTTCGGTCCCATATTTAGACACAGGGCAGTACCTATATTGGTTTGAAAAGCAACAAAAGCGAGGCATCTATTTTATGTTATTTACTAGCTTTTGCCCGCGACTTCGTCCGCGTGGAATAGTGACTTCTTTCTCCCGTTTTTTACACATTTACACGCAGCGTGATGTTATATAGCCTATAGCCTTCCTCGATAACTGGACTATCCAACACAAAAAGAATTATTCAATTCGAACCAGTAGTTTCGGAGATTAGCGCGTTCAAACAAACAAACAAACAAACAAACTCTTCAGCTTTATAATATTAGTATAGATTTATTTTGAACTGACAACATATATGCCCTATAAATACATTTACAGAACAGCTACTCTAATGTAAATTTTCTTCTATTTCAGGTCCATCTGCACCACGATACTTCTACCAAGGATTCTTTCTAAGATAAATTAATTAGCGAATTGTATCATAACCTGTACAAAATAATTTAATTCCCTCATGTACCTTACTGTATAATTGTCAACGAAAATAAATATATTGTATTTTAGATATTGCTGTGCAATAATTAAATTATAACGACATTATTTATACTTGATAACCGAATCTGTGATAACATAGGTACATACAGCTAAAATATAATGTTTATTTTGATACGAATATATTTTTAACGATGTTTAATATCAATTGGAAACAACAATGGTATGACTGTACAGAGATAGTAGATAAATAATTTGGTATGTATGTAAATAGTATGAGATTGTTGCAATTGTAAATTGGAGTGTTTTAATTTACCTTATTATCCTTCTTAGTCAAAAACAGAATCTATGAAAATCGAAATTTACTAGTTTCTATTAACTATCGGATCACAATGTTTAATTTACGAGACCATATACTGATGATAACCGAGTTTGTAAGAAGTAGGTTAAACAAACACCGCGATGTATTAGTGAAATCTTTTTCAAATCAATATTTTTTTTTACCTAAAGAAACAAAGTAAAAATGAAGTAATCCACTTCAAATAAGAATACAAAAATATCACCGCATGGACTCTATGCCATAGAGAGTTCAAGTTTTTAACTTCAAAGTAAAATATACAGGTGCCTCTAACCGAATCAAAGCTAAAATCTCTTTCAATATGCACTCATGTACTGTAAAAGTTTCCCTGCACATCGTGTCATGCCCTCTGAAGATTATTGGGAATATAGTGAGGCAAATGAGATTTGGTCCGCAGATGTAGTAGCTACTTCCATCGTATCATATGCGTCATTTCGTCGCCTAAGCGAAATACGAGGTGGGGTACGATGGGAAAAGAATGGATATCCCGGGAAAATCTAAGAGAAAAAAAATTGTGACATGTCTAGGTACAAAGAAAAGTCAATCCGTTGCTCTATGTAAATTTTGGTGCTTGGCACACCATGCCATCTCTCTGCACGACCGAGGTTTGACTGGCAGATAATGCTTTAAGCATCAAGTCCACGTTTCTGAACCATGATTTGGGCAATAAAGTCATTAAAAAAATACTTTATTTAGCTCATTGTGCACATCGTTGTCGCATTTTTCTTTAATCTAAAGCCTCAAAATGAAAAATTAACGTAATCCAATATTCTTTATCTATCCATGATATCACTGCCAAACCTTTAAATATTAACATTCGCCATCTGAGGCCCTATTTTTTGAATGATTTGCCTCAATATGGCATTTGATTTTGGTGATAATGTTTGATTTTCGAAAGAAAATCGGATAAAATCCACACACGAGTGATTAAAAAAAAACTTGATTTGCGTACTACTCGTGTCAATATTTCACAAGTTTAAAACAATGATTTTTGAAGGAAATATGCTCGAAATATTGGAGCTAATGATTCAAAATTAGAGCGTCTGTACTTTCTTAGAAATGCGTGTCGGAATCAATGTGAAGTTTTTAAAAACTACCTACTTACTCGATGTGAAAAGCAATCACTATCATACCTAATCAATATAAATTTCCATGTAAATGGAATTCTAAAACTCTAACAATAACAATATAAAATACCACAGCATTAAATAATATTCTTGAAGTATATCCACACTAACTTATCCGTAGGTTATTTGTTTTAAATCAGATTTCTTACGGCCTCCTGCTTTGTATTCCGGGCACCTATTTGCGGAACAATCTGTCACGGTAGCCGTCATATTAGTACGGGTCCTGTCAAAGACGCATACGCATAATGCACAACCCATTTCGCGGTGGTGAACCGCTTTTGATATTTAAATTTAGAATCCGGGGACCGAAGATGTTGGAAAATGTTATTAAGTGGACCTGCCCTAGTATGATGAACAAACGAATTTCAGTGTGTGTTATTGGGACTTAGACTTAACACTTTCCGAGACACTATTCCAGACAAAGTAGATGTTTTATTGTTTTCACGCCTGTAGGCGTTCACTGTCTCGGAACGTGTTAATAAAGTTTGAATTACTAGTTAGATGCTAGTCTGTGGGGACCAATGACCTAGGGGACCTAAACCATAATCGAGTAAGATAAAGTAATGTTTTGAAGTCAAGGGTTTAAATAATTGAATTGGTAAACAAATTAATTGGTATGTATCCGTATGATTTTTATATAAATGTGGATAATTGGCTCTATTAATATACCATTAATTGCACTCCCCGTGAAGTTGCAACAAAATGAAGTATTCTCCTTTTACTACTTAATGATATTACGATTTTGACTATTTTTATCTCTGACTTGCGTACCTGCAACTAAGTGAGAAAGTTATAGCATCGATAAAAAACGTTATGGATAATTTGGTTGCCTACTCGAGTAAGCGCCTGTAGTTTTGCTATTCACATCGTGTTTGTTTTCAAGGAAATTGCGAAGTAAATATTTGTATAGAAACGAAACGTGACTGAGGCTGACTGTGTGATGTGGTTGAAGAACTACTTATCATTAATGTGAGGTATTTCATTCGAAGTATTGGGTAGGTTAAATGAAACGGTCATGTGTTTTTCAATGCTTGCTCTATTCAATGCCAAAATAACAATTTACAAAAATAAGTAACAATCATAACGGCCAAAAACACAATTTTGAGGATTATAAGAATTATCTCGTTGTCCATTTCATGCATAGGTCGTTGGGTTTTGCCTCGGTCGTAGTATAAAGGTGTGAAGTTCACTCTGTAAAGCCGATGTGACGATAGGTTTATCACTGAAACAAAAAAAACAAATGAAAAATCATTTAAGTAATATGAACTGCACTTGCAAAAAGACAACTGTGAACCTGTGACAGACGAGGAACAATCACTCGTCCTCGTCTGTCACTGGTTCACAGTTGTCTTTTTGCAAGTGCAATTTATATTATTAAGTTTGTATGGTGACAAAACACTATAAAAACAAAAATGAACTATATCATTTGAGTAACTTTAACATTTCGATACAAATTTATATTTTTAGAGACTCCTTGTATATCGAAGATTTCCATGTACATATCTTTTGTATATTAAGTATAAAAGAATGCAATGAAGAATCATCTAAATAGTACTAAGTCTGTTGAATGAAGGAAAGCGCAGTTTGAAAAGTAATTATGATTGTTTAACCGTCTTCGAAAGGAGGGAGGAGGTTAAATTGGTTCAAAATTCATTATTCCTGTCAGAACGGTAGTATTATTCATTCGTTGAACTCACCAAGACTTTCAATTGAGTGGATAAAATTGACCTGTAAATGAAATTAGTATTAATAAAATTAAGTGTAAATATTCAGTACAGTAAAATAATAAAAAATCACTGATTGATCGGCTGAAATAGGAGATTTTTTTACCAAGGGAATAAAGCAGTGTCTTAAGGCAATGAAGTTAATATTTATTAATTTGTGGCTCGGATGCCGTATTGAATCTTGAGCGCAACAATGGATCCTATGATTTCTTTTTGGACGTCTTTTTGGACGAACTTGATTCATATAATAATGCTTATTATAAGATATAATTATGGTATATTCTTGTAAACCGAAAGTTGAGAACTAAACAAACAGTGGGTTCGCCATCGATCCTCTAAACATTGAAAACGTTTTATGTTTAGTTTTTTTTTTTCAATTCATAATTTGTAACTTACTAGGTGGTCCACTATATGGGACATTACATCCTGGTGCTGGTACATTCGGTATTGCTCCTGCTAAAAATATAAGAATAAACATTCATTAATGTAATAAAATAACATAATATAATTTTGTAAACAAAATATTTACCATTGGATGAAGCCTCAGCGGCCGAAGAACTTGTAGATTTACCGGATTCAGGTGATGATGATGAAGATGCTAAATTGTTTGTAAAGAACATACGGATAAGTGAAAATATAATATTAAAGGAATTATTAAAATATTCCTTTGATTTTAACTTTGAAGTAAAGTAATTATCTTTCATCTAGGGAAGGCCGACCTCGCGTAACGGGATAAGGCAAGGCAGAAAAAGAAAAAGATTGTTATGAAAAACTTATCTAATAAAAAATGCTATTCTTACAAAATACCACCCTGACTGACAAACCTCAAAGGTTTTTGCTAATACCTTTTAAAATGTTTTATTTTAAGTTCTAGAATGCTAAATAAATAAAAAAAAAAATAAGTATCCTAATAGGTTATTGATAAAAAGGCATACCAGTAGATGCAGCTGATGAAGTACTTTTGCCTCCACGAGATGAGGATGATGATGCAGCTAAATAAATAAAAAATAGCCATGAATAAATTGACAACCCCAGAGTTTTAAGTAAGTCAACATCTTAGCCAGATATAGAAAGAAAGGTTACCACTTGAGGAAGACGTTGAGGAACCTCCAGATGGACCAGATTTCGTTGAAGATCCTGCTAAAGAAAAGTAATTATTAAAGCAGACCAAGAATACGATCAGTTACGTATCAGGTAAAGCATTCACTTTACGGAAAACGAAAAAAATTTAAAGACTCCACCGGCAAGACCTAAGCCCTTTTTGATGATAATGAATAAGTTACACAGCATTAACATGTCTTTTTGTTAGCCCGAAATGTACTCTTAAAGATGGCTCACCACCAGCAGCAGCTCCTGAAGAACTTCCAGACCCGCTCGAGTTAGATGAAGATGCAGCTAAATCAAAAAAATATAAATCAAACAAATTCCAACCTAAAACTTCGAAACAACTCATAAAAAAAACCAGAGAGAACTAACCACTAGCTCCAGCATTTGAGTTGGTTCCATTATTTCCAGATGATGAAGTAGCTAAAACGTGAAATTAGAAGAGCGTTAAATCAAGTAAATAATACCCAGTTGCTTGTGGAAAATGAGTTTAATGAAAAAGCAATCTATCACAAAGTAGCAGTTGGCTGATGATGATGGCTGCCATCGAAATGTCCTCGGCATACCGTCGACGTCATGTCAACGCACAGTCAGCATTCATAACCATATTTTTAGATGGCTGCTGTTGACTTGACAAAATGTGTTTTAGACACGTCAATCCGTCCGTCAATGCGCAAACGACAAATATGCAGTCGTACAACTGTAATTTTTAATTCAATTAAAAAACAAATGCATTGTCTTTGACTTTGAAATTATAAAATTTTGCAACATCCATACCACTTGAGCCTGCTGACGACGAACTTCCAGATTGGCCTGATCCGGATGATGACGATGATCCCGCTTTAAATAAATATGAATTAAATTTAAATAAATGTTTACATACAATTCAAAATCATGATTTACACAGTGACTCAATTTGAGGAAAGCTGTGTCAATTGGTGAGGGCATAGTGCCAACATCTAAAGCACTGTGCTATCCAGAGTTACCATTGTTAATTCAGGGTTAATTAATGCAATCAGTTTTAGGAGTAGCATTGGAAAAAAATATAATCAGAATTGGGTAAGAAAATAGTTTTTGCTTACCTACATTGTTCATGAAGTAGTAACTAAACAACAATTTTCAAAAATAATAACAACGTATGCTTACCACCAGCTCCCGCTGTTGACCCACCAGATGATCCGCCAGATCCGGATGGTGTACTTCCTATATAAGGTAAATAGATTATACTTTACTTAATTAAAAACACACACACATTAATCACACAGTAAAACACACACATATCTTAATATGTACCTCTAGAAGTAAAAAGTACAAAAAGGATTAAAATATTGTATAAAAAATACCGTTTGATTGAGTCCCATTTGTGTTGGAGCTCGTCGCGGATGATGCGGCTGTAAATCACGATGTGATAATGTGATGATAAGTTGATTAAGCGATAATATTATTTTGTATTTAGTTGATTAAGCGATATTATTATTTTGTATGAAAAAATTTTTAAAGAAATAAAAAAAAGGTGGAGAAAGTAGAGCACTCCACTCCACTAATTGTGCCATTTCTATTAGAAGATGATGTTTCAGCTACAAGTATATGAGAAAAATATTTAAATAAAAGGATAGTTGACTTTGTGAAACTTTGTAATAATATTTGATGATGATGAACGACATACATCGATGTATAGTAAACACGATAATTTAGTAAGTGCAATCAAGGTATACACTGATGTATCTTAAACGATGAATGTATTGGTATTAAAGAAAACTTACCACTTGCTCCAGCTACTGATGTACTTCCCGATCCGTTAGGTCCTGATGTTGACGATGACCCGGCTTTACAAAAAATAAATAAATTACAACTGCAGTACCGTGCAGTAGAGTTAAGAATACTTTTTGACATGAGCTCATGACGCTGCAATTTTGATATAATAAATATAAATATTAGATTGGTCAACAACACCTTACAAATATTATAAACCTGAATGACCACAAAATATAATTTTATGATTTAGATGCAGCTCCACTAGTTCCACCAGCTCCAGAATTTCATGTTACAGTTATTTCAAAATAAGACAATATTAAAAATAAAAATTCCTTATCGATACTATATTATTTAAGCATTTGTAATAGTAACACATATTTTATACTTGTAAGTGAAGATGATGGAATAACTACTGCTGTCAGAAAAGTAAAAATCTAAGAAGATTCATAAAAAACTTACCACTTGCTCCAGCTCCTGACGCACTTCCAGGTCCATTAGGTCCAGATGTTGATGATGATCCCGCTTTGAGTAAAACAAATAATTTCAGGTCAAGAACGGTACAATGTGGTAAAAAAATTTACTCATGATACAAGCAGTATCCATCATAACTGTATCGTAATCGATATTATCGTACCTATTTAAAGTCTATATAAAGGTCGTATGTAAAGGTTTTGTAATAGTAAAATATTTGTACGTGCTATGATGATGATGAAATAAAACTTTTGGTGTCAGAGAAATATGGATCAAAGAAGATTCCAGGAATAATATAATTACCACTTGCTCCAGCTCCTGATCCACTTCCAGATCCACCAGGGCCAGATGTTGACGATGATCCCGCTTTATAAAATACATATAATATAAGAATGTGCAACTGCAGTAGGAATAATTTCTATGGTCTGTTATTACTATCAAGATGCAGCTATATATCAACTTGATCATGATCTTGCGTTCTTACAAAATAGCTACTACGATTAACTACCTAGGTTAATCGTAGTAGCTATTTTCATGCTTAATAGTGAAAAAATACATTCTCCATGTAAAAGCAAATCTATTCACCCGTAACGGGAACAACACCGTATGAACTAGAGACGTTTAGTATTCTTTGTAAGAAACTCAATACATCAACGAACATCTATAAGCCAGGCTTGAAGCATATGAAATCACGTTACGTAAAAGGATTACGGAAAGGAATCAGCAACGCCTCGCCATGGGATCGGCACGGGATAGTAAACACCTCGCCTCGAAATGCGTTTGCTACGAGTTTGACAGGTTGGGCAGATAGTTGACAAACACCCGGCAGGTTTGAGTTGCAGTATGGAGTCTCATACAAATAATACTGAACGCCTCGAGTTGATACGGTGCTGTTCCCTATACGGGTTGTCAGATCTACATCGTCCTCTGTTAGGATATCAGTTTCTGAAGTAAATTAAAAACTTTCTTAGTTTTTATTAATTTGAAGTTTATTTGTTACAGATCCATGCAAACTAATGAAAAGAAAAATAATTATTTAAAAACTTAGTTTCTTTGATGAAGCCAGAAATTTCACGGAATTTAAGCAACATTTTCAAATAAACCCCCGTTTATGGTTTGTTATTTTTTATATTTATTATCAAGCGTGACTGGTGGAGAATGCCTTAAGGCATTAAGTTTATTTATTAAAAACTTACAGTTCAATTATATTTAAATAAATAAATAAAGGTTACCACTTGATGCAGCTCCAGTAGATGTACCGTTTCCAGAAGATGATGTTCCGGCTAACGGATAAAACAGAATTAGTGTCCACCTACTAAGACTAGTACCTATTTCATGAAGCCACGTTTTTTGATATAAAAAATTACCACTTGCTCCAGCTCCAGATGAACTTCCAGATCCACCAGACGTTGATGATGATCCAGCTTTAAAAAAGGTTTATCAGTTACATATAACTAACGTCAAATAAAAATCGTCCATATGCATCATCAATTCAAGTGTCACATTTCTTAAGTAATACAGTAATATGGTCTCCCTATTATCGAGTGCATGTAAAGCGTTTGAAAAGAGTGCAGGCTCGGTTTCTTAAAATCCTATGTGTAATCCTACGTGTTACGTAGACAGAATTATGAGATTAAAGTTGCCCTTCGGTGTTATCTCAAATAAACTTTAAATACACATAGGTGTCGCAACCCCAGATCATTTTCACTTCAAGTCTATATTAATAATGGCCCATTTACACGAGGCCAGTAGCACTGGCGCCAGCAAATTCGAAACCGTTCTATTTCATTGGATTGGCTTCGTCCACTGGCTTGGGACAGTCCAATGCACTGGCCTGGCTCTATTTTCACGAAGCCAATATTGGCCTGGCTTATTGGACTGTCTCGTCTACTGGCCTCGTGTAAATGGGCCCTAACATTTTTTTTTACAATGCAATTGTCAGGATTTCTTATCCTGTTTTTGTCTTTTATATTTCTTTGTCTGTTTCTTAAAAACAGAGAAATAGATCTTTATCGGTTTAATTTGTAAAAAATAAAAGAAAAACATTCTCGAATGCTTCATTTATGCACCACTCAAGATGAACTTCATCTTTAGTGGTGCATCGTTGATGCCTTTTGTCGTTTTTGTTTTTTTTTGTTTGTTTTGGTTGCCTGTTTATCTTTGCTTAACTTGAGTGCTCTTTTTGTATGCTTGGATATTGTTTCTCTGTGTATACATGTTTAAGTCTTATAAAACAGAACATTTAAGTTGATTCAAATATGTAAAAATGATATGAAGATTGTAATATGTTAATATAAATATTATTATATGTCACGTGTGACAAATAAATAAATAAATCAGTAAATGAATGTATCTGAGTATGTCAGTAAGTCCAACTTACTCGTCAACTATATGGTTTGGACAAAAATACCTATTAAAACCATTCAAAACCTTCATACTTAATGGCCACACAATTTAATACTTACCTCCTGATGCAGCTCCACTGGATCCGCCAGCCCCAGAAGTCGACGATCCAGCTAAATAATAAAAGTATTTAATATATTGAGGTGCTCGTAGCGCAGTGGTGGTAGCGCTTTCGTAGTAATACCGAAGTTAAGGACCTTACGGCGCGGTCGGTGTTTGGATGGGTGACCATTCCGACCATATAAGTGACGTATATCACGAGCATCTCCGTGCATCGGAAGGTACGATAAGACGTTGGTCCAGGCTAATATCGATTGGTATCAGTCGTTAAGCCTGGTCAGAGGCCCTATGGGCGGCTCGATAAAATCTGACAGCAAGGTTGGTCGCTTGCCTTGCAAACACCCCTCCGCCAATCCGCATTGAGCCCGTGAGGTGGAGTATGGCTCATACTACCTCACATTTGAGTGGGATGCTTACGGGCTAACATTACTTTTTACTATAATATCGATATTCCCGTACCGTTGGTCCTACGCCTGATCTTTCTTTGATCACGTCGAATTGCGGTCTCAACGAACCGTAATTGTCAAAAAACAGAGGGTACTCTAATGTGTTACTACATTGCTAAAAGCGCGAAAGTCAGTTGTCTTGATTGAATGTTACATGTCATGTTGCAATTGGATAAATGCTGTTTAGTGGGCGTAAAATTATGACAAAATGTATTTATTTGCCTTGTCAATGTATCCGCTATCTATTTCCATTCCATACTTCTATAAATTTCAAAAATGGAAACTCACAACTTGCTCCAGCTCCTGATGAACTTCCAGTTCCGCCAGTTCCTGATGATCCCGCTTTGTGAAAAGTAAAAATATTTACATACAATACCCATCAATAACCGTTCTATGTACAGATGAGCTCTAATTACAGACGAAATGATACATGACATGATGCAGTAATGAAAAATAATTATGATATCGATTAGGCAACTGTTTGATATCAAATTAAAAATCAACGTGGAATATAATTCTGCATGCTAAAGAATGGCAAAATCTTACCACCTGACGCAGCACCACTACTAGATCCACCAGTGCCAGTAGACGATGATCCAGCTGTATGATCATAGAAACAAATCAATCAATAGTCATATTGCCCATGATTGATGATGAATATGTAACTGAAAATTTTAAAATTTCTTCAGCAAAATTCAAGTTTTCGATAATTATAGTGATTTGCAAATACCCGATTCGATAAATGAATTTAGATTTTTTAATACTCTCGTGCTTAATGTTAGTACATGACTGCAATAACGAGGTAGCAGCATTAGAGTTTTTTTAGAGAGGAGAACCTCCTCCTTTTTAAAGTCGGTTGAAAAGTTTGATGCTGATCATAAAGCGCTAAAGACACTCGTCTGTATTGATAGTTACATGACCTGTTGCAATTGGATAAACGCTGTTTAGTGGGCGTAAAATTATGACAAAATGTATTTATTTGCCTTGTCAATGTATCCGCTATCTATTTCCATTCCATACTTCTATAAATTTCAAAAATGGAAACTCACAACTTGCTCCAGCTCCTGATGAACTTCCAGCTCCTGATGAACTTCCAGTTCCGCCAGTTCCTGATGATCCCGCTTTGTGAAAAGTAAAAATATTTACATACCATACCCAGCAATAACCGTTTTACGTACAGATGAGCTCTAATTTTAGACGAAATGATACATGACATGATGCAGTAATGAAAAATAATTATGATATCGATTAGGCAACTGTTTGATATCAAATTAAAAATCAACGTGGAATATAATTCTGCATGCTAAAGAATGGCAAAATCTTACCACCTGACGCAGAACCGCTACTAGATCCACCAGTGCCAGTAGACGATGATCCAGCTGTATGAACATAGAAACAAATCAATCAATAGTCATATTGCTCATGATTGATGATGAATATGTAACTGAAAATTTTAAAATTTCTTCAGCAAAATTCAAGTTTTCGATATAGTGGTTTTGCAAATACCGTTGTTGAATTTGTTGCCGAACGTAAAAGAGCTATAATATGACGAATTACTGGAGTCACAAGATGTACCGATATTTGAAGAGAACATTGATGGATAGGTAGAAATATTTCTGTCGCCTATATTGTTGCATACGATCCAGGCGGTCTTACTGCTTACAGCAATGAGCTTAACATCTGAGCAGCTACAATATGGACGTTATAAATAATGTGACATGAGACTACAGTAAACGCAATTCATAAGCCTTAAAGTGGTGACAAAATTCGCACTCGTAGTTATTGAAACTATATCAATTAATGTTAAAATGATATTCATAAAGAAGAACCCGTAACGAAAAACTCACAACTTGCTCCAGATCCTGAGGAACTTCCAGATCCGCCTGATCCAGATGATCCCGCTTTGAGTAAAGTATGAAAAATTGTGTCAATAATGGTTCTATGTAGAGAAAATAATGATGATACTATCGATAAGTGAGATTCATACTTCCTGTACTGCTATTGCCTGAAGACCCGGTCGTGTTGGTGGTCGTTGAACCTGCTGAAATATCAAACAAGGCAAACTTTGATCTAATTGGATATCGATGATCGTAAATAATTTTATAAAATCGAAAACAAATCAAAATCCTTAAACGTTGCTTAAACAGTGTTCTGGATGCTATAGCCAATCGTGGGGACTGTCCACTTATTGGCAAACTTATTCATCGTGTAAAATCTATTGCGACTTACTGTGTTTTCTGAATTGTACTAACATAGGATATAAGCTATTGTTACTAACACTCTGGATCTTGTTGTCTGAATAATAAATTTTTTTATTTTATTTTTTTTTATTGTCCCGCACAGGACACTGGCAAGGAAATGAATTTCGCCGGAACTGCTTGTTGTAAATAAATGTTACATACTTCCAGTACTGCTATTGCCTGAAGACCCGGTCGTGTTGGTGATCGTTGAACCTGCTGAAATATCAAACAAGGCAAACTTTGATCTAATTGGATATAGATGATCGTAAATTATTTAAAAAATCGATAACAAATTAAAATCCTTAAACGTTGTTTCAGTTTTCTAAGGTTTCGTACTTCCTGTGCTGCTATTGCCTGAAGACCCAGTTGTGTTGGTGCCCGTCGTGGGTGACCCGGCTGTAAACATGAAACGATAGAACACATTTTACGCGCCTGCAATATATTACTAACCAACTTGTCGATGATTCGACAATCGACACCGCATCAATTGCCTATAAAAGAGTGCATAACAATAAATCGTAATGAATGGATATCTTTTGTTATCTTCTTCTAATAATACATACATAAAAATTCGCGTTAGTTGAACAACTTATAGCTCGAGAATGGGTAGACTGATTTTCATCAGTTTTACTTTCTTGGATTCGTCATTGTCCCGAACAGGACACTGGCAAGGAAATGAATTTCGCCGGAACTGCTTGTTGTAAATAAATGTTACATACTTCCAGTACTGCTATTGCCTGAAGACCCGGTCGTGTTGGTGGTCGTTGAACCTGCTGAAATATCAAACAAGGCAAACTTTGATCTAATTGGATATAGATGATCGTAAATTATTTAAAAAATCGATAACACATCAAAATCCTTAAACAATGCTTCAGTTTTCTAAGGTTTCGTACTTCCTGTGCTGCTATTGCCCGAAGACCCAGTTGTGTTGGTGCCCGTCGTGGGTGACCCGGCTGTAAACATGAAACGATAGAACACATTTTACGCGCCTGCAATATATTACTAACCAATTTGTCGATGATTCGACAATCGACACCGCATCAATTGCCTATAAAAGAGTGCATAACAATAAATCGTAATGAATGGCTATCTTTTGTTATCTTCTTCTAATTATACATACATAAAAATTCGCGTTAGTTGAACAACTTATAGCTCGAGAATGGGTAGACTGATTTTCATCAGTTTTACTTTCTTGGATTCGTCATTGTCCCGAACAGGACACTGGCAAGGAAATGAATTTCGCCGGAACTGCTTGTTGTAAATAAATGTTACATACTTCCAGTACTGCTATTGCCTGAAGACCCGGTAGTGTTGGTGCTCGTTGTGTTGGTGCCTGTCATTGAGGACCCGGCTGAAATGAAAGAAATCTCCTCCTTTATAGTTTCTTGAAAACGATACTGAATTCATTTCATCTTTCTACGGTGATTCACGATAAAACCAATATAGAATTTAATTATAACATACATCCCGTACTGCTGTTGCCTGAAGCCCCAGTCGTGTTGGTGGTCGTTGCGTTGTTGGAACTTGTCGTGGACGATCCAGCTTTAATTAGGGAAAAAAAATATCATCAGTCTACGAATTTGAAAACACATTAATTCGCATCACAGTGAAAAGTCAAAATCATACCACCCGATGCAGCTCCGCTGGACGCGCCCGTTCCAGAAGATGACGTTCCAGCTTAAAAAAATAATAGTCGATTCTAAGTACAAGTCAAATCAATTGACTAGGTACGACTCTTACGAATCGTAGTCGATAAATGAATTTGGATTTTTTAATACTCTCGTGCTTAATGTTAGTACATGACTGCAATAACGAGGTAGCAGCATTAGAGTTTTTTTAGAGAAGAGATCCTCCTCCTTTTTAAAGTCGGTTGAAAAGGTTGATGCTGATCATAAAGCGCTAAAGACACTCGTCTGTATTGATAGTTACATGACCTGTTGCAATTGGATAAACGCTGTTTAGTGCGCGTAAAATTATGACAAAATGTATTTACTTGCCTTGTCAATGTATCCGCTATCTATTTCCATTCCATACTTCTATAAATTTCAAAAAGGGAAACTCACAACTTGCTCCAGCTCCTGATGAACTTCCAGTTCCGCCAGTTCCTGATGATCCCGCTTTGTGAAAAGTAAAAATATTTACATACAATACCCATCAATAACCGTTCTACGTACAGATGAGCTCTAATTACAGACGAAATGATACATGACATGATGCAGTAATGAAAAATAATTATGATATCGATTAGGCAACTGTTTGATATCAAATTAAAAATCAACGTGGAATATAATTCTGCATGCTAAAGAATGGCAAAATCTTACCACCTGACGCAGAACCGCTACTAGATCCACCAGTGCCAGTAGACGATGATCCAGCTGTATGAACATAGAAACAAATCAATCAATAGTCATATTGCTCATGATTGATGATGAATATGTAACTGAAAATTTTAAAATTTCTTCAGCAAAATTCAAGTTTTCGATATAGTGGTTTTGCAAATACCGTTGTTGAATTTGTTGCCGAACGTAAAAGAGCTATAATATGACGAATTACTAGAGTCACAAGATGTACCGATATTTGAAGAGAACATTGATGGATAGGTAGAAATATTTCTGTCGCCTATATTGTTGCATACGATCCAGGCGGTCTTACTGCTTACAGCAATGCGCTTAACATCTGAGCAGCTACAATATGGACGTTATAAATAATGTGACATGAGACTACAGTAAACGCAATTCATAAGCCTTAAAGTGGTGACAAAATTCGCACTCGTAGTTATTGAAACTATATCAATTAATGTTAAAATGATATTCATAAAGAAGAACCCGTAACGAAAAACTCACAACTTGCTCCAGATCCTGAGGAACTTCCAGATCCGCCTGATCCAGATGATCCCGCTTTGAGTAAAGTATGAAAAATTGTGTCAATAATGGTTCTATGTAGAGAAAATAATGATGATGGTATCGATAAGTGAGATTCATACTTCCTGTACTGCTATTGCCCGAAGACCCAGTTGTGTTGGTGCCCGTCGTGGGTGACCCGGCTGTAAACATGAAACGATAGAACACATTTTACGCGCCTGCAATATATTACTAACCAATTTGTCGATGATTCGACAATCGACACCGCATCAATTGCCTATAAAAGAGTGCATAACAATAAATCGTAATGAATGGATATCTTTTGTTATCTTCTTCTAATAATACATACATAAAAATTCGCGTTAGTTGAACAACTTATAGCTCGAGAATGGGTAGACTGATTTTCATCAGTTTTACTTTCTTGGATTCGTCATTGTCCCGAACAGGACACTGGCAAGGAAATGAATTTCGCCGGAACTGCTTGTTGTAAATAAATGTTACATACTTCCAGTACTGCTATTGCCTGAAGACCCGGTCGTGTTGGTGGTCGTTGAACCTGCTGAAATATCAAACAAGGCAAACTTTGATCTAATTGGATATAGATGATCGTAAATTATTTAAAAAATCGATAACACATCAAAATCCTTAAACAATGCTTCAGTTTTCTAAGGTTTCGTACTTCCTGTGCTGCTATTGCCCGAAGACCCAGTTGTGTTGGTGCCCGTCGTGGGTGACCCGGCTGTAAACATGAAACGATAGAACACATTTTACGCGCCTGCAATATATTACTAACCAATTTGTCGATGATTCGACAATCGACACCGCATCAATTGCCTATAAAAGAGTGCATAACAATAAATCGAAATGAATGGCTATCTTTTGTTATCTTCTTCTAATTATACATACATAAAAATTCGCGTTAGTTGAACAACTTATAGCTCGAGAATGGGTAGACTGATTTTCATCAGTTTTTATTTCTTGGATTCGTCATTGTCCCGAACAGGACACTGGCAAGGAAATGAATTTCGCCGGAACTGCTTGTTGTAAATAAATGTTACATACTTCCAGTACTGCTATTGCCTGAAGACCCGGTAGTGTTGGTGCTCGTTGTGTTGGTGCCTGTCATAGAGGACCCGGCTGAAATGAAAGAAATCTCTTATTTTATAGTTTCTTGAAAACGATACTGAATTCATTTCATCTTTCTACGGTGATTCACGATAAAACCAATATAGAATTTAATTATAACATACATCCCGTACTGCTGTTGCCTGAAGCCCCAGTCGTGTTGGTGGTCGTTGCGTTGTTGGAACTTGTCGTGGACGATCCAGCTTTAATTAGGGAAAAAAAAATATCATCAGTCTACGAATTTGAAAACACATTAATTCGCATCACAGTGAAAAGTCAAAATCATACCACCCGATGCAGCTCCGCTGGACGCGCCCGTTCCAGAAGATGACGTTCCAGCTTAAAAAAATAATAGTCGATTCTAAGTACAAGTCAAATCAATTGACTAGGTACGACTCTTATGAATCGTAGTCGATAAATGAATTTGGATTTTTTTATACTCTCGTGCTTAATGTTAGTACATGACTGCAATAACGAGGTAGCAGCATTAGAGTTTTTTAGAGAAGAGAACCTCCTTCTTTTTAAAGTCGGTTGAAAAGGTTGATGCTAATCATAAAGCGCTAAAGACACTCGTCTGTATTGATAGTTACATGACCTGTTGCAATTGGATAAACGCTGTTTAGTGGGCGTAAAATTATGACAAAATGTATTTATTTGCCTTGTCAATGTATCCGCTATCTATTTCCATTCCATACTTCTATAAATTTCAAAAAGGGAAACTCACAACTTGCTCCAGCTCCTGATGAACTTCCAGTTCCGCCAGTTCCTGATGATCCCGCTTTGTGAAAAGTAAAAATATTTACATACAATACCCATCAATAACCGTTCTACGTACAGATGAGCTCTAATTTCAGACGAAATGATACATGATATGATGCAGTAATGAAAAATAATTATGATATCGATTAGGCAACTGTTTGATATCAAATTAAAAATCAACGTGGAATATAATTCTGCATGCTAAAGAATGGCAAAATCTTACCACCTGACGCAGAACCGCTACTAGATCCACCAGTGCCAGTAGACGATGATCCAGCTGTATGAACATAGAAACAAATCAATCAATAGTCATATTGCTCATGATTGATGATGAATATGTAACTGAAAATTTTAAAATTTCTTCAGCAAAATTCAAGTTTTCGATATAGTGGTTTTGCAAATACCGTTGTTGAATTTGTTGCCGAACGTAAAAGAGCTATAATATGACGAATTACTAGAGTCACAAGATGTACGAATATTTGAAGAGAACATTGATGGATAGGTAGAAATATTTCTGTCGCCTATATTGTTGCATACGATCTAGGCGGTCTTACTGCTTACAGCAATGCGCTTAACATCTGAGCAGCTACAATATGGACGTTATAAATAATGTGACATGAGACTACAGTAAACGCAATTCATAAGCCTTAAAGTGGTGACAAAATTCACACTCGTAGTTATTAAAACTATATCAATTAATGTTAAAATGATATTCATAAAGAAGAATCCGTAACGAAAAACTCACAACTTGCTCCAGATCCTGAGGAACTTCCAGATCCGCCTGATCCAGATGATCCCGCTTTGAGTAAAGTATGAAAAATTGTGTCAATAATGGTTCTATGTAGAGAAAATAATGATGATGGTATCGATAAGTGAGATTCATACTTCCTGTGCTGCTATTGCCTGAAGACCCGGTCGTGTTGGTGGTCGTTGAACCTGCTGAAATATCAAACAAGGCAAACTTTGATCTAATTGGATATAGATGATCGTAAATAATTTTAAAAAATCGAAAACAAATCAAAATCTTTAAACAATGCTTCAGTTTTCTAAGGTTTCGTACTTCCTGTGCTGCTATTGCCTGAAGACCCAGTTGTGTTGGTGCCCGTCGTGGGTGACCCAGCTGTAAACATGAAACGATAGAACACATTTTACACACCTTCAATATATTACTTACCAATTTGTCGATGACTCGACAGTCGACATCGCATCAATTGCCTTTAAAAGAGTGCATAACAATAAATCATAATGAATGGCTATCTATTGTTATCTTCTCCTTCTTATACATTCATAAAAATCCGCGTTAGTTGAACAACTTATAGCTCGAGAATGGGTAGACTGATTTTCATCAGTTTTACTTTCTTGGATTCGTCATTGTCCCGAACAGGACACTGGCAAGGAAATGAATTTCGCCGGAACTGCTTGTTGTAAATAAATGTTACATACTTCCAGTACTGCTATTGCCTGAAGACCCGGTCGTGTTGGTGGTCGTTGAACCTGCTGAAATATCAAACAAGGCAAACTTTGATCTAATTGGATATTGATGATCGTAAATAATTTAAAAAAATCGGAAACAAATCAAAATCCTTAAACAATGCTTCAGTTTTCTAAGGTTTCGTACTTCCTGTGCTGCTATTGCCTGAAGACCCAGTTGTGTTGGTGCCCGTCGTGGGTGACCCGGCTGTAAACATGAAACGATAGAACACATTTTACACGCCTTCAATATATTACTAACCAATTTGTCAATGACTCGACAGTCGACACCGCATCAATTGCCTTTAAAGAGTGCATAACAATAAATCATAATGAATGGCTATCTATTGTTATCTTCTCCTTCTTATACATTCATAAAAATCCGCGTTAGTTGAACAACTTATAGCTCGAGAATGGGTAGACTGATTTTCATCAGTTTTACTTTCTTGGATTCGTCATTGTCCCGAACAGGACACTGGCAAGGAAATGAATTTCGCCGGAACTGCTTGTTGTAAATAAATGTTACATACTTCCAGTACTGCTATTGCCTGAAGACCCGGTCGTGTTGGTGGTCGTTGAACCTGCTGAAATATCAAACAAGGCAAACTTTGATCTAATTGGATATTGATGATCGTAAATAATTTAAAAAAATCGGAAACAAATCAAAATCCTTAAACAATGCTTCAGTTTTCTAAGGTTTCGTACTTCCTGTGCTGCTATTGCCTGAAGACCCAGTTGTGTTGGTGCCCGTCGTGGGTGACCCGGCTGTAAACATGAAACGATAGAACACATTTTACACGCCTTCAATATATTACTAACCAATTTGTCAATGACTCGACAGTCGACACCGCATCAATTGCCTTTAAAGAGTGCATAACAATAAATCATAATGAATGGCTATCTATTGTTATCTTCTCCTTCTTATACATTCATAAAAATCCGCGTTAGTTGAACAACTTATAGCTCGAGAATGGGTAGACTGATTTTCATCAGTTTTACTTTCTTGGATTCGTCATTGTCCCGAACAGGACACTGGCAAGGAAATGAATTTCGCCGGAACTGCTTGTTGTAAATAAATGTTACATACTTCCAGTACTGCTATTGCCTGAAGACCCGGTCGTGTTGGTGGTCGTTGAACCTGCTGAAATATCAAACAAGGCAAACTTTGATCTAATTGGATATAGATGATCGTAAATAATTTAAAAAAATCGGAAACAAATCAAAATCCTTAAACAATGCTTCAGTTTTCTAAGGTTTCGTACTTCCTGTGCTGCTATTGCCTGAAGACCCAGTTGTGTTGGTGCCCGTCGTGGGTGACCCGGCTGTAAACATGAAACGATAGAACACATTTTACACGCCTTCAATATATTACTAACCAATTTGTCGATGACTCGACAGTCGACACCGCATCAATTGCCTTTAAAAGAGTGCATAACAATAAATCATAATGAATGGCTATCTATTGTTATCTTCTCCTTCTTATACATTCATAAAAATCCGCGTTAGTTGAACAACTTATAGCTCGAGAATGGGTAGACTGATTTTCATCAGTTTTACTTTCTTGGATTCGTCATTGTCCCGAACAGGACACTGGCAAGGAAATGAATTTCGCCGGAACTGCTTGTTGTAAATAATTGTTACATACTTCCAGTACTGCTATTGCCTGAAGACCCGGTCGTGTTGGTGGTCGTTGAACCTGCTGAAATATCAAACAAGGCAAACTTTGATCTAATTGGATATAGATGATCGTAAATTATTTAAAAAATCGATAACACATCAAAATCCTTAAACAATGCTTCAGTTTTCTAAGGTTTCGTACTTCCTGTGCTGCTATTGCCCGAAGACCCAGTTGTGTTGGTGCCCGTCGTGGGTGACCCGGCTGTAAACATGAAACGATAGAACACATTTCACGCGCCTGCAATATATTACTAACCAATTTGTCGATGATTCGACAATCGACACCGCATCAATTGCCTATAAAAGAGTGCATAACAATAAATCGAAATGAATGGCTATCTTTTGTTATCTTCTTCTAATTATACATACATAAAAAATCGCGTTATTTGAACAACTTATAGCTCGAGAATGGGTAGACTGATTTTCATCAGTTTTACTTTCTTGGATTCGTCATTGTCCCGAACAGGACACTGGCAAGTAAATGAATTTCGCCGGAACTGCTTGTTGTAAATAAATGTTACATACTTCCAGTACTGCTATTGCCTGAAGACCCGGTAGTGTTGGTGCTCGTTGTGTTGGTGCCTGTCATTGAGGACCCGGCTGAAATGAAAGAAATCTCTTCTTTTATAGTTTCTTGAAAACGATACTGAATTCATTTCATCTTTCTACGGTGATTCACGATAAAACCAATATAGAATTTAATTATAACATACATCCCGTACTGCTGTTGCCTGAAGCCCCAGTCGTGTTGGTGGTCGTTGCGTTGTTGGAACTTGTCGTGGACGATCCAGCTTTAATTAGGGAAAAAAATATCATCAGTCTACGAATTAAAAATTTTTTAATTCGCATCACAGTAAAAAGTCAAAATAATACCACCCGATGCAGCTCCGCTGGACGAACCCGTTCCAGAAGATGACGTTCCAGCTTAAAAAAATAATAGTCGATTCTAAGTACAAGTCAAATCAATCGACTAGGTACGACTCTTATGAATCGTAGTCGATATATAAATTTGGATTTTTTAATACTCTCGTGCTTAATGTTAGTACATGACTGCAATAACGAGGTAGCAGCATTAGAGTTTTTTTAGAGTAGAGAACCTCCTTCTTTTTAAAGTCGGTTGAAAAGGTTGATGCTAACCATAAAGCCCTAAAGACACTCGTCTGTATTGATAGTTACATGACCTGTTGCAATCGGATAAACGCTGTTTAGTGGGCGTAAAATTATGACAAAATGTATTTATTTGCCTTGTCAATGTATCCGCTATCTATTTCCATTCCATACTTCTATAAATTTCAAAAAGGGAAACTCACAACTTGCTCCAGCTCCTGATGAACTTCCAGTTCCGCCAGTTCCTGATGATCCCGCTTTGTGAAAAGTAAAAATATTTACATACAATACCCATCAATAACCGTTCTACGTACAGATGAGCTCTAATTACAGACAAAATGATACATGACATGGTGCAGTAATGAAAAATAATTATGATATCGATTAGGCAACTGTTTGATATCAAATTAAAAATCAACGTGGAATATAATTCTGCATGCTAAAGAATGGCAAAATCTTACCACCTGACGCAGAACCGCTACTAGATCCACCAGTGCCAGTAGACGATGATCCAGCTGTATGAACATAGAAACAAATCAATCAATAGTCATATTGCTCATGATTGATGATGAATATGTAACTGAAAATTTTAAAATTTCTTCAGCAAAATTCAAGTTTTCGATATAGTGGTTTTGCAAATACCGTTGTTGAATTTGTTGCCGAACGTAAAAGAGCTATAATATGACGAATTACTAGAGTCACAAGATGTACCGATATTTGAAGAGAACATTGATGGATAGGTAGAAATATTTCTGTCGCCTAAATTGTTGCATACGATCCAGGCGGTCTTACTGCTTACAGCAATGCGCTTAACATCTGAGCAGCTACAATATGGACGTTATAAATAATGTGACATGAGACTACAGTAAACGCAATTCATAAGCCTTAAAGTGGTGACAAAATTCACACTCGTAGTTATTAAAACTATATCAATTAATGTTAAAATGATATTCATAAAGAAGAATCCGTAACGAAAAACTCACAACTTGCTCCAGATCCTGAGGAACTTCCAGATCCGCCTGATCCAGATGATCCCGCTTTGAGTAAAGTATGAAAAATTGTGTCAATAATGGTTCTATGTAGAGAAAATAATGATGATGGTATCGATAAGTGAGATTCATACTTCCTGTGCTGCTATTGCCTGAAGACCCGGTCGTGTTGGTGGTCGTTGAACCTGCTGAAATATCAAACAAGGCAAACTTTGATCTAATTGGATATAGATGATCGTAAATAATTTTAAAAAATCGAAAACAAATCAAAATCCTTAAACAATGCTTCAGTTTTCTAAGGTTTCGTACTTCCTGTGCTGCTATTGCCTGAAGACCCAGTTGTGTTGGTGCCCGTCGTGGGTGACCCAGCTGTAAACATGAAACGATAGAACACATTTTACACACCTTCAATATATTACTTACCAATTTGTCGATGACTCGACAGTCGACATCGCATCAATTGCCTTTAAAAGAGTGCATAACAATAAATCATAATGAATGGCTATCTATTGTTATCTTCTCCTTCTTATACATACATAAAAATCCGCGTTAGTTGAACAACTTATAGCTCGAGAATGGGTAGACTGATTTTCATCAGTTTTACTTTCTTGGATTCGTCATTGTCCCGAACAGGACACTGGCAAGGAAATGAATTTCGCCGGAACTGCTTGTTGTAAATAAATGTTACATACTTCCAGTACTGCTATTGCCTGAAGACCCGGTCGTGTTGGTGGTCGTTGAACCTGCTGAAATATCAAACAAGGCAAACTTTGATCTAATTGGATATAGATGATCGTAAATTATTTAAAAAATCGATAACACATCAAAATCCTGAAACAATGCTTCAGTTTTCTAAGGTTTCGTACTTCCTGTGCTGCTATTGCCCGAAGACCCAGTTGTGTTGGTGCCCGTCGTGGGTGACCCGGCTGTAAACATGAAACGATAGAACACATTTTACGCGCCTGCAATATATTACTAACCAATTTGTCGTTGATTCGACAATCGACACCGCATCAATTGCCTATAAAAGAGTGCATAACAATAAATCGTAATGAATGGCTATCTTTTGTTATCTTCTTCTAATTTTACATACATAAAAATTCGCGTTATTTGAACAACTTATAGCTCGAGAATGGGTAGACTGATTTTCTTGGATTCGTCATTGTCCCGAACAGGACACTGGCAAGGAAATGAATTTCGCCGGAACTGCTTGTTGTAAATAAATGTTACATACTTCCAGTACTGCTATTGCCTGAAGACCCGGTAGTGTTGGTGCTCGTTGTGTTTGTGCCTGTCATTGAGGACCCGGCTGAAATGAAAGAAATCTCTTCTTTTATAGTTTCTTGAAAACGATACTGAATTCATTTCATCTTTCTACGGTGATTCACGATAAAACCAATATAGAATTTAATTATAACATACATCCCGTACTGCTGTTGCCTGAAGCCCCAGTCGTGTTGGTGGTCGTTGCGTTTTTGGAACTTGTCGTGGACGATCCAGCTTTAATTAGGGAAAAAAATATCATCAGTCTACGAATTAAAAAATTTTTAATTCGCATCACAGTAAAAAGTCAAAATAATACCACCCGATGCAGCTCCGCTGGACGAACCCGTTCCAGAAGATGACGTTCCAGCTTAAAAAAATAATAGTCGATTCTAAGTACAAGTCAAATCAATCGACTAGGTACGACTCTTATGAATCGTAGTCGATATATAAATTTGGATTTTTTTATACTCTCGTGCTTAATGTTAGTACATGACTGCAATAACGAGGTAGCAGCATTAGAGTTTTTTTAGAGTAGAGAACCTCCTTCTTTTTAAAGTCGGTTGAAAAGGTTGATGCTGATCATAAAGCCCTAAAGACACTCGTCTGTATTGATAGTTACATGACCTGTTGCAATCGGATAAACGCTGTTTAGTGGGCGTAAAATTATGACAAAATGTATTTATTTGCCTTGTCAATGTATCCGCTATCTATTTCCATTCCATACTTCTATAAATTTCAAAAAGGGAAACTCACAACTTGCTCCAGCTCCTGATGAACTTCCAGTTCCGCCAGTTCCTGATGATCCCGCTTTGTGAAAAGTAAAAATATTTACATACAATACCCATCAATAACCGTTCTACGTACAGATGAGCTCTAATTACAGACAAAATGATACATGACATGGTGCAGTAATGAAAAATAATTATGATATCGATTAGGCAACTGTTTGATATCAAATTAAAAATCAACGTGGAATATAATTCTGCATGCTAAAGAATGGCAAAATCTTACCACCTGACGCAGAACCGCTACTAGATCCACCAGTGCCAGTAGACGATGATCCAGCTGTATGAACATAGAAACAAATCAATCAATAGTCATATTGCTCATGATTGATGATGAATATGTAACTGAAAATTTTAAAATTTCTTCAGCAAAATTCAAGTTTTCGATATAGTGGTTTTGCAAATACCGTTGTTGAATTTGTTGCCGAACGTAAAAGAGCTATAATATGACGAATTACTAGAGTCACAAGATGTACCGATATTTGAAGAGAACATTGATGGATAGGTAGAAATATTTCTGTCACCTATATTGTTGCATACGATCCAGGCGGTCTTACTGCTTACAGCAATGCGCTTAACATCTGAGCAGCTACAATATGGACGTTATAAATAATGTGACATGAGACTACAGTAAACGCAATTCATAAGCCTTAAAGTGGTGACAAAATTCGCACTCGTAGTTATTGAAACTATATCAATTAATGTTAAAATGATATTCATAAAGAAGAACCCGTAACGAAAAACTCACAACTTGCTCCAGATCCTGAGGAACTTCCAGATCCGCCTGATCCAGATGATCCCGCTTTGAGTAAAGTATGAAAAATTGTGTCAATAATGGTTCTATGTAGAGAAAATAATGATGATGGTATCGATAAGTGAGATTCATACTTCCTGTGCTGCTATTGCCTGAAGACCCGGTCGTGTTGGTGGTCGTTGAACCTGCTGAAATATCAAACAAGGCAAACTTTGATATAATTGAATATAGATGATCGTAAATAATTTTAAAAAATCGAAAACAAATCAAAATCCTTAAACAATGCTTCAGTTTTCTAAGGTTTCGTACTTCCTGTGCTGCTATTGCCTGAAGACCCAGTTGTGTTGGTGCCCGTCGTGGGTGACCCGGCTGTAAACATGAAACGATAGAACACATTTTACACACCTTCAATATATTACTAACCAATTTGTCGATGACTCGACAGTCGACACCGCATCAATTGCCTTTAAAAGAGTGCATAACAATAAATCATAATGAATGGCTATCTATTGTTATCTTCTTCTCCTTATACAAACATAAAAATCCGCGTTAGTTGAACAACTTATAGCTCGAGAATGGGTAGACTGATTTTCATCAGTTTTACTTTCTTGGATTCGTCATTGCCCCGAACAGGACACTGGCAAGGAAATGAATTTCGCCGGAACTGCTTGTTGTAAATAAATGTTACATACTTCCAGTACTGCTATTGCCTGAAGACCCGGTAGTGTTGGTGCTCGTTGTGTTGGTGCCTGTCATAGAGGACCCGGCTGAAATGAAAGAAATCTCTTATTTTATAGTTTCTTGAAAACGATACTGAATTCATTTCATCTTTCTACGGTGATTCACGATAAAACCAATATAGAATTTAATTATAACATACATCCCGTACTGCTGTTGCCTGAAGCCCCAGTCGTGTTGGTGGTCGTTGCGTTGTTGGAACTTGTCGTGGACGATCCAGCTTTAATTAGGGAAAAAAAAATATCATCAGTCTACGAATTTGAAAACACATTAATTCGCATCACAGTGAAAAGTCAAAATCATACCACCCGATGCAGCTCCGCTGGACGCGCCCGTTCCAGAAGATGACGTTCCAGCTTAAAAAAATAATAGTCGATTCTAAGTACAAGTCAAATCAATTGACTAGGTACGACTCTTATGAATCGTAGTCGATAAATGAATTTGGATTTTTTTATACTCTCGTGCTTAATGTTAGTACATGACTGCAATAACGAGGTAGCAGCATTAGAGTTTTTTAGAGAGGAGAACCTCCTCCTTTTAAAAGTCGGTTGAAAAGGTTGATGCTGATCATAAAGCGCTATAGACACTCGTCTGTATTGATAGTTACATGACCTGTTGCAATTGGATAAACGCTGTTTAGTGGGCGTAAAATTATGACAAAATGTATTTATTTGCCTCGTCAATGTATCCGCTATCTATTTCCATTCCATACTTCTATAAATTTCAAAAATGGAAACTCACAACTTGCTCCAGCTCCTGATGAACTTCCAGTTCCGCCAGTTCCTGATGATCCCGCTTTGTGAAAAGTAAAAATATTTACATACAATACCCATCATTAACCGTTCTACGTACAGATGAGTTCTAATTACAGACGAAATGATACATTGTTTTAAACTTTCATGGTCACTAACATTAGAATAGTTAGATACGGGATTGCTATCTCAACGCAAACTCACATCACCATCCTAGACATCTTGATTCAGTGGTGACCTCGCTGACGAACCGTGCTTATGATTTGTGCGATAGCGAAAATCTTAGCCAAGAATTGGAACATGTTCAGCGGGTCCTACTGAGTAATGGATTTAAAGGGCAACTTCCACCTAGACACAAAGTGAGACACCGGAAAGATAGGGTAGATAGACAACCAGTATTTTTGCCATACATAAAAGGAGTGACAGACAAGGTCTCTAATGTTCTAAATAAATATTCACTAAATACTGTCTTCACTCCATTAAGAAAAGTGGCACAATGTTTAAGATCTCCCAAAGACAGTTTCCCACTACAAAGACCTGGTGTCTACAAAATTGACTGCAGCTGCGGTAGCTCATATTTTGGCCAAACTAAACGTTCCATAGCGTGCCGAATGAGTGAACACATAAAAGCGGTCAAAAACAATGACAGACAGAAATCTGCTATTGCTGAACATTTATTAGAATCGGGGCCAAATCACTGGATCGAGTTCCACAACCCTCAGATAATTTCGACAGAACGCCACTACATACCAAGATTGGTTAGGGAAGCGATCGAAATAACTAAATACAACAATTTCAATCGTGAGGACGGGTTTAAATTGTCAAGTGTCTGGAATCCAGTGGTTCGAATGTGTTAAAACCGTGTAAATAAAAATAGTGCCGTTTCGCGAACAGATACTGTCAGTGTTGTGTGTCGAGAACAGACGCGAGTAAATAGTGAGTTTGTGGACAATGGTACCGGCGGCGAGCGGAATAAACGACTTCGAAGGAGGGTAGACCGATATGTCTGCCAATAACAACCCACCCGCAAGTTCTCTTCAGTTACTCCGTGATCATGGCGCTTGCAACAGTGCCGAAATATCGGAAGCTCATAAATAATAAGGTACATGGTAGCAATCCCGTATCTAACTATTCTAATGAAATGATACATGACATGATGCAGTAATGAAAAATAATTATGATATCGATTAGGCAACTGTTTGATATCAAATTAAAAATCAACGTGGAATATTATTCTGCATGCTAAAGAATGGCAAAATCTTACCACCTGACGCAGAACCGCTACTAGATCCACCAGTGCCAGTAGACGATGATCCAGCTGTATGAACATAGAAACAAATCAATCAATAGTCATATTGCTCATGATTGATGATGAATATGTAACTGAAAATTTTAAAATTTCTTCAGCAAAATTCAAGTTTTCGATATAGTGGTTTTGCAAATACCGTTGTTGAATTTGTTGCCGAACGTAAAAGAGCTATAATATGACGAATTACTAGAGTCACAAGATGTACCGATATTTGAAGAGAACATTGATGGATAGGTAGAAATATTTCTGTCACCTATATTGTTGCATACGATCCAGGCGGTCTTACTGCTTACAGCAATGCGCTTAACATCTGAGCAGCTACAATATGGACGTTATAAATAATGTGACATGAGACTACAGTAAACGCAATTCATAAGCCTTAAAGTGGTGACAAAATTCGCACTCGTAGTTATTGAAACTATATCAATTAATGTTAAAATGATATTCATAAAGAAGAACCCGTAACGAAAAACTCACAACTTGCTCCAGATCCTGAGGAACTTCCAGATCCGCCTGATCCAGATGATCCCGCTTTGAGTAAAGTATGAAAAATTGTGTCAATAATGGTTCTATGTAGAGAAAATAATGATGATGGTATCGATAAGTGAGATTCATACTTCCTGTGCTGCTATTGCCTGAAGACCCGGTCGTGTTGGTGGTCGTTGAACCTGCTGAAATATCAAACAAGGCAAACTTTGATATAATTGAATATAGATGATCGTAAATAATTTTAAAAAATCGAAAACAAATCAAAATCCTTAAACAATGCTTCAGTTTTCTAAGGTTTCGTACTTCCTGTGCTGCTATTGCCTGAAGACCCAGTTGTGTTGGTGCCCGTCGTGGGTGACCCGGCTGTAAACATGAAACGATAGAACACATTTTACACACCTTCAATATATTACTAACCAATTTGTCGATGACTCGACAGTCGACACCGCATCAATTGCCTTTAAAAGAGTGCATAACAATAAATCATAATGAATGGCTATCTATTGTTATCTTCTTCTCCTTATACAAACATAAAAATCCGCGTTAGTTGAACAACTTATAGCTCGAGAATGGGTAGACTGATTTTCATCAGTTTTACTTTCTTGGATTCGTCATTGCCCCGAACAGGACACTGGCAAGGAAATGAATTTCGCCGGAACTGCTTGTTGTAAATAAATGTTACATACTTCCAGTACTGCTATTGCCTGAAGACCCGGTAGTGTTGGTGCTCGTTGTGTTGGTGCCTGTCATAGAGGACCCGGCTGAAATGAAAGAAATCTCTTATTTTATAGTTTCTTGAAAACGATACTGAATTCATTTCATTTTTCTACGGTGATTCACGATAAAACCAATATAGAATTTAATTATAACATACATCCCGTACTGCTGTTGCCTGAAGCCCCAGTCGTGTTGGTGGTCGTTGCGTTGTTGGAACTTGTCGTGGACGATCCAGCTTTAATTAGGGAAAAAAAAATATCATCAGTCTACGAATTAAAAAAAATATTAATTCGCATCACAGTAAAAAGTCAAAATCATACCACCCGATGCAGCTCCGCTGGACGAACCCGTTCCAGAAGATGACGTTCCAGCTTAAAAAAATAATAGTCGATTCTAAGTACAAGTCAAATCAATCGACTAGGTACGACTCTTATGAATCGTAGTCGATAAATGAATTTGGATTTTTTTATACTCTCGTGCTTAATGTTAGTACATGACTGCAATAACGAGGTAGCAGCATTAGAGTTTTTTAGAGAAGAGAACCTCCTTCTTTTTAAAGTCGGTTGAAAAGGTTGATGCTGATCATAAAGCGCTAAAGACACTCGTCTGTATTGATAGTTACATGACCTGTTGCAATTGGATAAACGCTGTTTAGTGGGCGTAAAATTATGACAAAATGTATTTATTTGCCTTGTCAATGTATCCGCTATCTATTTCCATTCCATACTTCTATAAATTTCAAAAAGGGAAACTCACAACTTGCTCCAGCTCCTGATGAACTTCCAGTTCCGCCAGTTCCTGATGATCCCGCTTTGTGAAAAGTAAAAATATTTACATACAATACCCATCAATAACCGTTCTACGTACAAATGAGCTCTAATTACAGACGAAATGATACATGACATGATGCAGTAATGAAAAATAATTATTATATCGATTAGGCAACTGTTTGATATCAAATTAAAAATCAACGTGGAATATTATTCTGCATGCTAAAGAATGGCAAAATCTTACCACCTGACGCAGAACCGCTACTAGATCCACCAGTGCCAGTAGACGATGATCCAGCTGTATGAACATAGAAACAAATCAATCAATAGTCATATTGCTCATGATTGATGATGAATATGTAACTGAAAATTTTAAAATTTCTTCAGCAAAATTCAAGTTTTCGATATAGTGGTTTTGCAAATACCGTTGTTGAATTTGTTGCCGAACGTAAAAGAGCTATAATATGACGAATTACTAGAGTCACAAGATGTACCGATATTTGAAGAGAACATTGATGGATAGGTAGAAATATTTCTGTCGCCTATATTGTTGCATACGATCCAGGCGGTCTTACTGCTTACAGCAATGCGCTTAACATCTGAGCAGCTACAATATGGACGTTATAAATAATGTGACATGAGACTACAGTAAACGCAATTCATAAGCCTTAAAGTGGTGACAAAATTTGCACTCGTAGTTATTGAAACTATATCAATTAATGTTAAAATGATATTCATAAAGAAGAACCCGTAACGAAAAACTCACAACTTGCTCCGGATCCTGAGGAACTTCCAGATCCGCCTGATCCAGATGATCCCGCTTTGAGTAAAGTATGAAAAATTGTGTCAATAATGGTTCTATGTAGAGAAAATAATGATGATGGTATCGATAAGTGAGATTCATACTTCCTGTGCTGCTATTGCCTGAAGACCCGGTCGTGTTGGTGGTCGTTGAACCTGCTGAAATATCAAACAAGGCAAACTTTGATATAATTGAATATAGATGATCGTAAATAATTTTAAAAAATCGAAAACAAATCAAAATCCTTAAACAATGCTTCAGTTTTCTAAGGTTTCGTACTTCCTGTGCTGCTATTGCCTGAAGACCCAGTTGTGTTGGTGCCCGTCGTGGGTGACCCGGCTGTAAACATGAAACGATAGAATACATTTTACACACCTTCAATATATTACTAACCAATTTGTCGATGACTCGACAGTCGACACCGCATCAATTGCCTTTAAAAGAGTGCATAACAATAAATCATAATGAATGGCTATCTATTGTTATCTTCTTCTCCTTATACATACATAAAAATCCGCGTTAGTTAAACAACTTATAGCTCGAGAATGGGTAGACTGATTTTCATCAGTTTTACTTTCTTGGATTCGTCATTGCCCCGAACAGGACACTGGCAAGGAAATGAATTTCGCCGGAACTGCTTGTTGTAAATAAATGTTACATACTTCCAGTACTGCTATTGCCTGAAGACCCGGTAGTGTTGGTGCTCGTTGTGTTGGTGCCTGTCATAGAGGACCCGGCTGAAATGAAAGAAATCTCTTATTTTATAGTTTCTTGAAAACGATACTGAATTCATTTCACCTTTCTACGGTGATTCACGATAAAACCAATATAGAATTTAATTATAACATACATCCCGTACTGCTGTTGCCTGAAGCCCCAGTCGTGTTGGTGGTCGTTGCGTTGTTGGAACTTGTCGTGGACGATCCAGCTTTAATTAGGGAAAAAAAAATATCATCAGTCTACGAATTAAAAAAAATATTAATTCGCATCACAGTAAAAAGTCAAAATCATACCACCCGATGCAGCTCCGCTGGACGAACCCGTTCCAGAAGATGACGTTCCAGCTTAAAAAAATAATAGTCGATTCTAAGTACAAGTCAAATCAATCAACTAGGTACGACTCTTATGAATCATAGTCGATAAATGAATTTGGATTTTTTTATACTCTCGTGCTTAATGTTAGTACATGACTGCAATAACGAGGTAGCAGCATTAGAGTTTTTTAGAGAAGAGAACCTCCTTCTTTTTAAAGTCGGTTGAAAAGGTTGATGCTAATCATAAAGCGCTAAAGACACTCGTCTGTATTGATAGTTACATGACCTGTTGCAATTGGATAAACGCTGTTTAGTGGGCGTAAAATTATGACAAAATGTATTTATTTGCCTTGTCAATGTATCCGCTATCTATTTCCATTCCATACTTCTATAAATTTCAAAAAGGGAAACTCACAACTTGCTCCAGCTCCTGATGAACTTCCAGTTCCGCCAGTTCCTGATGATCCCGCTTTGTGAAAAGTAAAAATATTTACATACAATACCCATCAATAACCGTTCTACGTACAAATGAGCTCTAATTACAGACGAAATGATACATGACATGATGCAGTAATGAAAAATAATTATTATATCGATTAGGCAACTGTTTGATATCAAATTAAAAATCAACGTGGAATATTATTCTGCATGCTAAAGAATGGCAAAATCTTACCACCTGACGCAGAACCGCTACTAGATCCACCAGTGCCAGTAGACGATGATCCAGCTGTATGAACATAGAAACAAATCAATCAATAGTCATATTGCTCATGATTGATGATGAATATGTAACTGAAAATTTTAAAATTTCTTCAGCAAAATTCAAGTTTTCGATATAGTGGTTTTGCAAATACCGTTGTTGAATTTGTTGCCGAACGTAAAAGAGCTATAATATGACGAATTACTAGAGTCACAAGATGTACCGATATTTGAAGAGAACATTGATGGATAGGTAGAAATATTTCTGTCGCCTATATTGTTGCATACGATCCAGGCGGTCTTACTGCTTACAGCAATGCGCTTAACATCTGAGCAGCTACAATATGGACGTTATAAATAATGTGACATGAGACTACAGTAAACGCAATTCATAAGCCTTAAAGTGGTGACAAAATTCGCACTCGTAGTTATTGAAACTATATCAATTAATGTTAAAATGATATTCATAAAGAAGAACCCGTAACGAAAAACTCACAACTTGCTCCAGATCCTGAGGAACTTCCAGATCCGCCTGATCCAGATGATCCCGCTTTGAGTAAAGTATGAAAAATTGTGTCAATAATGGTTCTATGTAGAGAAAATAATGATGATGGTATCGATAAGTGAGATTCATACTTCCTGTGCTGCTATTGCCTGAAGACCCGGTCGTGTTGGTGGTCGTTGAACCTGCTGAAATATCAAACAAGGCAAACTTTGATATAATTGAATATAGATGATCGTAAATAATTTTAAAAAATCGAAAACAAATCAAAATCCTTAAACAATGCTTCAGTTTTCTAAGGTTTCGTACTTCCTGTGCTGCTATTGCCTGAAGACCCAGTTGTGTTGGTGCCCGTCGTGGGTGACCCGGCTGTAAACATGAAACGATAGAACACATTTTACACACCTTCAATATATTACTAACCAATTTGTCGATGACTCGACAGTCGACACCGCATCAATTGCCTTTAAAAGAGTGCATAACAATAAATCATAATGAATGGCTATCTATTGTTATCTTCTTCTCCTTATACATACATAAAAATCCGCGTTAGTTGAACAACTTATAGCTCGAGAATGGGTAGACTGATTTTCATCAGTTTTACTTTCTTGGATTCGTCATTGCCCCGAACAGGACACTGGCAAGGAAATGAATTTCGCCGGAACTGCTTGTTGTAAATAAATGTTACATACTTCCAGTACTGCTATTGCCTGAAGACCCGGTAGTGTTGGTGCTCGTTGTGTTGGTGCCTGTCATAGAGGACCCGGCTGAAATGAAAGAAATCTCTTATTTTATAGTTTCTTGAAAACGATACTGAATTCATTTCATTTTTCTACGGTGATTCACGATAAAACCAATATAGAATTTAATTATAACATACATCCCGTACTGCTGTTGCCTGAAGCCCCAGTCGTGTTGGTGGTCGTTGCGTTGTTGGAACTTGTCGTGGACGATCCAGCTTTAATTAGGGAAAAAAAAATATCATCAGTCTACGAATTAAAAAAAATATTAATTCGCATCACAGTAAAAAGTCAAAATCATACCACCCGATGCAGCTCCGCTGGACGAACCCGTTCCAGAAGATGACGTTCCAGCTTAAAAAAATAATAGTCGATTCTAAGTACAAGTCAAATCAATCAACTAGGTGCGACTCTTATGAATCATAGTCGATAAATGAATTTGGATTTTTTTATACTCTCGTGCTTAATGTTAGTACATGACTGCAATAACGAGGTAGCAGCATTAGAGTTTTTTTAGAGTAGAGAACCTCCTTCTTTTTAAAGTCGGTTGAAAAGGTTGATGCTGATCATAAAGCCCTAAAGACACTCGTCTGTATTGATAGTTACATGACCTGTTGCAATCGGATAAACGCTGTTTAGTGGGCGTAAAATTATGACAAAATGTATTTATTTGCCTTGTCAATGTATCCGCTATCTATTTCCATTCCATACTTCTATAAATTTCAAAAAGGGAAACTCACAACTTGCTCCAGCTCCTGATGAACTTCCAGTTCCGCCAGTTCCTGATGATCCCGCTTTGTGAAAAGTAAAAATATTTACATACAATACCCATCAATAACCGTTCTACGTACAAATGAGCTCTAATTACAGACGAAATGATACATGACATGATGCAGTAATGAAAAATAATTATTATATCGATTAGGCAACTGTTTAATATCAAATTAAAAATCAACGTGGAATATAATTCTGCATGCTAAAGAATGGCAAAATCTTACCACCTGACGCAGAACCGCTACTAGATCCACCAGTGCCAGTAGACGATGATCCAGCTGTATGAACATAGAAACAAATCAATCAATAGTCATATTGCTCATGATTGATGATGAATATGTAACTGAAAATTTTAAAATTTCTTCAGCAAAATTCAAGTTTTCGATATAGTGGTTTTGCAAATACCGTTGTTGAATTTGTTGCCGAACGTAAAAGAGCTATAATATGACGAATTACTAGAGTCACAAGATGTACCGATATTTGAAGAGAACATTGATGGATAGGTAGAAATATTTCTGTCGCCTATATTGTTGCATACGATCCAGGCGGTCTTACTGCTTACAGCAATGCGCTTAACATCTGAGCAGCTACAATATGGACGTTATAAATAATGTGACATGAGACTACAGTAAACGCAATTCATAAGCCTTAAAGTGGTGACAAAATTCGCACTCGTAGTTATTGAAACTATATCAATTAATGTTAAAATGATATTCATAAAGAAGAACCCGTAACGAAAAACTCACAACTTGCTCCAGATCCTGAGGAACTTCCAGATCCGCCTGATCCAGATGATCCCGCTTTGAGTAAAGTATGAAAAATTGTGTCAATAATGGTTCTATGTAGAGAAAATAATGATGATGGTATCGATAAGTGAGATTCATACTTCCTGTGCTGCTATTGCCTGAAGACCCGGTCGTGTTGGTGGTCGTTGAACCTGCTGAAATATCAAACAAGGCAAACTTTGATATAATTGAATAAAGATGATCGTAAATAATTTTAAAAAATCGAAAACAAATCAAAATCCTTAAACAATGCTTCAGTTTTCTAAGGTTTCGTACTTCCTGTGCTGCTATTGCCTGAAGACCCAGTTGTGTTGGTGCCCGTCGTGGGTGACCCGGCTGTAAACATGAAACGATAGAACACATTTTACACACCTTCAATATATTACTAACCAATTTGTCGATGACTCGACAGTCGACACCGCATCAATTGCCTTTAAAAGAGTGCATAACAATAAATCATAATGAATGGCTATCTATTGTTATCTTCTTCTCCTTATACATACATAAAAATCCGCGTTAGTTGAACAACTTATAGCTCGAGAATGGGTAGACTGATTTTCATCAGTTTTACTTTCTTGGATTCGTCATTGCCCCGAACAGGACACTGGCAAGGAAATGAATTACGCCGGAACTGCTTGTTGTAAATAAATGTTACATACTTCCAGTACTGCTATTGCCTGAAGACCCCGTAGTGTTGGTGCTCGTTGTGTTGGTGCCTGTCATAGAGGACCCGGCTGAAATGAAAGAAATCTCTTATTTTATAGTTTCTTGAAAACGATACTGAATTCATTTCATCTTTCTACGGTGATTCACGATAAAACCAATATAGAATTTAATTATAACATACATCCCGTACTGCTGTTGCCTGAAGCCCCAGTCGTGTTGGTGGTCGTTGCGTTGTTGGAACTTGTCGTGGACGATCCAGCTTTAATTAGGGAAAAAAAAATATCATCAGTCTACGAATTAAAAAAAATATTAATTCGCATCACAGTAAAAAGTCAAAATCATACCACCCGATGCAGCTCCGCTGGACGAACCCGTTCCAGAAGATGACGTTCCAGCTTAAAAAAATAATAGTCGATTCTAAGTACAAGTCAAATCAATCAACTAGGTACGACTCTTATGAATCGTAGTCGATAAATGAATTTGGATTTTTTTATACTCTCGTGCTTAATGTTAGTACATGACTGCAATAACGAGGTAGCAGCATTAGAGTTTTTTAGAGAAGAGAACCTCCTTCTTTTTAAAGTCGGTTGAAAAGGTTGATGCTAATCATAAAGCGCTAAAGACACTCATCTGTATTGATAGTTACATGACCTGTTGCAATTGGATAAACGCTGTTTAGTGGGCGTAAAATTATGACAAAATGTATTTATTTGCCTTGTCAATGTATCCGCTATCTATTTCCATTCCATACTTCTATAAATTTCAAAAAGGGAAACTCACAACTTGCTCCAGCTCCTGATGAACTTCCAGTTCCGCCAGTTCCTGATGATCCCGCTTTGTGAAAAGTAAAAATATTTACATACAATACCCATCAATAACCGTTCTACGTACAAATGAGCTCTAATTACAGACGAAATGATACATGACATGATGCAGTAATGAAAAATAATTATTATATCGATTAGGCAACTGTTTGATATCAAATTAAAAATCAACGTGGAATATAATTCTGCATGCTAAAGAATGGCAAAATCTTACCACCTGACGCAGAACCGCTACTAGATCCACCAGTGCCAGTAGACGATGATCCAGCTGTATGAACATAGAAACAAATCAATCAATAGTCATATTGCTCATGATTGATGATGAATATGTAACTGAAAATTTTAAAATTTCTTCAGCAAAATTCAAGTTTTCGATATAGTGGTTTTGCAAATACCGTTGTTGAATTTGTTGCCGAACGTAAAAGAGCTATAATATGACGAATTACTAGAGTCACAAGATGTACCGATATTTGAAGAGAACATTGATGGATAGGTAGAAATATTTCTGTCACCTATATTGTTGCATACGATCCAGGCGGTCTTACTGCTTACAGCAATGCGCTTAACATCTGAGCAGCTACAATATGGACGTTATAAATAATGTGACATGAGACTACAGTAAACGCAATTCATAAGCCTTAAAGTGGTGACAAAATTTGCACTCGTAGTTATTGAAACTATATCAATTAATGTTAAAATGATATTCATAAAGAAGAACCCGTAACGAAAAACTCACAACTTGCTCCGGATCCTGAGGAACTTCCAGATCCGCCTGATCCAGATGATCCCGCTTTGAGTAAAGTATGAAAAATTGTGTCAATAATGGTTCTATGTAGAGAAAATAATGATGATGGTATCGATAAGTGAGATTCATACTTCCTGTGCTGCTATTGCCTGAAGACCCGGTCGTGTTGGTGGTCGTTGAACCTGCTGAAATATCAAACAAGGCAAACTTTGATATAATTGAATATAGATGATCGTAAATAATTTTAAAAAATCGAAAACAAATCAAAATCCTTAAACAATGCTTCAGTTTTCTAAGGTTTCGTACTTCCTGTGCTGCTATTGCCTGAAGACCCAGTTGTGTTGGTGCCCGTCGTGGGTGACCCGGCTGTAAACATGAAACGATAGAACACATTTTACACACCTTCAATATATTACTAACCAATTTGTCGATGACTCGACAGTCGACACCGCATCAATTGCCTTTAAAAGAGTGCATAACAATAAATCATAATGAATGGCTATCTATTGTTATCTTCTTCTCCTTATACATACATAAAAATCCGCGTTAGTTGAACAACTTATAGCTCGAGAATGGGTAGACTGATTTTCATCAGTTTTACTTTCTTGGATTCGTCATTGCCCCGAACAGGACACTGGCAAGGAAATGAATTTCGCCGGAACTGCTTGTTGTAAATAAATGTTACATACTTCCAGTACTGCTATTGCCTGAAGACCCGGTAGTGTTGGTGCTCGTTGTGTTGGTGCCTGTCATAGAGGACCCGGCTGAAATGAAAGAAATCTCTTATTTTATAGTTTCTTGAAAACGATACTGAATTCATTTCACCTTTCTACGGTGATTCACGATAAAACCAATATAGAATTTAATTATAACATACATCCCGTACTGCTGTTGCCTGAAGCCCCAGTCGTGTTGGTGGTCGTTGCGTTGTTGGAACTTGTCGTGGACGATCCAGCTTTAATTAGGGAAAAAAAAATATCATCAGTCTACGAATTAAAAAAAATATTAATTCGCATCACAGTAAAAAGTCAAAATCATACCACCCGATGCAGCTCCGCTGGACGAACCCGTTCCAGAAGATGACGTTCCAGCTTAAAAAAATAATAGTCGATTCTAAGTACAAGTCAAATCAATCAACTAGGTACGACTCTTATGAATCATAGTCGATAAATGAATTTGGATTTTTTTATACTCTCGTGCTTAATGTTAGTACATGACTGCAATAACGAGGTAGCAGCATTAGAGTTTTTTAGAGAAGAGAACCTCCTTCTTTTTAAAGTCGGTTGAAAAGGTTGATGCTAATCATAAAGCGCTAAAGACACTCGTCTGTATTGATAGTTACATGACCTGTTGCAATTGGATAAACGCTGTTTAGTGGGCGTAAAATTATGACAAAATGTATTTATTTGCCTTGTCAATGTATCCGCTATCTATTTCCATTCCATACTTCTATAAATTTCAAAAAGGGAAACTCACAACTTGCTCCAGCTCCTGATGAACTTCCAGTTCCGCCAGTTCCTGATGATCCCGCTTTGTGAAAAGTAAAAATATTTACATACAATACCCATCATTAACCGTTCTACGTACAAATGAGCTCTAATTACAGACGAAATGATACATGACATGATGCAGTAATGAAAAATAATTATTATATCGATTAGGCAACTGTTTGATATCAAATTAAAAATCAACGTGGAATATAATTCTGCATGCTAAAGAATGGCAAAATCTTACCACCTGACGCAGAACCGCTACTAGATCCACCAGTGCCAGTAGACGATGATCCAGCTGTATGAACATAGAAACAAATCAATCAATAGTCATATTGCTCATGATTGATGATGAATATGTAACTGAAAATTTTAAAATTTCTTCAGCAAAATTCAAGTTTACGATATAGTGGTTTTGCAAATACCGTTGTTGAATTTGTTGCCGAACGTAAAAGAGCTATAATATGACGAATTACTAGAGTCACAAGATGTACCGATATTTGAAGAGAACATTGATGGATAGGTAGAAATATTTCTGTCACCTATATTGTTGCATACGATCCAGGCGGTCTTACTGCTTACAGCAATGCGCTTAACATCTGAGCAGCTACAATATGGACGTTATAAATAATGTGACATGAGACTATAGTAAACGCAATTCATAAGCCTTAAAGTGGTGACAAAATTCGCACTCGTAGTTATTGAAACTATATCAATTAATGTTAAAATGATATTCATAAAGAAGAACCCGTAACGAAAAACTCACAACTTGCTCCAGATCCTGAGGAACTTCCAGATCCGCCTGATCCAGATGATCCCGCTTTGAGTAAAGTATGAAAAATTGTGTCAATAATATATATATATATATATGGTCGTTGAACCTGCTGAAATATCAAACAAGGCAAACTTTGATATAATTGAATATAGATGATCGTAAATAATTTTAAAAAATCGAAAACAAATCAAAATCCTTAAACAATGCTTCAGTTTTCTAAGGTTTCGTACTTCCTGTGCTGCTATTGCCTGAAGACCCAGTTGTGTTGGTGCCCGTCGTGGGTGACCCGGCTGTAAACATGAAACGATAGAACACATTTTACACACCTTCAATATATTACTAACCAATTTGTCGATGACTCGACAGTCGACACCGCATCAATTGCCTTTAAAAGAGTGCATAACAATAAATCATAATGAATGGCTATCTATTGTTATCTTCTTCTCCTTATACATACATAAAAATCCGCGTTAGTTGAACAACTTATAGCTCGAGAATGGGTAGACTGATTTTCATCAGTTTTACTTTCTTGGATTCGTCATTGCCCCGAACAGGACACTGGCAAGGAAATGAATTTCGCCGGAACTGCTTGTTGTAAATAAATGTTACATACTTCCAGTACTGCTATTGCCTGAAGACCCGGTAGTGTTGGTGCTCGTTGTGTTGGTGCCTGTCATAGAGGACCCGGCTGAAATGAAAGAAATCTCTTATTTTATAGTTTCTTGAAAACGATACTGAATTCATTTCACCTTTCTACGGTGATTCACGATAAAACCAATATAGAATTTAATTATAACATACATCCCGTACTGCTGTTGCCTGAAGCCCCAGTCGTGTTGGTGGTCGTTGCGTTGTTGGAACTTGTCGTGGACGATCCAGCTTTAATTAGGGAAAAAAAAATATCATCAGTCTACGAATTAAAAAAAATATTAATTCGCATCACAGTAAAAAGTCAAAATCATACCACCCGATGCAGCTCCGCTGGACGAACCCGTTCCAGAAGATGACGTTCCAGCTTAAAAAAATAATAGTCGATTCTAAGTACAAGTCAAATCAATCAACTAGGTACGACTCTTATGAATCATAGTCGATAAATGAATTTGGATTTTTTTATACTCTCGTGCTTAATGTTAGTACATGACTGCAATAACGAGGTAGCAGCATTAGAGTTTTTTAGAGAAGAGAACCTCCTTCTTTTTAAAGTCGGTTGAAAAGGTTGATGCTAATCATAAAGCGCTAAAGACACTCGTCTGTATTGATAGTTACATGACCTGTTGCAATTGGATAAACGCTGTTTAGTGGGCGTAAAATTATGACAAAATGTATTTATTTGCCTTGTCAATGTATCCGCTATCTATTTCCATTCCATACTTCTATAAATTTCAAAAAGGGAAACTCACAACTTGCTCCAGCTCCTGATGAACTTCCAGTTCCGCCAGTTCCTGATGATCCCGCTTTGTGAAAAGTAAAAATATTTACATACAATACCCATCATTAACCGTTCTACGTACAAATGAGCTCTAATTACAGACGAAATGATACATGACATGATGCAGTAATGAAAAATAATTATTATATCGATTAGGCAACTGTTTGATATCAAATTAAAAATCAACGTGGAATATAATTCTGCATGCTAAAGAATGGCAAAATCTTACCACCTGACGCAGAACCGCTACTAGATCCACCAGTGCCAGTAGACGATGATCCAGCTGTATGAACATAGAAACAAATCAATCAATAGTCATATTGCTCATGATTGATGATGAATATGTAACTGAAAATTTTAAAATTTCTTCAGCAAAATTCAAGTTTACGATATAGTGGTTTTGCAAATACCGTTGTTGAATTTGTTGCCGAACGTAAAAGAGCTATAATATGACGAATTACTAGAGTCACAAGATGTACCGATATTTGAAGAGAACATTGATGGATAGGTAGAAATATTTCTGTCACCTATATTGTTGCATTCGAATGCAACAATAAGAGCAATAAGAATAAGACCGCCTGGATCGTTCCAGGCGGTCTTACTGCTTACAGCAATGCGCTTAACATCTGAGCAGCTACAATATGGACGTTATAAATAATGTGACATGAGACTATAGTAAACGCAATTCATAAGCCTTAAAGTGGTGACAAAATTCGCACTCGTAGTTATTGAAACTATATCAATTAATGTTAAAATGATATTCATAAAGAAGAACCCGTAACGAAAAACTCACAACTTGCTCCAGATCCTGAGGAACTTCCAGATCCGCCTGATCCAGATGATCCCGCTTTGAGTAAAGTATGAAAAATTGTGTCAATAATGGTTCTATGTAGAGAAAATAATGATGATGGTATCGATAAGTGAGATTCATACTTCCTGTGCTGCTATTGCCTGAAGACCCGGTCGTGTTGGTGGTCGTTGAACCTGCTGAAATATCAAACAAGGCAAACTTTGATATAATTGAATATAGATGATCGTAAATAATTTTAAAAAATCGAAAACAAATCAAAATCCTTAAACAATGCTTCAGTTTTCTAAGGTTTCGTACTTCCTGTGCTGCTATTGCCTGAAGACCCAGTTGTGTTGGTGCCCGTCGTGGGTGACCCGGCTGTAAACATGAAACGATAGAACACATTTTACACACCTTCAATATATTACTAACCAATTTGTCGATGACTCGACAGTCGACACCGCATCAATTGCCTTTAAAAGAGTGCATAACAATAAATCATAATGAATGGCTATCTATTGTTATCTTCTTCTCCTTATACATACATAAAAATCCGCGTTAGTTGAACAACTTATAGCTCGAGAATGGGTAGACTGATTTTCATCAGTTTTACTTTCTTGGATTCGTCATTGTCCCGAACAGGACACTGGCAAGGAAATGAATTTCGCCGGAACTGCTTGTTGTAAATAAATGTTACATACTTCCAGTACTGCTATTGCCTGAAGACCCGGTAGTGTTGGTGCTCGTTGTGTTGGTGCCTGTCATTGAGGACCCGGCTGAAATGAAAAAAATCTCTTATTTTATAGTTTCTTGAAAACGATACTGAATTCATTTCATCTTTCTACGGTGATTCACGATAAAACCAATATAGAATTTAATTATAACATACATCCCGTACTGCTGTTGCCTGAAGCCCCAGTCGTGTTGGTGGTCGTTGCGTTGTTGGAACTTGTCGTGGACGATCCAGCTTTAATTAGGGAAAAAAAAATATCATCAGTCTACGAATTAAAAAAATATATTAATTCGCATCACAGTAAAAAGTCAAAATCATACCACCCGATGCAGCTCCGCTGGACGAACCCGTTCCAGAAGATGACGTTCCAGCTTAAAAAAATAATAGTCGATTCTAAGTACAAGTCAAATCAATCGACTAGGTACGACTCTTATGAATCGTAGTCGATAAATGAATTTGGATTTTTTTATACTCTCGTGCTTAATGTTAGTACATGACTGCAATAACGAGGTAGCAGCATTAGAGTTTTTTTAGAGTAGAGAACCTCCTTCTTTTTAAAGTCGGTTGAAAAGGTTGATGCTGATCATAAAGCCCTAAAGACACTCGTCTGTATTGATAGTTACATGACCTGTTGCAATCGGATAAACGCTGTTTAGTGGGCGTAAAATTATGACAAAATGTATTTATTTGCCTTGTCAATGTATCCGCTATCTATTTCCATTCCATACTTCTATAAATTTCAAAAAGGGAAACTCACAACTTGCTCCAGCTCCTGATGAACTTCCAGTTCCGCCAGTTCCTGATGATCCCGCTTTGTGAAAAGTAAAAATATTTACATACAATACCCATCAATAACCGTTCTACGTACAGATGAGCTCTAATTACAGACGAAATGATACATGACATGATGCAGTAATGAAAAATAATTATTATATCGATTAGGCAACTGTTTGATATCAAATTAAAAATCAACGTGGAATATAATTCTGCATGCTAAAGAATGGCAAAATCTTACCACCTGACGCAGAACCGCTACTAGATCCACCAGTGCCAGTAGACGATGATCCAGCTGTATGAACATAGAAACAAATCAATCAATAGTCATATTGCTCATAATTGATGATGAATATGTAACTGAAAATTTTAAAATTTCTTCAGCAAAATTCAAGTTTTCGATATAGTGGTTTTGCAAATACCGTTGTTGAATTTGTTGCCGAACGTAAAAGAGCTATAATATGACGAATTACTAGAGTCACAAGATGTACCGATATTTGAAGAGAACATTGATGGATAGGTAGAAATATTTCTGTCACCTATATTGTTGCATACGATCCAGGCGGTCTTACTGCTTACAGCAATGCGCTTAACATCTGAGCAGCTACAATATGGACGTTATAAATAATGTGACATGAGACTACAGTAAACGCAATTCATAAGCCTTAAAGTGGTGACAAAATTCGCACTCGTAGTTATTGAAACTATCAATTAATGTTAAAATGATATTCATAAAGAAGAACCCGTAACGAAAAACTCACAACTTGCTCCAGATCCTGAGGAACTTCCAGATCCGCCTGATCCAGATGATCCCGCTTTGAGTAAAGTATGAAAAATTGTGTCAATAATGGTTCTATGTAGAGAAAATAATGATGATGGTATCGATAAGTGAGATTCATACTTCCTGTGCTGCTATTGCCTGAAGACCCGGTCGTGTTGGTGGTCGTTGAACCTGCTGAAATATCAAACAAGGCAAACTTTGATATAATTGGATATAGATGGTCGTAAATAATTTTAAAAAATCGAAAACAAATTAAAATCCTTAAACAATGCTTCAGTTTTCTAAGGTTTCGTACTTCCTGTGCTGTTATTGCCTGAAGACCCAGTTGTGTTGGTGCCCGTCGTGGGTGACCCGGCTGTAAACATGAAACGATAGAACACATTTTACGCGCCTGCAATATATTACTAACCAAAATTGGTTAGTAATATATTGCAGGCGCGTAAAATGTGTTCTATCGTTTCTATCGTGTCGACAAATGTCGATGATTCGACAATCGACACCGCATCAATTGCCTATAAAAGAGTACATAACAATAAATCGTAATGAATGGCTATCTTTTGTTATCTTCTTCTAATTATACATACATTAAAATTCGCGTTAGTTGAACAACTTATAGCTCGAGAATGGCTAGACTGATTTTCATCAGTTTTACTTTCTTGGATTCGTCATTGTCCCGAACAGGACACTGGCAAGGAAATGAATTTCGCCGGAACTGCTTGTTGTAAATAAATGTTACATACTTCCAGTACTGCTATTGCCTGAAGACCCGGTAGTGTTCGTGCTCGTTGTGTTGGTGCCTGTCATTGAGGACCCGGCTGAAATGAAAGAAATCTCTTCTTTTATAGTTTCTTGAAAACGATACTGAATTCATTTCATCTTTCTACGGTGATTCACGATAAAACCAATATAGAATTTAATTATAACATACATCCCGTACTGCTGTTGCCTGAAGCCCCAGTCGTGTTGGTGGTCGTTGCGTTGTTGGAACTTGTCGTGGACGATTCAGCTTTAATTACGGAAAAAAAACTATCATCAGTCTACGAATTTGAAAACATATTAATTCGCATCACAGTGAAAAGTCAAAATCATACCACCCGATGCAGCTCCGCTGGACGCGCCCGTTCCAGAAGATGACGTTCCAGCTTAAAAAAATAATAGTCGATTCTAAGTACAAGTCAAATCAATTGACTAGGTACGACTCTTATGAATCGTAGTCGATAAATGAATTTGGATTTTTTAATACTCTCGTGCTTAATGTTAGTACATGACTGCAATAACGAGGTAGCAGCATTAGAGTTTTTTTTAGAGAGGAGAACCTCCTCCTTTTTAAAGTCGGTTGAAAAGGTTGATGCTGATCATAAAGCGCTATAGACACTCGTCTGTATTGATAGTTACATGACCTGTTGCAATTGGATAAACGCTGTTTAGTGGGCGTAAAATTATGACAAAATGTATTTATGTGCCTCGTCAATGTATCCGCCATCTATTTCCATTCCATACTTCTATAAATTTCAAAAATGGAAACTCACAACTTGCTCCAGCTCCTGATGAACTTCCAGTTCCGCCAGTTCCTGATGATCCCGCTTTGTGAAAAGTAAAAATATTTACATACAATACCCATCAATAACCGTTCTACGTACAGATGAGCTCTAATTACAGACGAAATGATACATGACATGATGCAGTAATGAAAAATAATTATGATATCGATTAGGCAACTGTTTGATATCAAATTAAAAATCAACGTGGAATATAATTCTGCATGCTAAAGAATGGCAAAATCTTACCACCTGACGCAGAACCGCTACTAGATCCACCAGTGCCAGTAGACGATGATCCAGCTGTATGAACATAGAAACAAATCAATCAATAGTCATATTGCTCATGATTGATGATGAATATGTAACTGAAAATTTTAAAATTTCTTCAGCAAAATTCAAGTTTTCGATATAGTGGTTTTGCAAATACCGTTGTTGAATTTGTTGCCGAACGTAAAAGACCTATAATAAGTGATGAATTACTAAAGTCACAAGAGAGAATTTTGTTGAAAATAGAACGAATCACATTTTATGTAGTTAATTTTGAGAAACAGAAGATATTCCTTGCTCCAGATGCTACATTGTCCAATGACAAAGGGTCCAATGACCCATGTGTTGAGGATGACATTCCAGTTACTTTTAATTGAGTATTTAGATTAGAATAAAATTTTTGGTTCACCGTTTTAATTATTTTCATAGGTATGTCTGTAAATAGGTATGTTATTTGCTTTTATAAGATGTTATATTACCACTTGCTCCAGATGCCGTATTACCGCTAGTCCCTTGCGATGAAGATGACGATCCAGCTGAATGAAATTAAACATTTTGTTGAGAATAGAATGAATCACATTTCAGGTAGTTAATTTTGAAAAAAACAGAAGATATTCCTTGCTCCAGATGCTGCATTGTCCAATGACAAAGGGTCCAATTACCCATGTGTTGAGGATGACGTTTCAGTTACTTTTAATTGAGTATTTAGATTATAAAAAAATTTTTGGTTCGCCATTTTAATTATTTTCATAGGTATGAAAGTAAACTTACCGCTTGCTCCTGATGCTGTAGTACCGCTAGTCCCTTGCGATGAAGATGACGACCCAGCTAAATTCAATTGGATTTTTAGTTCAAAATAGAATTCAATGTTTATCATTTTAAGGTAATTTATAGTATGATAGTTAAGGTACCACTTGATCCAGATGCTGTAGTACCGTTAGTCCCTTGCGTTGATGATGACGATCCAGCTAAATCAAATTGAATAAAATGTTAGGCAAATTACAGTTTTAGATAAAACTACCAATTTTATTAAAAAAGTAAAGCCATCACTTCCACTAGGAGCTGTAATGTCTAAGTCATAAATACAGACAAATAAAAAAAAAATAGAATAGCAAATTAAATCTAGCCTTTGGCAGAGCAAATTACTTAAATAGTTCGAAAGCAATGTTACCACTTGATCCAGATGATGTAGTGCTGTTAGGCCCTTGTGTTGAAGAAGACGATCCCGCTGAAAAGTTACACTTTAAGTTTTATTTGTTTTAAAAAAACATGCGGAACAAATTATTTGCTAAAAAGGAAAATTACCACTTGCTCCAGCTACTGTAGTGCTGTTAGACCCTTGTGTCGAAGTTGACGATCCAGCTAAACATAAAATATTATTAAGAAGGGACTCGACACGACTTATTTATCGGATACTTTAGTAAGACTTTACTTGATAAGATACGACAGTTCATAACGATTGAAGAAGGAAGACTGGAAGACAAAGAATAAGTTATATGCTTCAAATAAATCAAAAGTTGAATGTTGTGTCGTATCAAGAGGTCAAGAGAATGGCGGAAGAGCGAAAAAATTGAGAAAAACTCCATTGACAAGAGTTATCTCTTAAATTAAAATATGATGATGACTTTTGTTACAAAGTAAAATTACCATTTGCTGCTGATACCGAAGTACTTCCAGGTGCTCCAGACCCACCTGACGACCCAGCTAAATATAAATATAAACATTTAATATAAAAGTGATTCAGCGGTTAAATACGCAAGCTTTAAAAATAAAACTTTATCTTAATGAATTTGAAAAATATTACTTCAGAATTTATATGAATTTATATGCACTCGCATATAAATCAACCAACTCGCAATAAATAACAAGTATTACCATTTGTCGCAGCTCCAGCAGAACTTGTAGACGATCCAGGTCCAGAAGTTGATGCCGCTAAATCAGTTGACAGTTGTTTAGATACATTAACTATATGCAAACTATAGCCAAAGGTAGATCTATCCTATCCTCGACTGGAGATAGGATTTCCTTAACCGGAGATAGGATTTCGCACTGCCAAAAGTTTTATGGGGACAAAATCTCTAAAGGTAGATAACCATTTCTGTCTCTAGTAGGGCATAACCACAGATAGAATGGATATAGGGAATGGCCGATACTGACACTATTAAATAAACTAAGATGCTTAAGGAAGTAAATTTACCGCTTGCTGCAGCCCCTGAAGCAGTGTTAGACCCCTGTGATGCAGTTGACGATTGTGCTAAATGAAGATAAAATCAGGATTACTTAAAAACTGATACCTAAACTTATATTTTAGTGAGACTCAAGAATGTTTTTTGTATTATAATAAGAAAGAAAAGATATTGCGTACTTCAATTCCGGATATTGATTATTTAACAATAAAGTCGGTTTTTTTCACTAGTCCAATATTGTAAACAAACTTGCCATTCCTTTTTTGCGAAAATATTCGTTTTAAAATAAGATACGCACTAAATTTACAACATTCATAGCTAATTTAGCGTTTACCACTAAGATCTTTTTAAATTAAGTAGTAAATTAATTGTATTTGTTGATATTATTTTAAAAGTTACAAAAAGATTGTTGACAATGTTGGACTAGCAAAGATGAATGGAGTTTAATATGCTATAATATTGCTGTAAAATATAGCTACAGACATACCACTTGCCGCACTGCCGGTAGTACCACCAGACCCGCAACTAGGTTTTGATGCAGTCCCTTGTGATGTAGATGACGATTGTGCTAAATGAAAATCAATATTTACATTACAAAATAATATATAAAAAAACCGGTCAAGTGCGAGTCGGACTCGCGCACCGAGGGTTCCGTACAAACCTGCAAGAAAAAATATATATTTTGTAATGTAACTAAAAATTTAAGGTTTTCGGAATTTTTCCTTTATGTGTGCTATAAAACGTTGCTTCATGCCAAATTTCAAGATTCTAGGTCGACTGGAAGTAGGTTTTGATTCCCTTGCGAGTACTTGCGAGTTTCAAAATATGCAGCTTAAATTGCTGTTTCTTTTGATTGCGTTGACATAGAAGTTTGATTTTGTTACAGCTTAAAGGTATTATAGACTTGAGTATTTGGTATGAATTTCAATTTAATACCTCTACGCGTTTATGAGGAAATGGGTAGTAAGTTTAAAATTATTAAAAAAATATATATTATGTGATGTAACTAAAAATTTATGGTTTTCGTAATTTTTCCTTTATCTATGCTATAAGACGTTGCTTCGTACCAAATTTCAAGATTCTGAGTTCACGGGAAGCACCCTGTAGGTTTTGATTCCCTTGCAAGTGTCGAAAATTTGCGGCATAAACAGCTGTATCTTTTGATTGCGTTGGCTTAGACGTTTGATTTTTTCACAGCTTCAAGGGACAGTAGACTTGAGTAATTGATAAAAATTTCAGCTTCATACCTCCACGCGTTCCTGAGAAAAAGGGTCTTGACAGACGGACGGACAGGCGGACAACAAAGTGATCCTATAAGGGTTCCGTTTTTTCCTTTTGAGGTACGGAACCCTAAAAATAATGAAATGATTATTATTGACGTCGTTCTTATGTTATGGCGAGAACGCGTTTAGACCTATCATATCCAATACTTATTCTAAATAGTCTTACCACCAGCTGCACTGCATGTAGTACCTCCACAACCACAAGTAGGTGATGGTGATGATCCTGATCAATATAGTTATAGTTAAGTATTCCGTCGTTAGTCGATAAACTTTATTTGAAGTCTATGAAAACATAATGTAGGAAATAAAGAGTTTACCACTTGATGTCGCCCCTGAAGAACTAGCAGAGTTAGAGTTGCCAGGACCAGATGACGAAGCAGCTAAATAAAATTCAAAATAAACCCATATCTTTACTAGATACAATATTTTTATACCTAAAATGGTTAAAAAGAGAAATATAGGGTAGTTTCCATTATGTCTCTATGATCTGAAGCTCAAACGATTAAGGAAGATATTTGAAATAGTTGTAAAAGTGCGTGATTGATCAGCTGACCTTATACTTTGAAGTAGAAGTAATAAGAAATGTGTATTTTCTATAGATATAATAAAGCTGATATTTATGTATTTGAACTTTACTGTATTTAGAACCCAGACTACGTACGTAAGTAGCATTTTCTGCCACATTTCATCGATTTTAACCGGCATTCTGTCAAAATATCTAATTATTTTTTAAATGAATGAATATTATCTTGAAATTTTGGCCTTAAAAATTGTAAATAACATTCAGTATTTCAATAAAATCAAGAATAAAATATACCACTGGCTGCAGCTGCCGTTGAACTTTGAGGGCCACTAGATTGCGATGACGATGCCGCTAATGAAAAAAAAATCAAAAGAAACTTCAATCGCATGAACTAAAATCATTTAAAATGAAAAAAGTTGCTTGAGATATATTGAAATGTCATACGATCGAAAGTAGAGTGCTAGTTTTTTTTTTTTTGTAATGAGATCGTCTCAGTTGTTTTCTAAACTTTACTTGTATTATAATATTTAACATCAAGGTTTGTAAATAATCTCACCATAGGCATTGGAGTAGGCTCTTGACACTCGATTAATAAAGTCTTGGGACAAACCTGTAATAATATTGGTAATGCACATTTAGTGACCCATTTGCATGGAAATAAAGGAAACTATAGCTAAACTAAGATGGCTAAAATCAAGAAAACACAAGTTGTTACAAGTTTGATTGCTGTGTGTGTCTGTCAGTCTGTCTGTGGCACCAAGTCTAACTGTATGTAGCTCCTAAACGGGTGAACCGATTTGGACGGTTCCGTAGCCGAACGGCAAAAAACGGAACCCTTATAGTTTCGTCAAGTCTGTCTGTCTGTCTGTCCGTCCGTATGTCACAGCCACTTGATTCTAAAACTATAAGCATCACAAAGCTGAAACTTGATAAGTAGATGTATCTTGTTCACCGCTTTCCGATTCATGTACTAAAAGTTAAAAAATATATATTCTAGGGGGGGCTCCCATACATGAAACTAAAACCTAAAATTTTTGTTTTACCCAAACCTATACCTATAACTTTATCTTTTATACAAACACTATGAAAAACAAAGTTATATTTGCGGTCAACATAATATTGTGGTATTTTGGCTAAGTGGAAGTAAGAATCCCTAATTCAGTTAAAGTTGGCACGGAACCCTCAGTGCGCGAGTCCGACTCGCACTTGGCCGGTTTTTTTAAACCTGTTTTTGTAGCCATGCTTCTTAGATAGATATGTATGGTGGAAATCGAAGCAGCTGTCTTGAAGAAATTAAGCTTTATGTCAATACAATACGGGGAATTTTGGAACTTAAAATTTTATCTAATTATTTTATTTTAAAGTTTTGTCACTATACCGACGTAGCCTACAGAAAGCACTAACAAAAATTCAACAGGCTTCCCAATGTGTCCGAGTAGTATAGGCATGCTCCCAGACAGCATAAGACTCAAGGGTTCGATTCCTTGTATAACAAAGTTGCTTTTTACAAGTGAAATTTATCGTAATAATTATCGTTTTATTTCACATGGCTATTGATTAAGTGACTATACATTATATCGCCTTGAAGGTTACCTTACTGTGTTATACTCACCGAAACGATTTGCCATTTGAGAGAAACGTTGAAATCCTCCTGAAAATACGAGTGCCATACTTAATAAGCCATACGGTCATTTATAAGAACGCTCCATACATATTTTCATTTAAAATAACCTAACTTTTGGACTAGACAATCCCAGATTACATCAGTAGAAGTAGGTATGCTTACTTCTAAGTAAATGCGGGCGAGTAAGGTTTGACATATTATTACCATCCCACCTGATTTATGTGTTTTTTCGGCCAAAGGAACCAGTTTCCATACTTTAAAACATAAAATTACTCCGAAAATAGTATCCAAATGAGAAGAACCTTATTATTTTGAATATAAATAGTGACATTGGCTAATCTTGACAGAGTAAATCTTGATAGTAGTATCTAAATATACATATTATATAAAACTAGCAGTCCCCCGCTACCATCCGCGCGTTTTGAGTTTGCTTCCTCCCTTCCCGTCGCAGAGCGATGTTTATAGCCTAAAACTAAAGCCTTCCCTGACAAATAAACTATCCGACATTTTTTTTTCAAATCAGTCCAGTGGTTTCTGAGATTAGCGCGTTCAAACAAATAAACTATTCAGTTTTATGTTGTAAAATTTTACAATTCTTATGTGAAGGATACTGTCATACTCACTGTATGTGATGTATCATATAGAGCCTCTATGTACTTCAAATAACTGCCTCGGTGGCGCAGCGGTTAGAGGGTCGCATTTTAGAGCGACGGCTGCGACGAGAGAAGTCCCGGGTTCGATCCCCGTGGCGGTGTTTTACCCCCGTGCCTCGGAAAGCACGAATAGCCGTTGGTCCTGCGCCTGATCTTCGGTCGTGTCAGATTGCTGTCCCATCGGGCTATGAGAGTGAAAGGAATAAAGAGTGCACCTGTGTTTGCGCACACACTTGTACACTATAAATCGACTATGGATGGGGACTAAATCTTCAAATAAAATGCAAATTGTAATAATCACTTAATCTTACCGAAATTCCTAAAGTTTTGTCCTACTAGTCCTAATGGTAGGACCAGCAGTAGGGTGAGTATTGCCAATTTGGTATTCATCGTGTGGCTGGAGTCAAAAGACTGATGATTCTTAATGCCCTTCAGTTTTTATAGAAAACAAAGCTATATAAAATTTACGCAGTAATCGTGACTTATCAAGTGGTTTTATAACTTAATCATGGGAGGCGTGCTCATGAAACAATTCGAAATAAATAAACTAATAGAGGAACATCATTACCTGCCTGGTACAGGGTGCGTATTGCGATCTTGCTTTGACTTCTTAGGGGCGTACACGCGCCGCTTCCATTTCCCATACAAAGTTCATAGTAACGGACGAAATCCGACGATTATCGAGTTATTGAGCAGTTTTGAATCGAAATAATATGAATGAAAAAACCGTATTTTAGAAAACGGAACCCTTATAGTTTCGTCAAGTCTGTCTGTCTGTCTGTCTGTCTGTCTGTCTGTCTGTCTGTCCATCCGAATGTCACAGACATTTCACACCGCTGAAACTTGGTAGGTAGGTGTATCTTCTTTACCGCTTTCCGATTCAGGTACAAAAAAATTTGAAAAAATGATATTATTTATAGGGGCCCGGGCTCCCATACATGAAACTAAAACCAAAAAATTTTTTTTTTACTCAAACCTATACGTGTAAGGTGTTTATGGATAGGTCTTTCAAAATGACATTGAGGTTTCTAAAACCATTTTTTCTAAAAGTCTAACGTTTGAGATATAGACGCTTCCAAAGTGGTAAAATGGGCGTCCCCCCCATCTATCTTTTGAACTAAGGCAGTGAAAATTGTGAAAAAAAATTGTAATGTAGATCTCAACATAAACTTTCAATGAAAATTAGTTTGAGCGAAATCGAACTAGCAGTTTTTGAGATATAGCACATTTTAATCAACCGCAAATATAACTTTGTCTTTCATAGAAACACTATGAAAAACAAAGTTATATTTGCGGTCAACAAAATATTGTTGTATTTTGGCTAAGTGGAAGTAAGAATCCCTAATTCAGTTAAAGTTGGCACGGAACCCTCAGTGCGCGAGTCCGACTCGCACTTGGCCGGTTTTTGTTTAGATTTGTGTTGGAAAAGATATGGTTGTATACGGTATTACCTTTATTTTTCCTTAAAGCATTGTTAATTTGAAAAACTGCAACTTTAGATGGTGCTTTTTTTGTGAATTCAATTTTGGTCAATGACTCATATCTTCTATTTCGAACCGAAATTAAAAAAAAAACTCAATGATAACTTTCTTATTTTAGGACATATTTATTTACTTACATTTAATTGTTTCTAAAACTAGCTAGTGGTTTAAATCATATGAGGCTCCAAAGTAGGCACTGTTAGAGAAATCTATAAAACAGCTGTTCGTTTTGTTGTTACAACTCACTAAAAATAAAATAATTTGTGAATAATTTTTATAACGTCCTTACTCGAAAGAATTTCCTATTTCCTATTTCCCTACAATTACTACTATTAGATTTTTGTGGAATGCAGTTTTGCAGAGTTGTCAAGCTTGGAAAACACGCTTTTCGGCCTAAATCGCGTTGTGACCTCATAAGAGGCCTTTGGTCAGCAGTGATCTTACAAGGTCATACTTAGTGATTCATAGAAATTCATTAAAAAAAATATTATTATTTTGGTATGTTAGTCTGTAAAGTATTTATTACAGAGGTCTTTATTGCATTTTGTAATCCGCAAGTATTTATTACAGAGGTCTTTATTGCATTTTGTATTCCGCTGCCAGATTTAAATAAATTAATAAATAATAAATAGATACTGCTAATCTGTATATTTTATTCGTCTAATAGAAGGTTGATATTTAAATAAACTGCCAATGCAAAGCAAATACATAAATACATGTATTTTTAGGTAAAGTTGATTACACTACGATATACATTTTATTTAAGGACTAAAATGCCTAGACAACATATTGAATCTGTGGACTGAAGTTACCGATTGCTCTTTCGCTCTATAATAATGAATGTAGTCATCTTGGATTTACAGCTCTGTATTCAATATCGACATAGACACTGCGCTCGAATTGCAGAAAATTGGGACGTTAGGTGCCGTTATTTTGGTTATTTATTCGCGTGAGAGCAATATTTTTTCTTATATTTTGCGAATGTTTCCAAAAAGATTATTACAATAACATAGGGTAGGTAGTATATAAAATGATGTTCATACGTTATTTACACTACAATCAACTTTTTAGTACACGGATTGTGAATTTTAAAAAGTAATCTAGGCTTTTTTGTATACGGTTCGTAGCAAGTTGAAAAATTGATATGACATGCTGCATATCTGAAAAAGATAATCATGATTAATAATTTAATATAATTCAAGTTCACTTAATTATTACGATTTGGATGACTATTGCGGACGAATAAAAAATTCAAGGTTAGTTTTGTGAGTATTAAAGCCTGCTGTCTTATCACTTAGTCCAAGAATCTTTGAAACAATTACGGAGTTTCTGAATAAGAAACACGTCATAATTTATAAGATTAACTAGCGGACCCAGCCAACTTCGTTTTGCCCCCGGCCCCGTCCCATCCCAGCCCCGTTCTTATATATATTTTTTTCTTATAAAAGAACCTTCTCCTGACAATAACAAATACAACAAAAAAATAATTAGCGAATTCGGTCCGATAGCCGCTCAGGAGTGATGCCGTGACCAAGGGAAATAGGGATTCATTTTTATAAATATAGATTAATAAACTTACACCATTGAAACTGGCAAGGTTCATAGTCAAATACCCGTTTGCGGTGTACTGGAAGGGCTTTTGCGTTCTCTTCATGAGGATCAACAGCATCACGCTCGTTTCCTTATCAGCAAATGGCCAGTCGGCTGAGTATATTGCATCAGCCAACTGCTCACTCTGAATTCAACAAATAAAAAAGAAGTGAAGTTCACTTGCTAGTTAAAACAACCCCTGATAAATAAAAAGCAGGCAATTTTGGAAGCTGATAATTAGGTGCACATGAATTTTAAACGTTTTTAGGAAAATAAAAAATGTGCACGCAAACAACACTTTGACACTGAGATTATTTATTTCTTTATTAATGTCCAGTTGCGTGATTGAATAGTTAAATCTCGTTACCAGCGGTTGTACCTATATTTACGATTATGTGCGTTTTGAAGAACACATACACAATAATAATTCAACCCCTGGGTAACACCATTTGATAAGTTAACTATATATCACGAAACTGTCCCTAAGTCATAGGCTTTACATATAATCCCTTCAAAAGCTGCATCATATCTAAGACGTTGCTTTTATATCAGTGAAGATGATGATATTACTTACATGATCGCTCAATACTTGTCCAATCATACAATTGAAAAATATCTCCACCATCAAAGAGCAAAACATGAAGAAATAACGCAGGGACTTGTACATGTTGTCCACAACCTACAATTTAAATATACCCATATAAAAGACGATGTCACAATTAAAGGTATATTTGCGAATATTAACTCACCGTAGCTGAGAAAATTGTAAGTGTTATAAAAACTGAACCAAACATGTAGTTAAGGAGCATCATGTCTCCTAGTACTGTATTTAATTCTGAAGAAAGTCTGAAAGAATAGAAGTTCATAAACATACATATTATGTAACCAACAAGTTGTAAATAAGAAAAACAAACTCACTGAGCAAGAAGTTGATGTCTCCTTATTATAGTTTTCAGCTTACGTTTTATATGACTATGAGTTTTACAAACTTCTATACCATTGGTTATATGGATAACATCATCGGTTGTGATAAGATCTCTTAAACTCACACCCAAAATGTTTAGTTCCATACAAATAAATGAAGTGTAGGAGGCATGAATCATATTCGTGAATGCATATACGCATACGACGATGCATGTCATGAAACTTTCCCAAAGATAGGCTGTGTAGTACCATTTGACCTTATCGAAGGGATACCAACCATCAAACGGGTACAAATACTGTGTGCTTTCGTTTCCAATGATTTCATTTTCCAAGTACATTATGATCCTTGGGAAAGAGTCAACGAATACAACAAGGGGTACCGAGTAATAGAACAAAAATCTTGTAGTGTATTTTGCGACTGCATTATAGTGAGCCACTATTTTCTTATGTTCAGGAGTATCCGAGACAACATCCCATAGTTCGTCGCGGAAATGGTCAAATATTGTCTTGTAAACATCTCGATTCACATGCAGCTTTGTATATTTCAGCAACGTCATCAAAACAACGCCCAAATTGGGTGCAACGTTGACAATCTCTATCCATTCCGTCAAATCCACCACGAACAACGCTGTCAAAAGTTGAGTTGCGGTTACAATGACTAGAAAACACACTGTTATGTAACAAATTTCAATTATCTTAGATCTTTGATGTAAAGGGAAAATGAATATTTTTGATCCCATGGAACTCAAGTAGTCCAACTCCTGAATAAGGTTGGTTTTTACAATCTCGTAAGATTTCTCAGGCATTTTTGACACAAAATAAAGACCAATCACCTAAGAAAGATCACTGAAAAGTGCGCCTTGGCTGGGTCGTTGCTTATAAAATTAATCTTTAAGTAGTGTAGAAAAAGCTTTGATCTTGTCCATTGTTCCGTCCCATTCATTTGTATCACAAATTAACGCTCAATACCACTAGTTTGTCAATCAGTTGTGATCCAAGTCTTTACTTAACCAGCCTCGTCAGAATCAACCTTAGCGTATGCAAATATGGTCGTAAATTACAGGGAAAAGTAATTCAATATGGACAGAAGTGGGTCAAGAGGCTCTCAAACGTATCGCTTATAATTTGCTCGTATTGTTCAAATCTCGGAGGGCAGGGGTACTCAACAATGCCGTTTCGAGTCCTTTGATGCATGACTAATATGAGAATTAATCCGGTGAGTGTATGTCATCCACTCCAGGCTAATGCTACTAGAAGCACACTGGAGGAGGCTTCCTACGGATTTGCTATTCTCTGCTATATTTGTTGTGGGCTTGAAAGGCGGTATGTTTAGTAAAGGATCTAAATTTTAAGATGGCTGTAAATAGGTGACTGAATAAATATAACAAGATTTATCAATGAACAAAAGAAGGTTTTTGTTTGACGGCTTCGTATACTTTTAGCCACTGTGCTTCATTAGGCATTCAGCTTTAATTTGGATTTAGAAATAATATTTTAAGTTAACCTGTGTAACGCATGCATTTCAATTGTGTATACTCTATTTGCCGGTTTAGTTTGTTATACCTTACAAAATACATACATAACGGTTCTGCTTTGAGCACCATCGTAGATAGGCAAAACGTAATACGAATGAAATAACCTCATAAAAATAAATCGACGACTTCAATCAAGCACACAATGCAAATGGGGTAAGTTTGTTTAGCACGAAAGATACATTGCCCGAACGCCAATCTCGCAGAAAATATGATGCTATTACGATCGAATCGTGCGCACAGAATGTTCATTCGAAATGCGAGTCTAAAGGCACATTCGTCTTTAAATTGTATTCATTTGTGGGATGCGTTCCGAATCTATACAAATGCGGATTTAGCGTTAGGGTTGCAGCGGATGGTGTACGGTTTCGGGTAGATAATGGTAAACCAAAGTTGTAGTGTATGTGGTTACGGAAATTGAAAAGTAAAATACCTTGATGCTTGCAAGTAATATAACTATTTTTGATAAGGTATAAAAGCTGTGATTAAATAAATAGGGTTTTTTTTGACAAGATAAATAGCTGACGGATTAATTGATAAATTTCAATTATAACTTTTTAAAGATATAAAAGTATTAAATCGCATTCGTCCATTTATTTAGTTTTTCGTGTTCCCTTCCCTATTTTGCTTTATTTACATGCCTACTTTATCGTATGAAGGACCAAATTAAGTTGGTCTCCCATTTCCTGCTTAGAATAAGTAAAAGGGAAGATCCAAGGGTCTTTGTAAGCCAGAACTTTGACATGAGCTCGTGTTTGGAACCTTTATATTGTGTATTCTTATTCAGGTAATATGGGGCTCATTTTTATATGACACAGAGTTGATAAGACAAGTAAGTAATTAAAAATAAATTTTGAAGTAGGTTTTAAATTTAATGTAAGAAGCGTGAAGTCGTTATAACTACATAATATGTGTCTGTGGGCTGTTGCGTTATAAACTCGTACAAATTTAATCAACGTTGTTCAATATTTGATCCACTATTTAAATTAAAATATCGAATGCGAATTTGTAGATACTTGTTTGCAAACCATGAAATTGACATTTGATTTCCTAATGCTCGGTGAAATGATATCACTAAAATGAAAAGTACATAACCATTTTGGTATCGGATTTTGGTATCGGCATCGGATATTTTGCAAGTAGGTACATACATTTACTAGTACTATACTACCGATTCAGTGTTGACGACCGATCTTGACGGCAATTTATAGATATGTGCATTGACATTTATAGTACACATGCATAGCCATGTGCACAATGAGGTAGAATGTGCACTCCTTGCTGCTTTAGTGCGCCTTCAGGGCTTACTGCTGTTATTTATGTATGAAATTGACAGTAGCGCAACTGTCGCGCGACCGTCGCGCTGATAAAGTCGCCTTAGTGTGAAAGCGCTCTTACTCCCTTAGTTTGACCAAAATCCGCATAACTTTAAAAGGTGGTAATACCAGCTCTATACAGTGCCATCGTTTTTCCGCCAAATGAAGACGTCACAAAGAATAATAAGGCGTTTAAGATATAGATGGTTCCTCACAATGGGCTTGAACCTTCGCACACACGTCAAATTTCACATCTTAAATGCGGAACCCCTTGGAATCTTTATAAATAGTTGGCTGAGCTTAATTCAATGGAAATCGCTATTCGGCTCAGCGCATACCGGGAACTCAACGGATTGTGCGAACTTAGTGAGCTGAGAACTGATTTAATTGAGCTCTATTAAAGACCTATTTGATAGCGATTGATAGGATTCTTTATTGGGTGATCTATGAATGAAACTTGCAATGGGGCGTTTGTAAATATTACGTAATTGCCTGATCTTTGAACTAATTTCAATGGTTTGTCGGAATTTGTTGGATCACAATACCGATCGGGGATGGCAGGTGGAAAGAACATGTTTTATTCTACTGTTAGGATACTTTACTAAAGGCATTAATAAATGCTCAAAGATGTATTAACAAGATTGTATAGAGTCAATAATATTATACACCGATTTAGATAATTGTAGCCGATCTCAATATCTTATTTGCTTATTACTTGGATATTCTATAATTCTTGGTTGAACAACGAGAAACTTATAATTTTAAAATCAGAAGTATCATTGAACTATAAAGAAAATACAGATAAGTACCTACAGTGGAAAATAATTAAAGCGAACGATGTTTTTATTCAAATGTAAACAACATACTCAAGTCCTCTTCAGGTCTTGAGTACTTGAACGCTCAAACAGACACTAAGTAGTACTAATTAAAACAAAGACTAGGGCTTTTAACGTATAAGTGCCAGTCATGCTTACATTTACAAGAGGTTGCCGTTCTCAAGTAGATGGATTGTTGTGAATTTCGGTCATAATAATGCTCATTTCGGAAGTTAAACTTTAGCATACGTACTATTAATTTGAGGGTCTTTAACATAGATTTAGGTACGTGTGTGTATCCATTGACAAAGAATAAAAAACCGGCCAAGCGCGAGTCGGACCCGCGCACTGAGGGTTCCGTACCACCCTTAAACTAAATTCGGGGTCCACTTACTTCCACCTAGCGAACAATATTTTTTGACAGCAAAAATAACATTGTTTTTCACAGCGTTTGTATGAAAGACATGAAACGAAACGCAAGCTTGAGCGAGAACAGAGAAGAATATGTTTAATTTAAATGGCGTTAAGTAATTTTGGTTGTGCAATAAAGTACAAATAAATAAATATATAAGGAAAGTACAGAGGTAAAAGCTCATCAAGAGATAACTATCATCAGTGCTTTAACGGAGTACCTTCCCAATAGTTATTGGGTAACTCATTTGAGTTAGGTACCCATTTCCTTCATGTTACTTTTTACAACTACATATTTCATACAGTGAAAGTTTGCGTTCCTAATTAAGTATTCTGCCCAACCCAACACTGGTGCACTCACGGTATGAACGAGATACGTTTGCAGTAAATAAAGCTGAAAATTAGCTTCGGCTCCCTTTTGTGTAGGTAGTTAATGAAACAGGATATTGTGGAGCCGTCTGCCAACTTTATGATATAAATAAATACAATATACTAGAAATGGCAATTGTTGCTATTTTTCGTTAATTTAATTAGTATTATGCTACTTCATATTAGCATAGCATGCTAAGTGCTATTGCTATGCTAATATGAAATTTCATCGATATGAGATATAGCGAATGAATTAAATTGCGAAATCGTGAATGCTATGCTAACTATGAAAATTAATATTGTTTGAAACATGTAGTTTAATAAATTGTTAGTGCTGAGACTTTTATTTGACTTCAATAAATTGTTTGATGTAAGTAGGTATTTAATTTCATTTTACTTAATCAATGAACTTTGAAAAATGTTACTTTCTTCCCTTTCATTTTGTTCGTATTTTATTCGGATTTGACCCGAACGAGGATTAGCAAATCTGCCTGCTAATCTTGCTAAAAATAGCAGTGCATGCGAATCTATGAAGTTATATGCCGGCTATACGATGCTTCGCGCAATCGCGCATCGCTGCTACGATTCGCGCAATGTCTGTGAATTTTGACATTCACGAAATTTCGCAACTTCAATTAATTGAATTATTGCTAATCATAAAATAGCATGCTAATTTCATATGCTAATGCTAATAATTCCATTACTACAATATACGTTTCGCTAATTACTTATGTGGAACTAGTGTAGTATATTATGTGGGTGACGCTTATGCACACGTTACCAGTGAATGAATATTTACAATTGTGCATGTTAATATTGAACCACTGGTAACGACATTTAACCATTAGTTAAATTAACTATCAATCACGCAACTGGGCCTAAAACAAATTCCACCCATTAATAATGCACTCATAATTCTGTTTAAAGACAAATGTGGTTAAAGAAATGATTTAATGGAGCTTTACAATGTTATACGAAGTACCACACACAGGACTGAAAAAAATATACATGGTAGATTGATATATTTTTTTATCAAATCAATCCATTACTTATTGTAAGTAGATAGGCCATTGTAGTATTTTGATCTGGAACATGTATTGATACAATAATGGAAAAGTTACGAAAAATCACCTAAACTTCGTAAGGCGTTATAATTACATCCGAACAAAAAATATTCTATAGTTTTCTCGTTGTCGGTCTGCTAATGAAACAGGATATTACGCTGTCTGCTAACTTTATGAAAATATATCTATTTTTATGTTTATTTGTGCCACAGGTTGCCTGTGATGTTCTCCCGTTGAAAGTTTTTAATTTCAAAACATTTTAGTAACTTTGTTTATGAACTCGGTTTTTGTTGTCATGTTTGTGATAGTGGAAAGGTTCTCTGCTCATTTCGCTTTGGATATCGGTTAAACTACATATTTTTTTGTGAAATTAGTTTTATTCCATCTAAGTAAGTGTAAGTTTCAACGAAACCGTTCCAGTAGTTTTTGAGATATGGTTCTTTATTGCACTTATAAGCTGTACAGAAAATACACGAAGTCACAATGTGAACAAAGGAGATTAATCCCTAATAGAGATCTCTTCCAGCCAACCCATAGGTGTTGGAAATGGAACAGTTGTGTCGGAAATAAAAAAAAGTTATTCAAAGAACTTGTGATATAATTTCCTAAGATACAATTCGTTATCCATACTTGCTCCATTTATTCATATTGCACGGTTTCATACATATGTCAAGCCTATTAAAGATTAAACTTCACAATTTAACGGGATTTTATGAAACTTTTATTTGTTTAAAAGGTAAAAATGGTGTTTAGTCGCAGTCGCCCCGAGACCATGACTCGTGTAACTAGGTCGAAACGTCAGGAAGGTAAACACCATTTTTACCTTTTGAACAAGTGAAAGTTGCATAAAATCCCGTTAAATTGTGAAGTTTAGTTTAAAAATGCAACAAAGTTTTAAATTTATTAAAGATTAACCACGAACCACACATACTCTAATACATACTTAACAGCCTTATCAGAAGGCCAAGTAGTAATTTATAATGTGTGCTCCACAAATAGTGCACGATGTCTGTTCATTACTTATTTTAATAGGCAATAAAGTTCGCCCAATTTATTGCTGCTATTACTTGTAGGGTGTACTGAGACTGTATAGACATAGTATACAAATATACAGTATGTTCAATTGTCATAAGTACAGGGAGAGATGGAGAGCGGGAACATAAAATATTAGAAAACGGAAGTATTATATTTAAGCAGCTAAATTGCATCCTCAAACTGAGTATATTAAATCTCATCATTACCTTAAATGTATTTCAAATACTGATCTTTCTGAAACGTGATAGGTTGTTGCACTAAGATTGAGAAATAGAGATTGATGAAAAGTATTTTAAAAATCTTATACTTATCTAGCTCTAAAACCTATTTATCAGTAAGGTACCTTCGCTGTACTTGTCAAACATTTATCTATGTGATATTTAGAGTGACGTTACTGAATGAGTTTTTGCTATGGTATGGACCTTCATGAATAATGGCCCCAGACCTCTAAACTTTAATAAGGTCCCAGCGTAACACGGTGTATGTATGAGTAACGCGCCAATTTTATGATTTTCCCGTAACTTTCTGAACAGGGACGCACTCCCTGACTTAAAACAGAAAGTTTTTTATTCAGATTTTTTTCTGATTCTGTTATTATGCAGTTGTTTTTTTGGTCTATTTGCATCATACGTTAAGTGTTGTTTTTTTCTTGCAATAAAAAAATCTACCCTATCTATCTATGTATCTTTAATATTATTTCATTTTTTTGGCGCACCGCCCACAATCATTTCTGCTTAGCCCAAAGGTATGACTGGTAGAGTATGCCATATAACGTTAATTCCACCTTTTGGACTTTTGGTTGTGCAATAAATAAACAAAAACACTGATGTTTGTGGTTTGTGGCTCCTAAAAAAGCTTCGTTTACTCTTTGAGTTCTAAATACGACCCTGTTTAAAATGTGGAGCTGGACAATTCGCGACGTATGCAGTTTCAAACTTGTTACGTATCGTCAAAATTTATTAATACCAAACTTCTGCAGCGTTTTCGAAAGACATGAAACTTAAAACTTTATGCTATTTTATATAATATAAAATAGACGTTGTATTGAGGTTTTGTCGAAAAACACGCACTACAAAATGACATTACATTTTTCATTATTAAACACTTTTAATTCAAAAATGGAATGTCATTTCGTATGAAGTTAGAGATAACGCTAACTTAAACTTTTAAGACATTGTGAGCCGGCCGTAAGTATACAATATTATAATAATCCTGTAAACAAAATATTGGCCGAAACATTATCAAACAATGAATTCAAGCAAAGGCGTTTTAGATACTTTACATTGATTTTAAGTAAACAATCAATTTGCTCTAATCTTGCATAGACTAAACGTTATTTTTACATAAACGACTGAACACAGGCGATGGCTATAAACAAGCTAACAAAATCGTTATGATGCACCCTTATTTTTCTATCTCGAAGGGCAGCGGCAGACGTTGTTTATATCTTGATTGATGGTAGTACTGCCTAAGAAGAGTATTAGAAAAAAAAAGTACAAAATTGAGAAATTTTGAACTTAAAGTTTGTATACTTGCTATAAATTTCATAATTAAATGTACCGTAGATCATGAATAAGGATGAAATAAATTAGGATCTAAAATAAATAAATTATCATTGCTATCCAACGCGGCAACGCAGTCAGTATCATCGCCTCTTTGCCACATGGTAAGGGCTCCGTTTTTGGATAGGTAGGTTTAAGTTTATTTTTTTAAACGTTTTTGAACTAATATTAACAATTCTAATGGATACTAATTAGTATAAATCGTATGTAAAATTTTCGTGTAGTTTGCTCTATACGCATATTGTAACTGTTATTTAAAATAAAGTGTAATGAAGATTTTTTATTAAATCAGTTACTGAAATATCAAACTACCACAACTCTTATTCTCACCGTAACCAATTGCATTTCATCATACCTTAAACCGTATTCACGAGCATAAAGCACCTTTCCAACCGGGTGGATTGTATGAAAATCGCATGTACCCGATGTCAGATTAGTCGAGCGTATGCGGTCGGCCTGAGTTATGTCCCGGCGAAGCGACAGATTGCCGGCATTACAATAACGAATCGCAGTAGACACGGGTACTAAGGTGGATGAACTTCGGACAATGCGCTTCTGTCAATGTGGACAGTGGTCTTTGGTTTGGCGTTTAATAAAAGACTAAACGCCATTTAGTTTGATTAAATGCCAGTCGTTCTAATTCAAGAGTAACTAAGAAACCTAAGTAGATGTTATGGGTATTTATGGCTTTTTCCTATCGCAGTGGATACCTACAAAAAATAACGCTAACACTGTTAATCATCGTGATCTGAATTATTTTCTCTATATACATAAAATAAAGTCGAGCTAGTTAATCCGCTTAAACTAGAAAACGGGTGGACTGATATTCATAATTTTTACTTTTTTGGATTTGTCTTATTTGGAATAGGATATGGATTTGTCTTATTTGGAATAGGATAAAATCCATAAAACGGTACGGGGGCGAAACGAAGTTCGACGGGACCTCTAGTTTTACGAACTTGGTGATTTGTTTGTCACAGTCATAATGTTATCTATACATATAATAAAATTGTAGAGGTCGAATTTCTGTACAATAAAAGAAAATGCTTAAAACCGAGTCAGGGGGATGTAAGAAGTGCAATAGTACTAATCTAGATTTTTTTCGAATTTCTTATTTCTCTGTTTGTCTGTCTGTTTGCTCGGGATAAACTCCGAAGCGACTGGACCAATTTAAATGAAATTTTGAACAGTGGTAGCTTAAACCATCGAGCAACATTTAGGATACTTACAATGCCTGTAAATAAAAGTTGCCGTTCGATGTAAAAAAATATTAAAAACAAACTTCAGTAGAACGAAACGCGCCAAGTGTCACTTTTTCAACCATAAACCATTGTACACAGATACAAATAACTGATGTCTAAAGTCATTGTCAAACAAATGTCAAGTCATTCAATCTATCAAATTAAAACAAAGTGAAACAAAATATTTAATATTCATCTGTGATTAAAAGCATGGAAATTATGTTAAATTGCCTGTGTAAATAATAGGAGGAGCAACAACGCCACATGTGAAGGATTAAGCCACAAGTGATAGTAGACACAGATGTGTTGCAATGGTCTCTCCAGTATCACCTGTTGTTGCTGACCATCACCTGTAATAATGTAACACCAAAGTTTTATTAACGGTATGTAGATATCACTTTTACAATTTTACCCACCAGTATGTTACCTACTGCTTTTCCTATTCATCTAAACTTTAATCATCCAAAAATTCAACTGGTAGGATTGCAGAATAATTAATGAGAAGTGAAGCTCTTCTTCCAGAGAAAGAATTGAAGAGTTTCTTCCATTTGAATTTGGAAAATCTACTCTCATACAGTTCATATTCAGATAATTCAGAATTGAAGCAGACAATAAACAATATTTCTTATCCAGGTCATAACCTTAGCCTCACAGTCTTTAGAAATGTCACCAATACATAGCTATCACGACAAAAACTTTGTTTCAGAGAGCAAGGGGCTGCAATGATAACCAAAACCTGGCTGCTGATTGTCAACGTGTAAGGAAGGTTGTTGCATACCCCGTGCCAAACCCGCTACAATTGAACAAGAAGATTAACCAATTTATACCACCTTTCAAGTGTCACACACATCACATACCTCTCCAAGATGCAGGGGAGTACAGACAGGAATGTGACTGTGGCATCTTCTACATCTGTGAATCAACAATTAGTATAGGCATGCAGATTATAGAATATAAATAGCTGATTTATTTATATTTATTTATGTAACAAAGAACCACTTCATAATTATGTTTAGACCAACCTAAGCAACATCTCATACTGCAAGATCTCAAGACACAATAAGCTTTTTCTGGGTGGTTAGGAACGTCAATAGATATTAATGAGCGATGGTAGTTTCTTGGTCTACCTGTGACCACGGATGCTGATAATAATTAGAAACGTCAGGCAAACATTTCATTTTAAATAAATGTGTGGGAAATGAATCTGTCAAGTGTTTTAATTCAATGTGTAGTGTTTCCTCCATATTGGTTTGTATAAATTAAATGAAATTTTGGTACTTTACTTTATGGTACTTGCCAAAATATAACAAAATATATATTTAGATCCATTTTTTCCACACAACAAAGTAAAATGTTAGTAAAGTAGTAGTTTTTTTTGTGGCAAAGTACTTAGTAGTTAAAAAGTAAAGTAACCATATAATCCTATCAGACAAAGGAACTCTTAATCAAAATACAAATTGTGAACGTCCAAATAATCGGTATGGTCATAATAATTGATCACCTTTGATGTACTACTTGCTTCTTATTGTTGTAATAATAAATATACTGATTTTGTTTCAAAATAAGTTTAATAAAGCTTACTTAGCATTCTATATCGCCTTTTAGTTTTAGTTAAGTAATACAGGGTGACTTGAAGATGGGTGCAAAGCCTGGAGGCGGAAGTAGTATAGTTGAGCCATGGTTGTCTTAGACGAAGTCGCACTATTTTTCTTAAATACTTATTATGTTTTTTATATAAAACCTAAACTTTTACAATTCATTGCTAACAATGGCCAATTTTAATGATAAGTGAGTTCTAAAATTTACTTTAATTACCATAAATAAATACTTTATATCTTGCGTACTTATAAGTACTTATACTTAAGTATCTTATTTGTAAAATCATAAGCCTAAATAATTAAAAATTCTACCCAAAGTCACTATTCCACGCGGACGAAGTCGCGGGCACAGCTAGTAATTAAATAAAGACTGACACACAATAATACAGATCTCAAACAAACGAAACATTCTTGAACATCTCTATTTCATTTAAAACATCCGAAGTGCAATTAAAATTAGACGAAAACATTAGCAATCTGCAATAAACGTGCAATTAAGGGACCTGACAGGCGATATTAAATTAAATTAATCGTTGTACCGGCGCGACGGTCAGCCGTACAAGTTAGTAGAGATTATATTGAAAGCCCCTCTAAGAGACAACACTTAGAAGGGACAAGTAAGGAAATTAAGACCCTATTATTGTTTTTCTCGAGGCACAGCCGTAGAAATACAGCTGCGTCGCTTCACATAATTAGTGTAAGATTTTCACTTAGCTTTAATTGACGATGACGAGGTCTAAGACGAAGCGTCTCCCTACTCAGGATGGCTCCAGTTTTTATTTCAGTTATTGAATAATTAATTCAAAAACAAACAAATTATTATAAAATACAAAAACTTTTCCGATAACCAACGCAGTAGTCAAATGAGTGTGTAGCTACTATTAGTGCTCACGTCTTAAATTTTATAAATAGTTTTATCAATACATGCATATTCCATCAAATAAATGCTTTCAGTAGGTATCTGCTAATCGTTACTTTAAACTATAAATTTTCCTTGTTACAACTGAGAGAGGAGAGCGAACATCGTGACTTTGCAAAAGTCTTAAAATGATGGCTGGTCCTATAAAAAGAGAATAGGCATGCTTGAAACTCAAATTTTCACTCAACCATCACAACAATTCGTATTCAAGGATGAATCAAATAAGTGATGAATCTCCCAGAATACAAATACCAACGTCGATCATTCAGCCCAGCAAATTCAATTATTCCCGTCATGCTACCTGTCTACATCATGTTTTGAATCAATAGGTAAGTACACCAAACAATAATGTGGTCATCTCTTGGGGGGTTCAATAATTTTGGACAGGGGCGATCCCCCCGTCATGTTGCAGAAACTTTTGAGTCGCCGGCAACGTCCGAGGGGCATCCTTTTGTCCACAAAATTGCCTCATTTTGTGGACATCCTCCATTATAAGGGATGCCAACTATCAATTTGGAAATTGTAATTGACTCTTTTGTAGTCTTTTGATGTTGAATATTGAAATGTTCTTTGACAACTTTATTTGTGCGTGATATCGGTTTCGTTTGCGTGCTATCAGATTGTTGTTTCAAACGAAACTATTATGGCAGCTGATGTCTAAACAAAGAGAATCGAGTTTACAAAATAAATGTATTTTTAAATATATTAGATCTAGTTGAGGGATCTATCTTGGATGAGCAATTTCTTCAGTCTTTCATGTTGTGTAAATCCAATTATTTTATTCGTGTAACAGAAATATAAATAGAATGAGCGTATAAATTTAACTGTATCTATATCAAATAATTTGTATCGTTCTAAACATGGTATTGTTAGATTGGCATCTGACGCCGTATCCCGTGGGATATCCAAAATGAGTGGCACTCTAGTTTGGAATCAAATATTTCGATTGTGGTCGGTATTATGCAAATCTGAGCCATTGGAATATTTATTGAGCGCATCGAATTTGTAATTAGATATTGCTGGTCCTGAGGGAAATCGCTTCTGCCTGGATTGACGGCACCGTATAAATTATCCATGATGCGGCGCTCTTTGATATCACGTTTTGCTTAATACGGAATATTATCAGGTTCTATTCTTGTAAATAGATAGTGTAGGTACGTCTGCATCTACATGATGCCCCGTTAGAAGAATTCAGGACGAAAACAGGTGTTATGGTAGACTACAGTGTAATTTTCTTTAATAGTTTTTTTCAATTTAAATCGGATTTTGACAATTACTAGTAAGGCGATTTAGAATTCCATCGCAATATAAATAACTGAAAAAAATTAAGATTCATAGTCACAATAGTCGCAAGTCCATCGCAAGGTGACAATTTAGTGGATTTTCTAATCTTAAAAGATGAAATATGAAACCAAAAATTGCGCACGGGCGGGATTCGAACCAGCATCTTTCTGGCTAACCGGGCCAACTGCTCTTCCGATTGAGCTACCGTGCTGTCAAAGCTCAATCGGAAGAGCAGTTGGCCCGGATTTTCTAATGTTAATAACTTGAAAAGTACCTTTATTGTCTCAAATTTTCTGCTAGACCACTATTTACAGGACATATTATTATGTTAATTTATATTTGTACACATTTTGTTACTAAGGTTTTATAGTATTCTGAATCTACATCAGTAAATACGTCAGCTTTTTTTTTTTGCCTAAGCAGCAATGATTTCCGGAAACGTAAAAGTTTGCTATGCTATTCTGCGCCTTTAGGGTGTAAAAGAAGCCCTAGTCTGTATTTATTTGTTACTGTATTTAGTACGCATATAGGTACGTTAAAGTTACTTATTCACTTACTCTTTACAAAGGACACACGATTGAAAGAGTATGAATGCAGTTTATCTTTTTGATATTAAGTCTTTGAGCATATTTGCTAGTTGTCTGTGACTACATTCTGTTTCGATGTCATTCGAAACAAGTTTATTTAATTGTAGATAATAATAATTACATTGAAAATCATTTGATCTAGGTGCCGTCTTGGGAGTTTAAAAAATGGAACCTGTAATTCAGATTGAAAAACATACAACACACAACAAACAGTGAATATACTTAATAAAACCATAAAACTTTTAGCTTAAGGTCAAACTTTAAAAAAGTATTTTATTAAAAGTGTGTGTCTGTTTATTGTATATGTGTTTACGAGTCAGTGTATTGCATATGTGTTTGTAAGGCGAATAAATGTATTTTCTTTCTTACATTCTTTCTTTAACTTACTGAAAAACATAATCACAAACAATGAATGAAACTTAACTTTACACTTTTTACAGTATTATATTATTCGAGAAAAGAGAATTGAAAAACAAAACGTATCAAAAATAAAAGGTAAAAAAACACAGACAAAAATCATTAAGATTTTTATGGCTGTCGCCAACAATTCATAGACGTTATGACGTTCAAAGGTAGCGATTTTGAAGCCGGGGTCTGTTATACCGTACTACCTATTTAAATAATATAACACGATACAGAGAACACGAGTAGCCATTACACATAAAGTTTTACCTCGAACCCTTACCAAATTAGCAACATGCTCAAGTCCAATAACAGATAAGTGAATTGAGCATCAAGGGTTGGTTATTAGTGTAACTATTCAAAATTTTGCGTTTTAATTGGCACGGGTTCCGTCCAGCTTAATTAGGGGCCGTATTGACTCCCGGGGCATTGTGTAACTGACCAGTGGGGATACACATCGGTGAAAAGAATGGAGAGCTTTTGAAAATAATTTAATTATTTTTGTTGTAAACATTGACCGATTTTTTCTATTGTTCTTCGGATGTACATTTTGATTAAATAGATATCGCAAGATTTTTATGTAAAAAATGAATTTGACTAAAGGCGAGTTTCACTGTTGACAAATAAGCACTAACCGACGAATGATTCCAATTTAGAAAGTTATTTCGTATTAAGTTAGAGTGCAGATAGCAGGAACCTTAGGAAGACATTGTGAAACAGGCCGTGGGTATTGTGTTGACACTGTTGACAGTAAAGTAACTTTGAACTTAAGCTGACAAAGTTCCTCTAGAACAAAAACAATAAAAAAACATGTTTAACGTACACCCAATAAACTCTAATCGATAAATAAAATAGTAATAAACTAAAGTTCACAATGATACCGTTAGGCAAGTGTCTGGTGAAACCACCATATTTACTGCACCGTGAAAAACTAACTTTTAAAGGAAAGGGCTGACGCAAAAGCCTTGTAATACGACACTAGCTCGTCTCGTCGCTATGCTGTATGTCACAATAGGCAGAAAATTGCAAAACGAGCAACCAAAGGTGGGGTAAGTGCTCGCATTGTTGCCGGGACTCGAATCTGATATAATCCAGAGGGTCTTCACGCCGATCCATTGTTAATGATGACGTCACGGAACATTTTTGAGTGTCAATATTGAAGGCGTTTTCATTATTGCGGCAAGGGTTTCGAAGCGCCTGGTAAATATTACACCAGTTTTATCGTTTTATAGATAACTTTTTGAGAGGGGCACGCTATTAGGATGGAATGATGACGGCGTAAGGATTGAAGAGACAATTTAATGTCTGTTATATTGTGAACTGAATGCGAAGTTGCTAATTTTGAAGAAGAATAAGTATGTATTGTGAATGTTATTAGACTATTAGATAATCTTATATTTGTCACGAATATAGCAGGTAATGATAGTAGAACTATAGTCATTATTAACAATATAGTTTTATTTCTTAGATTTATAAAGTTACTTTGTATTTCCTGTAATAGTATTTTAGAGAGCTATACCAAAAACTCGCAACCAAAATCAAATTACGTCTAGCCTAATAGAATCGACTACGTTTCTAAAAAACAAGCATTCCGCCGACAAATCGTTGGCGAGTGAAAAATGAAAGCGCGCCCGCGGTCTTCAGCTAATCTATATTCCACGGTCAATCCGGCACCGAATATGCCCTATTTATCACCACCCGCCTCGTTTGTTAGGATATTCGTAAATATTTCAAGCGATATTGCCGCCATCAACATAATGTTATGGGGCGAAATTTTACAAAACGGAAACAAAAGATATAAAGCGACGACGTGCCGAATATCTACACTGTATTAATGCTGCGAAGCGAAACGATATTATTTACAATTGGCGCGCCCGGATGAAATATCTCGCGGTTGTTTTCTTTCGTAAAGCGATAAATATGCTAAACCCCTCGATAGAGTGGTAGTAACGGGAACTGTCTAGGAACTTGATGATAATGCCCCAATTTTGGCAATGCGATAGAAGTGGGAAAGGATGTGCTTAAGCACTTTCATAAGGAAAGGCGTACTCTTTCCGCCATCGCTTATGCATTTTATTCGCGGAACTTTTTGAATGCTGTTTTTGATTCAACTTACTCGTAGGTGCCCGATTTATGAGGTGGAAAACTTGATTTGATAAGTCGTAAGAAAAGTTGTGAGAACCCCGTCACTTAAATACCTACCTTTATTTTATTCCCAGCGTCTTAAAGACTGCTATGAATATAAACAGTGATCAAGATACAAACCTCATAGGTACTTATCCACTTACTTAGCCCTTGATGATGGATAAAAACGTTTTACGTGTTTCAAATCGTTTTGTCAGACACCAGCCATTGTAAAACGGAATCATTCTTTATACTCCATTATCAAAATTACAAAGGAATTAGCTGAGTACTGAACTATGAAATTAGTAATTTATATATTTTTTGTAAGTGTTAGAATTAATAGTTGACTTTTTCACAGCGCGCGACGTCATAAAATCCTATCTCATTCGAAGCGCAGTTATCAAAACAATTCGCGCTGCAAAAATCTCAAAGTGCTGCAAGAGATACGAAAAATGCATGCGAATACGGAATAAATTGCACAAGGTGCAAATGGAGCGTGGTGCATTATTGCCGTGTTTCAGGCGACTGGGGACAAATGACACGAAATTGTTCTGATACAACACCTGGGGACATCACTACAGCAGTATATACCGAGCAGAATAGTCCTGCAGACTCGTCTGTTACCCATTATCCTCCCTTTCTATTTCAAAATGGATGGAATATATTTTTGCTGGAGTGTGATCGAAAATGGCTTTCCGAGCGGTTTTAGGTTCTGATATTTCGTAATGGTGTTAGCAATTTGCTGGGTGAGAAACTTCTTGATTGTCATTTATTTTTAGGGGTTAACAAAAAGAGTACAAAAGGAAAACACACTATGAGTATTAGTACCAAGTGCACGCACAATGCATAATATGATTAGACGTGGCAGGAGGTCAAAAAACGTTATTTTGTTTTGAGTGTTCAATTTCTAGCCGGTGGGAATTATTTTTTCCTTTTTTAGCAACCAATTACTCACGTCATCACGTAATTGGTCATTCAAGATTTACTTTCTGATAAATATTTGTTGCTTAGTACCAGTCAAAAAAAAACATCAGTTTTCGGGTCTTTCAAAACACTCCTGTAATAAACTGGAAGCAGTGCTTAATGAATCCAAGTGTCCAGAATAAATAAGCAAAAAGTGTGCCTCATAATACCCCCATAACAGTAAAGAGGATAACTATAAACAAAAACACCCTACGTTGGAATCCGCAGATCCAAATTAGACAATATTGACTGAGTTATTTCGGGTCCACGTGCATTTTTGGTTATTATTATTGGGGCTTATAAGGCCCGGAGTAATCCAATAAGGCTCATTATTGTGCGTTTAGGCTATGTTTATTTTATCTCAGCTCTGGAGCAAGCCACTTCATACTGGTAATAGCACGCGCTCAGGGTTGCCAGCTTTGAAGATGTGGTAAATAAATTTTATACCGACTTTATATTTTTATTTTATTTATTCAAGGCTCACAGAACAAGTTACAGTCACATGATTTACAGAAACAAAGTATCTTAATCATAGAACTAGACCTTATCTAAAGAAAGAAAGAAAACATGTTTATTCAGTATCATCATTACAAATAGAGATATACTTAATATGTCACAAATATAATCAAGTAAAAGAAAGTTTAACTTAAGGTATAAGTTATTTTTTTGCTTCAGTTAGTACAACAAACAATTTATATGGTAACAAACTTGTAAATTTAACTAGACTACATGAATAAATGTACAAAGAATGTGAACCACATTTAAATACAAAAATGCCAAAAAATAAATTACGGAATAAGTAAAAAAAAATGATAATTTAAATGGAATAAAATTTAAATGGTTACGAATTGTGCATAGTTCTTTTAAACGTTTTTTTATATCAAAGAGAATATTGACCTAGTAAATGTCTTTTGAAATTAAATTTCAGTGTGCACTGTGCAAACATAAAATAAAATAATTTTCACATAATATTTTGCAAGTGATAACCCTACGCGCTTCATACACCTAAGTATGATTGGGGCGGTAAATGTAATTATTAAAAATTGCTTCCAATAACGCGGAAATGTTTCTTTTCATTAGATTTTAGATTTATGAGGCCAATCTTAAACCAGTTTAGGTGAGTGAGGAGCTATACAAAAGAAAACGCAATTTCAATGCAAATTCAATAAATCTGCGTCGAGGCAAAATTAAGTTTGTGTAAAAAGTGTTTTTAATAAAAACACATAACAATGGACTTATGTTTATTATAAATAAAAAATAAAAATCTATGAAAGCTCTGAAAGAGTGTTCAGATAGATTCGCTTTATTTAATTTTTTTAAATTTTGCTTTCCCACGCTTCAGACACCGATAGTAATTAAAAATTCAACTTTTTTCGTCTGTTACTAGTAAGCTATTTCAAAAGAAAGAACGTTAAAAATTAAAACTCTAATTTAAACCGGTTAATGGTCAGGGAAGCTCAACATTTTTCTCCGGCGCTAAAGACTGAAAGTTGAACTTTAGATCTAAAAGGATGAGGCGAGCCATCGGCTATTATGTACCACTTTCATTTTTGAATTCCAATTCTGCCAAAACGTCATAACAGCCCCCGATTCACGTATATTCGGCATCTACTGTTGGACTTCCAGTAGTCATTCAGTAGTGCTATTGTAACACATCGGGTACTTAAAGTCAGCGCCATTGAAAGTCACGCAGGTACTAAGACCAGAATAAGTACTTTTCCTTATAATTTTTATAAGAAAGACGCATTTACATCAAAATAAATATCATCAAAATTGGAGTACTAGCTAGTGTACAACAATACTGTCCAAAAACAATTACAGTCAATCTAAAAACCACTGTGTTTGGAACTTTCGGATATGTTTTATTAATTTTACGAATAATCATCAAAATCAGTCCATCCGTTCTCCAGTTATAGTGCTGTACTAACACGACTTTACATAATTTTTGTATTTAATAGATTTTGATATTCATGTTTACCTAGTAATTATATTTTAATAATTCATTAAAAAAGAGTCAAGTGTATCGCATTAGGTTTTTCGGAAAGCTCCATAGAAAGCTTTTGATAGCTCTTACAAAAACTCCTTGGACATTATAGTGACAATACAAAAATCGCGAAGTAGATGCGATGTTTTAAGGTTAAAGCACATATATCCACCCGTAATGGGTACAGCGCCAACCCAGCGTCAATCATAAATAGAAACACTTGACAAAGGATCAAGAACGCCTCGGCATGAGATTGGCACCGGATAAAAAACGCCTCGAACGAAAAAAATATGTTACTAGACAACCTACGTGCGCTATTGCAAGCCGGTCATACAAACGCTGATTCCTATCGCATCGCAATCCTTTTCAAGTTACATAATAAACTTATCCGTGGTTTGCTAACCATGAACTTTACGTCTTCTATAGGAAAATACAATTCGTGGCAATGTGTGCAATGTGTGAACTAAATGGAAAAAGTTTGCTCACATGTACATGTACATGCAAAATGAAGTAGTGTGGTCTGACTCCGGAATTAATTACAGTTTTGTACAAAAAGGAGCAGAATAACAGTCAAAAGAGTGATCATTAGTAGTTCTAATAAATTATTCTCCTTCTTTTTTAAGACACTTTTCCTATATTTATAATAATTATCATCGAGGAGATAGATATTTGTATAATGCTTTATCTTGTCTCTATAAAAAAACATCCATTTTGATGGTCACACTTTATGTGTTCACCTCATTATGACGACTGTTCAAAACCACAGAGTCCCTAGTTATTATTTAAAAGATGAAATAAGTAACCAAAAATTGCGCACGGGCAGGACTCGAACCAGCATCTTTCTAGCTTACCAGGCCAACTTCTCTTACAATTATTGAGCCACCGTGATTGTAAGGTAAGCCAGAAAGAGGCTGGTTCGAGTCCCGCCCGTGCGCAATTTTTGGTTTCTTTTTTCATCTTTTAAGAATTCAAATATGACACTGCGCGTGTTAAGAAACATTCTAAACTTATTATTATCGTTAAAATCCTCAGATCATAAAAGATACACAGTCAATAAATCTATTGCTAGCTATTCTAATGACACACAATATCATCAGTACTGTGTAAAGCAACGTTTGTATTCGAAAAAAAATACCGTACTAAAAAGCGTTAACCCTTCAAACGCAGGGGCTATACTCGAATAGGTACATTTAGGAGAGTTTCATATTTCCCTCTGCGCTCCGATGAGTTTTTTACGTTTACGTCCTCGTAAAGCTAGTCGTTATAGTTTACGCGACAATGTTACTCTGTGTTTACGTTCCGAATATTAAATTTTCAATGTAACGATCCTTAGGGGATTTATTGTAGGGGCATGATGTGGCGCTGATAAATTTTATATTATGTTATGCGTTTGATATGTGGGTGTTTTTTACAACAGTGGGTAAATGGATTTCATATTTCAATTCGGCTTCTTAATATTGTAACAATTTGATTGTCAAAATGCATTGAATGAACAAAAAACATTAATAAATAACTAATAAAAGGAAAATAGTAAGTTTGTATTTAACACACGTGATTATTTGGGAAATATATTTTTTTTAACATAATCATCATTATCAGCCAAAGGACGTCCACTATTGAACATAGGCCTCAAATTTATCAAATAAGAATTATTTATTAAACCAAATTATATTTTCTGATTAAAAACATTAAGCTTGGCAACAACTTTTTAAATTTAACCCCTCAATTGCCACTCTATTCATTTACGAAAACTAATATCCAACAATCGTGTGTCCCATTCGCCAGCTGTCACGCCCTCGGGATTATATCTATTGACGCTTGTACCCACATCGGCACTTGAAAACAAACACGGTTTTAATCAATACATCAAACAAGTCTTAGTGCTGCAATAATAATTAAAAGCGAATGATTACGTGGAATATTTGCGGAGGACCGCGCCCGAGGCGGTATCACTGTTGCATAAAGTAAGACGGTGATGGACTTTGCCGTAGAGTAGAAATATCAAGCTTAGTTTGGAGAAATAATATGTACTTATCAGTGGGTTGTTATTACTTTTAAACATGCTATCTATGCCACGCAAAAATGTGTCGCAAATACAACGACAAGATAATGAGGGATTTCTTGAAATTTTAATTTCTAATGATTTGTTTGAATGTATGAGTTGTTGACAAGTGGCGGGAATTCATGACACACAAAATTTGTTCGTGGTGTCAGTTCCTTAAGCTAGCATTAGTAGTTCAACGCTTATAATTTCGTGTTTATTATTCGCCGTGAGTAATTTATATTAATATCAATTACTGTTTTCCATAAAATAGCTTTTTCATTGTTAATATTAAGAAAAGTTTTATCCTTTGTCGTACAATTTTTCCCTCTAATATTAGAATAGAGCTAAATGCAAAGGGTACCTACATTAAAAATAAATAAAAACATGCTTGACTGAACAAAGAGGGTTTTCAAGTTAAGACTTAAGTGGAAAATATGTATTGCTTTATAAAATAACTTGGCATATTTTTATAAAAAATAAAATATCAATAATCGTTCTTTTCAAATTTACAATTAAAAACTAAGTTATAAATTCAATCTCACTGGCACTTGCATGGTTTCGCTGGCTTTCTTACTCTATGTCCGTAATCCCTTGCCCCCGCGTAATCCTGGTCCACAAGATGATGATTGCGTCCCGTTTTAGTTTACAAAAGGTAATCCTGCAGGAACTATTCCGAAATTCTCTCCGTTTGATACAGACTATGTTTACGATGTAAATTTTGACTGTAATATCATAAACCTCTTTGATTGGAAGGCCTGAACTTTGGGAGGGTTACTTTGTACTTATAATAACGTTCGGACTTCAAACTGATAGTCATCAACGGAGATAAAGATGTTAGAGCAATGTTATGATGTTTCAGAATATCGTTGCTGTTTAATTGGAAGGTTCGATATTAGGTACATGATTATGGTTGTGGTTTGCTTTGTTAGTTTGGTATATTTAAGAGTTAATATGTAGGCCTCTAAAAGATAAATTCAGTTTAAATAATACATGAAAATTACATAAAATCTGCGCAAGTATTAATTGAAGTAATAGACGTAATGAGAAAGTACAATACACGTGGGGCGTCTTGCTATCTTATCGAAATAAAAATTTGCTAATCCATTAAAAAAGCAGAGCTGTTTAACTGTCAAAGCAACATAGCAATACGCACCCTGTGTTTAAAATTACTGAGCAGTTAGCAATATGACAATGCTTTAAACTAAATGAGCAGATACGAGTAATAGCAAACATTAAAAACTACTTGTGTATTAAAACTACGTGGATTACCAAATGTGACCTTTAAACTCAACCAAAGACGCAATAAACGTACGAATTGACCTTTGAAACAAGATCCAGGTGTAACGTTTCTCTCCAAAAAGCCATTATCTTAAGTCTAAACAGTAAGACACATTAATTAGTTTCTCCTGATAAATGAGGAGCTGGCAAGTTTCACACCCAAGGGACACGGCCCTCGCGATCTATCAATATGTTTCAGAAGATTTAAGTACCTCTGATTCGTAATTACCTGCACATATAACATTGTAAATGAAAACTTTTATTCAAAAAAATTGGTATTTGCAGACGTTCACTACTTCAAGACTAAAGTACAATTAGCGACAACTTCACAAGCAAATAATAATAAAAATTACTTAATAAACTTTATTCATATAATATGTGTCACCCAAAAAAAACTAACAACTACTATAATTTGGCCACTCAGAGAGTGCTATTTTTAGGTTTTAAATTTTGGCAGAAAACCTAATGGAAAAAAGTCAAAGTCAGAAAGTTTGATATTCCTTCTATACATTTTGTGTCAAAATTGAAAACGTTATATATGTATAGGTAGACCGCTCATTGGGACTTCACCTGCGGGGCACAAGGGCGCGGGGGGAGGTGATCGCGGGTCGCGCAAGAGCGCGAAAGCACCCGACGCCGCGCGTCGTAGTGGCGAGGTTTCAATTTCGCGGTCTAGCTATAGTATTCTCTGGGCGACTAAGCTTATAATTAGCACCATTGGTTAAGCAGTGCCCTATATTATTTCTTACAAATATAACTGAATAAGTCGTTTTACTTTACGAGTTCGCTCTTACATAAGAGTAGTAAACGCTTATTTAAAACATGTAACTTTTCCATTATTAAATATATCCAGTACTTAACTTCTAAGTTACATTTAAATATGAAAACATTTTAGAGTCAAATCAATCAAAATATAATTTATTGTAATTGTTAAACAAAACGAATCGTATTGAATTACTCAATTAGAAATGAAGCTCTAGATTAAAAAAGCAGACAAAGGGTTAACAAACGTCTGTCAAAACGGCTTTATCTATAAAGAAATAAAACTCGCCTAATAAAACACTCATCAGAATAATTACAACGCAATCTAATGTTTAATAAGAAAGGGTTCTGTATACAGCCGTATGCTGCCGAAAGTATTATAAAAACGCCTTTGTGCTACCCCCGTAGTAAACCGCTGCTCTTTTGTAAGCATCCTCGTATTATGCTGGCGACAGTGAAAGGACATATCTATGGATGTAGTCTCTTTAGATGCGAAATAATACTTGAAATCACTTTTTGTACAAATTATGAAGTCCAAATAAAAACTTAGTGAAATAATCGCACACAAGGTATAAAACTGATATTACAAAGGTAATTTTGTCACAATTTAAATTTCATTGCTTTTTTATTAGCTATGCCTTATGAGTAAAAACCTATAATAAGATTTTTTTAAAACCAACACATAATGTGAAGTGCCTACTAACTGAGTCATTGTTTCCTAATAATTCTCAGCCTAAGCATCTATAAGGCAAGAGTGAAAAGATAGCTACTAAGCAGATATGCACTACCCTAGACCTCATCTGCACCTGACATCAAGTGCGATCGATGTCAATATCTGCTTAGCTTCAAATAAAAATAAACAAAAGCATCCTCAAATTCAAAAAACATGCTTCTTCTGGAAGAGCTCCGTTCATCTTTAACCTATACTTGGCATGCTTATCTAAGCTCAGATAAAGTCAAGAGCAAATGCTTGTATAGAGTCTTTGATGAGTTCAAGAAATACTTCCACATATTATCCTTTCCCTGGCCGTCAAAACCATGCGGAAACCTGCACCGGATACTCTTAAACAATGCATGTTTTGATAAAATAACGCTTTCTGATGAGGGTCTTACAATTGAGCACTTTTGGAGGCTTCGTTTTGAAACTTTTATTCTGATTCACGAAGGATCTTGTTTTGAGAGGTCGTTATATGCGTTGTGTGGTCGAATTGAATGGAGATTCGGGAGTGTTTTGTTGAGTGATAAAAAAGGTTCTAATGTAATTACTACCTACCAGTGGTAGGTTTTCAAAAGTAATAATATTTTTTATTTTATTGCGAACCGCCTCGAATATTTTTTTTGTTGAAAAAATGAAAATTCTAAACTAACTTGAGAGCGGCATTATAATTCCTCATGGAATTTCGATCTAGCCATTATAATGTTTTAGCATCCTCTAGAGCATGACATACTTTTTGAACAAAAAAGAACTTGAAAATTATAGAGAGCTAAAAGTGAAATCGACCATTTCACACAAGAGTTAAAGACTACTCAAAGAAACCTATATAAAAAAACAGCTACATACATCCAAACAGGAAGAGAGTAGTTCGCAAGAGCGGCGGGAGGTTAATGTCCCGCAGGAATAGACTGCAATTTCAGGCATCGCGCTATGCAAACAAAAATATTATAAACAGGCTATAATAATAAAGATGCCTTTGCGGAGTCCCAGGCGAGTACGTATTAGGCATCTTGATCGCGTTTGAATGGCAATTAGGTAGTTTATTTTTTATTGCCAATTACTCCAAATATACGATAAGTAGGTATAAAAAATATGGAAAACAGGCATTTGTTGATTATTCACAAAAACAGACTCGTTTCAAAATGTCTAAGTAAGTCCGGTAAGTGCTATCTGCCAGACACTTTATACAAAATGACGTATTATTTATTTAAATTGTTCGATGGGTAGTGTTTACTCAGATATTGTGAAACAGGTTGTAAGTATTTGATTTAGGTACGGCCTTTTTTTTTCAATGTCTAAATAAGGTCTGGTTAGCGTTATCCGCCAGATACCTAATAGAAAATTATGTGCTTAATTTGAATTAATCGTTGGTCAATGCTTATTTGTTGTGTAACGTTCCCTTAGAGGTATTCGAACAATGAAATTCTTAATGTCGCTACCGGTCATAGCATACAAGCATCGCAATGGCATCGCGATCAGTTTCAAGTTTCATAATCACCCTGTAGCTTAGTGTGGCTATAACAATTTAATGGTAAACTTCACTTCGAATAAACTAGCAAGATGTTTCCCTATAACGACTATTGCTGAAGTTTTGTTAGAGATTTTCAGTTGACAACTTTAGTGGAATAGTTTTAGAAGAGAATGAGTTTGATGGAAAGTGATTGTGGGAAAATATTTGTCAAACTTGCCTATAAAATCTAACTTTGAAGACTTGTTGATTGTAATGTATATTTTAGGTAAAATTACAATTTCAACAGTTGTGTATTACACTAGTCAATAAAGGTTAAATTATTAATTGTGAGTCACAGCACAATGACCAATAACTTCGATTTCATGTTCCAATGTTCGTTTTGTCAATTTTAATTTGCTTAATTTTTTCATTCAAACATTATTTTATTCTGTTGTAAACCTCGCGTCACTAATTTTAGGTCAACGACCTCAGTCACATCAACCGAAAAACAAAAGCCAAACGCAATATTCGTATAAAGCTGCGTTCACACTGCGCTACGTCATCCGCACCTCATCAAAATATCACGTTACGAATCACAGCTTCATTCGGAGCGCCAATTATCCACGCTCATTTCCCGACTCATTCCCCGGTGTAATGATCACGTGGTGATTTTGACAGTTGCCCTGTCTCTGCCACTCGCTATGGTAAGGCGAGGGACTCAATCGGTGAAACACTGTGGAATTGTGGAAAAAGTGGAATATTTCTTGAACATCACACACTATAAATATCTAGGTAAATGCAGATTGTATGGCATAATAAGAATTCAAATTACAACTTTTTTAAAAACATAAAATCAAATTTTAATAATATTATAATTATATAAAATAAAATAATAATATTATAAAAGTAATGCGCGCGCGATACCTAAAAAATACAAAAACATTAGATTTTTTTATGTGTAGTATACACTACTGTGCTTATGAAAATGTGACTTCCTTAAAAAAAATAGGTATCGTTTGGTACCATTCTCAATGATTGCTTAATCATGACTAATGAATGACACTTTACCCAAGTAACTATAAACACAAATACTTCATTTCAAATGCATACTTAAATCTTGCTTACTAAATTCGCGTAACGTTTAATTACTTAAAAAACAACCAGATAAATAAACAATCATGAACATTAAATTCATGCAGTTCAGTGTACTCCCACCCTTATTCAAAACGGTAGGTACCTACAATGCAAATGTCAGTTGTTAGCATGCATTGCGCGAAGTCGGCCGTCTAATTAGGTACTTGTCAAGGACCGGGCCCATGAAAATTTGAGATTCATGCTTATTATGATGGTAGGACTGGCAGGAATAGGGTTAGAACTGTGTGCAAATGGTCTATGATAGCGTATGATGGTATTATATTGCTATACAGGGTGTTATTGCAAGGGGGTGCCAAATTTTTGGAGGTGAAAGGGACCATCTATATGAACAACTTTTACTATGGGACCATCGTTCAATTATTAATTTTATTTTCTGCCTCTCCATACATTATTGTCAATGTAACTGAATGATTTTGTATGGGGCACCTGAAATTTTATTTAAGATTTCGACCATCACCCCATAGTAAAAGTTGTTTACATTGATGGTCTTATTCACCTTCAAAAATTTGGCACCCCCTTGAAAAAACCGGCCAAGTGCGAGTCGGACTCGCGCACCGAGGGTTCCGTACAAACCTGCAAGGTTTACAAAGTTCGTTCATTACGACAATCGAGTCATAACTATGGTATTTTTATTGCAAAATGAAATTCATAACATTACAATGGGGAAAGATGGAGGAGCATAAATTAATGTAACTAAAAATTTATGGTTTTCGGAATTTTTTCTTTATGTGTGCTATAAAACGTTGCTTCATGCCAAATTTCAAGATTCTAGGTCGACTGGAAGTACCCTTTAGGTTTTGATTCCCTTGCGAGTACTTGCGAGTTTCAAAATATGCAGCTTAAATTGCTGTTTCTTTTGATTGCGTTGACATAGAAGTTTGATTCTGTTACAGCTTAAAGGTATTATAGACCTGAGTATTTGGTATGAATTTCAATTTAATGCCTCTTCGCGTTTATGAGGAAATGGGTAGTAAGTTTAAAATTATTAAAAAATATATATTATGTGATGTAACTAAAAATTTATGGTTTTCGTAATTTTTCCTTTATCTATGCTATAAGACGTTGCTTCGTACCAAATTTCAAGATTCTGAGTCCACGGGAAGCACCCTGTAGGTTTTGATTCCCTTGCAAGTGTCGAAAATTTGCGGCATAAACAGCTGTATCTTTTGATTGCGTTGGCTTAGAAGTTTGATTTTTTCACAGCTTCAAGGGACAGTAGACCTGAGTAATTGATATAAATTTCAGCTTCACACCTCCACGCGTTCCTGAGAAAAAGGGTCTTGATAGACGGACGGACAGACGGACAACAAAGTGATCCTATAAGGGTTCCATTTTTTCCTTTTGAGGTACGGAACCCTAAAAAGTGTTCGAAAACATAGATTTTGAAGATGTGATTAAAGAGCGAAAGCTCAACTTAAATCTACAAGGGTGGGTACCTCTTCAATCAGCATAGATACTTGTATAAGGACTTATTGTGGATGCTGGTTATTTAGTGTGGATTACGTTATATTATCAATTCATTATATTTAGTGTAAATGAAAAGAAATAAAAATAATGCCAAAATTTTGCACATCTACGTTCTTTGTATTTGCTACTAAAAAAATAGTGCTTTTTTACTATGGTCATAGGGCCCCGTTATCATAATGTGCCCAGGGCCTCTAATAGGTGATAGACGGCCCTGACTGCATCATCTCTTTAAATTCGTCAAAACTTTAAATTTTATATTAATACTTGCCTACATACAGCTTAACTTTTGATTGAACTTCGAATCTATAATTATTCTTTGGATAGAACATTACTACACAGTATATAAAACAACTGGTTACAATCGTTAGCTTATTCTATTCCGCGTCGATCTTAATCAATCAAGGTAAGCCGCTTCCTACAACAGAACCAATAAACAAGGTTTGCCTACTGCGGAGCTAGACCCAGAGTGGGTACTTTATGCGTGTCATTTAAAAAAACCGGTTAAGTGCGTGTCGGACCCGCGCACTGTGGGTTCCGTGCCACCCTTAACTGAATTCAGGGTCCACTTATTTTCACTTAACGAAAACATCACAATATATTGCGACAGCAAAAATAACTTTGTTTTTCATAGTGTTTGTATGAAAGACAAAGTTTTATTTGCGGTTGATGAAAATGTGCAATATCTCAAAAACTACTGGTTCGATCTCCTTCAAACCAATTTTCGTTGCAAGTTTTTGTTGAGATCTACATCATATATTTTTTCCAACATTTTCACTTTCTTAGTTCAAAAGTTAGATGGGGGGGGACGCCCATTTTACCACTTTGGAAGCGTCTATATCTCAAACCTTACACTTTTAGAAAAAATGGTTTTAGAAACCTCAACATCATTTTCAAAGACCTATCCATAGACACCCCACACGCATAGGTTTGAGTAAAAAAAAAATTTTTAGGTTTTAGTTTCATGTATGGGAGCCCCCCTTAAATATTATTTTTTCTTACTTTTTGTATCTGAATCGGTAAGCGGTGAACAAAATACACCTACCAACCAAGTTTCAGCTATGTGATGCTTATAGTTTCAGAATAAAGTGGCTGTGACATACGGACGGACAGACAGACAGACAGACAGACAGACAGACAGACAGACAGACAGACAGACAGACAGACAGACAGACAGACAGACTTGACGAAACTATAAGGGTTCCGTTTTTTGCCATTCGGCTACGGAACCCTAAAAACAGCCTGTATAGCTATAGATGGTGTTGTGATTCAATGCTTATTATGATGGTACCACTGCAGGAACTGAGTAAGAGCCGTGTAAATGTTTTGTCAGATAGTGGTAGAGTAGGTATTAAACGGTTAATGCGTAGCTAGGGCTTTAATTTCTTGATAATGTTAAGATTATGCCTACAGATTCCTTTGTAGACTTTCTATCTTATGTTACAAATTATGTATTCAAAAACTCTTGTATAAGTGCCCCCAGTGGGTCTATATGCAAAAATAAACGACTTTTATGACTTTTTATGACTTTTATGACTTGGTGTTTTATGTACCTTCTTTAAATTCAGGCTCATACTAAAAGCTTTTTTTTCACCTACTTAATGAACGGTTCAAGTTTCTCGCGATTAACCACTTTTCAACGAAAATCGCTTGCACACACGACACAAAATCGGGCATTACTTCAAACAAGCAATTTAAGCTCTTAAGGTGGTTAGGTGCGAGGGACCTCTACATTTGTTTTTATCTCAATTTTATATCAGTTTTAATTTTATCCGAGAAAAACATTGAGAGAAAAATGATTTACTCAATTAGCTCCAGATTCTTAAACTGGCCAACTACATTAAACACTAAACAATAGTGCCTAACAAAGTTATCTGTCTCACTCTAACCCGTCGCGAAACTAATTTTAACTTTTTACTTCACGCAAAATAAAATATGAATACACAATATTATACCAGTTTAGAATTTATTGAAGTGGCAGTTAGGGGACGTAGTTAAATTAGTTCTTCAGGCTCCTGAAATCGACGGAGCAAGTTTCTCCCCCCTCCCCCACTCCTATTCAGAGGGAAACGGGCATACATTAAAAGTTTACCGGGAAAATATCAACATACTTATTGCCAGACGGTATAAAAGGCCAATGCATTCTATGTTTTGAAAACAAGTGGAATTTATTCGTGAAATGTTCTGAGTTTTCTTCTCGAACAGATGTGGTGGACCATAAGATATGAGTTTATTGTAAGAAATTGTATATAGTTGAATTTTAACTAGCTCAACGACGCGGTATTCAATGGCATTCCGTAGCTGAATGGCAAAAATCGGAACCCTTATAGTTTCCTCAAGTCAGTCTGTGAGTCCGTCCGTATGTCACAGCCACTTTTTTCTGAAATTATCAGTATACAGTTGAAACTTAGTAGGTAGATGTATCCTGTTTACAATTCTCATGCAACAAATGAAAAATAATAACATTTAAATAATCTCATACATGGAACTAAAACCAAAAGAAAATTTACTCACAACTATGAATACCTAGGTCTTTGAACCCTCATTGCGCGAGTCCAACTCGCACTTGGCTGGTTTTATACTACTCTACGCATAATAAGTGAGATTACCTTTAATTAAATTCTGCCTCATCCATATCAGATATTATTCAATATCGTTGAATTGTAAATACTATGCAATGTAGCCAATTTACCTACTCTCACTCATATATTTTGCAAGCCAAATGATAATAATTTTGCCTATCAATATTCTATTTAAGTACCGTATTTCAACCCTAATTCTCCGTCGATAGTGCAATATACATTTATTAGCCGACGAGATGGAGAGCCACTTTCGCATATTCCAACTATTTCCACCCACAATAATTGACTTTAGAATCCACCCTGTTGTTATAAGAGGCAATAGCTAATCTGCATTCGCAAATACATATACGCAATGCGAAGTAACACCACCATTATAAGTTGACCTCTGTAAGGTCGGATTCATATCGAAAACTTGTTATAGATTTTGTGTCTGACGATTGCAAGCCATGCCTGTATTAAAAGATATTTATATTTATATTTAACATTATGCTTTATAAAGACATGCTTTTGTCATTATTTTAAGTAGGAGCCATAAAGCACTAGGAGCTTAAATTGGCCGTAACTGAACGCTCTCAATCTCATGCAGATATAGCGGCATGTGTATATTTTTTCATATATCGTAGCATCGCTCGTAATACGAAAAAATTGAGCATTTTTTTTTCTTATTTGTACCAATGACAGATTGACTTTTGCATGCGGCCTAAGCTCTTTAACTTATGAACTGTGTTACTGTGAGGGGCCAACTAAGAGTGGGTGAGTTGGGAGTATAGCATTTTCATCTGTCAGTAAAGTAATCAAGTTACGAGCAATGAAGGGTCGTATCTAGGACAGGTAATTAGTTTATATACCAATTGCTTTTCTCATTGTTCCTGCAAATGAAGGAATCAACGTCGTTGAAGTATTTAACTTGTGATACTATTGCACACATATGGGGTTCAAATGAGAGTAATTTAGCCCTCAACGATTATTTAGTTGAAACAATAATAGAGCGAACTACTGATTATCTTTCTGGGTAAATATGAAGTCTATGGAGTAGCTGAGGGCTGAGCTGTAGGCTACTAGCGGGGTCTAAGGACCAACGGTTTAACGTGCTTTCCAAAGCAGGGGGGTGTTATCACCACCAACCAACTTCCTGACTTTAAGCTGTTTCCGAGTAATTTCAAGACAGAAACAAATTTCGGCCCAAGCGGTATTCAAACCCGGGACCTCTTGGATAGTGACCAGCTAACTAACCGCCACTGGTAACGAAGCAATCAATATAATATAATGATGATTATGATATACATTTTGTAGACAAAACCCTCACCTGCATCTATCGGTCTGTGTGCAATGAACTCAAACAACAACTTTGTTTCAACCATTGAAAGATTTAAAATAATGAGGTAAGTTCAATATACCTGTAATTTGTAAAGTTTTTCTGTGAGTTAGTTGAAATATACTAATTCTTAATAGTTGAAGTACATGGTGAAGTTCAGGAAGAGCTTTTGAATCATGTCGCATAAAACAGGGTAGACAATACCGCCCATAAATAACCCAGAGAGGAATTTGCGCCCAAAATTTTGCACCAAATATTGCCCACCGTCCAATTTGGGTGCACGCCACGCAAAATGGCCACCCATTGTGGGGTTCTCGAGCCAATTATTATAATTAACTATAAGAGGAAGTGACCTCTCGGGTTTAGAAACTTCATAAGCCAACCCATTTGGCGAGATTGATTGGTACAAGACAATGAACTTAGCACAATATGGCGGAGAACTTTGCATGCAGGCTTCGATGGATATTTATGTTATTAAATTGGAGTTTGCTAGCGAAATGTTGGATATTAAGTGCTATGTGGAAAGTTAGGTATGTGGACGATTATAAATGGGCTGAAATTTATAACTATAGCTTTTAATGCCAGAAGAGGTAGTTAAGTAACTATCTTTAAGGCCCAGTTGCGTGTCGATTTGTACAATAAATAGTAATACTCTTATATTTTTTGTAGAAGTTATCAAGTACTGTTTTTAAAATACTTGTTATTTAATCCAAATTCAAATAGCAGAAAATGCTTTGATTTGTTATTCATGAGATTGGTTGTAGAGTCTAGCTTGAAATAGAAACGTCTGCCATTTTATTGGAATTGTCAAGTAAGCAACTCAAAACAAATACAAATAAATAATTTATACCGAATGTCCAAGTCAATAAAGCTCTCCATAATATAATCTATAGATTACATTTGCAGACGTCCATAAAAATACTAGAACTGCTTACATTGTTATATTTGATTGGCAAGAGTCCTTTAGCTCCTACCAACTTGAAAAAGAATCAGTAATGTCACTTGATATACAGGTAAATTAACTACCATGATTGATCAATAATCTTATCTCGCTAGGCCAGTGGATCAAAATAATATTTTTATGGGCTAACTAAATGATCGATAAAAAGAAACATCATGCATCAATTTTAACTACAGATGACGTTATCTCCCAGCAACGCCAGTCAAATCTGTGCCTTAGCAGTAATTAGCAGTAGTTGAGTACAACAGAAATATGAAATGTTATATTTAACACTATAACCGTACCTATATATTTATGCACATAAATCGTAGTTTATTGGAACTCCGATAATTTTGGTAGGTTTATATCTTGTGCAGTTTAGGGGCGAGTCTACTGCACTATCTTTTATATAGCTCTTTTGTTCTCTCATTTGAAACCAAACAATAAAATACGTGTAAATACGAAATAATAAAATGCTAACAGAGAATTAGCCGTTCAAACCGTAACTCAGTGGTTGCGAACTTTAGGAGCAAAACTCCAAGTCATTATTCCTCGGTATTCCAGACGAACAAATATTTGCAAGATGAAGTTCCCTCATTATAGTTTTTATTTTCTGGTTTCAGGGGCCCGCAGTGAAGTGGATGGCCACTCAATAGGTTATTTTGTTATAATTCTCGATTCTTTTGTAAGAAACGATTCAGCATTCCTTTGAGTACGAGCACTGCGAACTCGTGACCCTACTTGACAGTTCAAAATGTTAACCGATGCATCTTGGATGCCTACTTGACTTTGGTAAACAAAATCCTTTCTTATTTAAATTATTTTCATCTGTTTTTTTGAACGCCTACATAACCCGTGGTCTGTTGTTGTGTTGAATCTCCGTCAGTACCATAAATCAAAGCAAATGAACTGTTGACAGCTTCCAAAAAACATTATTCATGAAACTCTTTTATAAAAAGTGCAGAGGTCATTTAGGCACGAAGGCGTAAGTATCAAGATAGATAGACTGTTAAGAACTTTGTAATGGTTGCATTGCATTGAATTAGGCCAGCTACAGGCCGCTCGCAACTGGAGTCCTACTACGAAAAACGAAATCTGTCAATATGATTATCGTTTTTTCGGATCCAAAGCATTTTTAGCATGCAATCCTTACTACAAAATGGTCGTACGATGACGATGATTGTACGGATGGATTTGGTTTTTTAGAGTAGGCCTTCTGGTTATTTAGGATGGCACGGAAAGAGATACCTATTATGTTAGAGCCACATGAAAGTGTTATTGATGTTAGAGCCACATGGACGTCTCCGATGCGTTCCGTCGACGCTGCGTTCGAAAAGGTTAGCTCCGTCGTTTTACATAATAAACGACATGCACACAGTGTGTTGCGTTGCGTTGTGGTGTGTTGCGCGCTTGCAACGGATATGAGTGATATGGACCAATGCAACGCAATGGAGACGCAAAGAAAATAATACATATGCGCCAGACAACACACCAATTGCCTGGTTTCGTGATAAGGAATTTTCTTCATTATTTTACGAAGCACCAGACAAAGATTATGACGGGGGCGTCTCACATAAATACTTAAATAGGTATATATAACATCCATGACTTAAGTACAAATGTTCGTGCTCGTCACACAAACATTTGTCCCTTGCGGGATTCAAACCCGTGACGGCCGGCGTAATAGTTTGGAGCGCTAACCAATACACCAAAAGCAACGTTAATGTGGCTTCGCTATTCAGAAGATATCTTGTGGTTGGCTAAATTGATGATGATGTGTCTGTATATGCTTCCGATACACAGAACCTTATCTACCGCCACAGGTTCTATCTTGCCGTATTTTTATCCCCCGTTTTATTGTGTCGGAATGTGATTGAGTCTAAACAAGAGAAATGAATGCCGAGCAAGCGAACTCGCGCAACTATAAACGCTCGCCTATCAATGGACCAGCACCTCTAGACAAATGGCAATCGATTAGCGAAAACGCTCAAAGATTTGTATGGAAAATAGTCGTCGATTGACATGTCACGTGATCTAGTCGTAACGAATTGTAGATTGGTAGACAAGTGTACTTTAAACTTTCGATTAAATAGAACGCAACATTAGTCGTTCGCTCACTAAAGCCAAATGGCGCTATTTGACAATCTACTACGCTAAGTGAGCGTATCATCGCTACGTTAGGTAGCGATCGCCGACCCCTTGACGCTCACGAAATAAAATGGCGATTCTTAAATCAGCTGACGGTGTGTTTGTTTGAATATTGTGTATTTATGTGAGTGAATTATAGGAAATAAACTACAATGCATTGTTTAAAATTGTTGTGGGCTGCACATAATGAAGAAGTGTGGCTAAGGCGTCAACGGAGAAATAATTCTCGTCGTTGTTTGGAGCAAATAGCCGAAATTCCAGACTTACTTTTTAGTCAAAGGTTCAGGTTAAACAAAAAGTGTTTTTCAATCCTTTGCTCCGATCTTTGTAGCCAGACAGCATTAAAAGGAACTCGAGAAATCCCATTCGAAGTAAAAGTAAGTTGAGTTTACCTATTTCATGACAAAATAAAGTGACAATAAGAGGTTATGTTAACTTGTTAGTAAATACAAGAGCTGATTGGGCAAAGATTAGTAATGATAGAGCGATGATCACTAATGGTTTAAATATTTTTTTTTATTACAGGTACTTTGTACTTTGAGTTTCTTGGCTACGGGGTCCTATCAGCGGATTGTGGGTGTTACACAACATCTGCCTCAGCGAACAGCAAGCCGTTGTATTAGGGAAGTTGTGGCAGCTCTAAACCATCCCAATATAATTAATAAATGGATTGTTTTCCCACAAACCCTTCAACAAAGATCGAGAATTAGACAAGAGTAAGTATTTTATTTAACTCGTCAAGTATGTGTGAACGAGACACAATAGAAATTCCATTATTATGCGACTCCCGGCAGTCGTTTGATACCTGACTGATTACGTATTTTATAGTTATTTATTGAGGTACATGTTTTTGTTAAAGTTCCAAACTCACTTTTAAAATCATATTACACATAATATTTGCAAAATTTATGTTATTACTACTACTGTACCACTAACTACTGTCTAATTTTTTTAAGGTTTCAAAGAAGATTTCATTTGCCTGGTGTTATCGGTTGTATTGATTGCACTCATATAGCAATTGTCAAGCCAAATGAAGAGGAGCACATTTATTTTAATAGAAAAGGATATCATTCTTTAAACGTACAAATGGTAAGTGTTACTTTTAGACCCTATGGTCAAAATAAACAAAGGCTTATTTTGATGTACTTTTCTTTCTACGGCCCTACTTAATTGTTTACTTTTGTGCAGATTTGTGATCACAGCCTTCGAATAATTAATGTGAATGCCAAATATGGAGGTGCCACACATGACTCTTTCATTTGGGCATCAAGTCAAGTGGAAGAGTATATGCGAGCACTTCACCAAAATGGAGAACAAACCTGGTTACTAGGTAAGAAATAAAGTTTTGTATTCCCTTCCCTTTACATGATAGCTAATCAATATAATCACTAACAAAATGCAATTTTTTTCAGGGGATTCTGGGTACCCACAAAGAGCGTGGCTGATGACTCCGATACTCAATGCAACACCAGGGTCAAGAGAGGAAGAGTACACCACGCGACATGTCCAAGCCAGGAATTGCATTGAGCGTTGCTTTGGCCTGCTGAAAGCTCGTTGGAGATGTCTGCTTAAGCATCGAACACTTCATTATCATCCTCATGTTGCTAGTAAAATTGTACATGCATGTTGTGTACTGCACAACATTGCCCTGGCCAACAACTTGCAACATCCAAGTGACTTAGAGCAACAAGATGATGATAATGATAATTTTGATGCAGAAGTGGGTCCTGCTACTTCTAGCAATCAACACGAGTTGATGCGTGGCAGAGCAATGCTCAGCGGATTGATAAGAAGAATGTAACTTTCCTGTATAAATGTATTAATAATTTTAATTAAATTACAACACATTTTAAACATATTATTTAATATCAATGAATCTACTGAAAAGTAACACTGCTAATGTTTTAATTCTAAGTAAGTCTAGGAACAAACATGCACTGAATGCTTAATACAATAATTATATTAAAAAAGGCAGATATTATATAATTTAATAAATACAAAGATGCAGAGGTCACAAATCTTACTACATAACTGATAACACATAAAACAACTAATCCAAAGGCCAATTTAGTCTGTATAAAAAGTTAAAAAAAGAAAAAGATGATGTAAAGTATAATATAGAGATATATTAACAAATGGTTTTACAAACTGACAGTCAAAATTACTGTAAGTTTGAACAATCCATTTGCTAATTAATCTCTAAAAAATAACTCATGATGTGTAATAATAATTTACTTATTCTCTCAATCAATTGATCACTTATGCTATAAATAAGCTATTATTACACATATTATGAGTATTTTTTTAATTACACTATATCTGTAACATATAACCATCAACAATTTTCATTCCTTTCAGTATCTGGAATAACCACTGTTGATGGTAAACTACTATTATGCGACAATGTTTGAAGCAACCCTTGAGCAATTACGGCTAACTGCCCGAGCAGTTCATTTTGCTCACGGGTAACTTCAATTCTTAGCGCCTCTAGTCTAAGTCGCTCCATTTCACGCTCGTGCATGCGCCTGTCACGTGTCTCCTCGAGTCGAAGGCGGCTTTGCTCGACGGCTACAAACTCGCTGGCTGCTCTGTCGAAAGGCGTCAGCCCCCGATTTCGCCGCGCTCTTAGCAAGCGCTGCCGTCGAGGAGTCTCGACCACAGTTTGTGGGGATGGCGTCGCCTGGCGATCAGTATTTGGCGGAGGGGTTCGCGACCGAGACGGCAACGTTGATACTGACGCTTCTCGTCCCAAAACGCTGGCTCCTCGGTCGGAAGGTGTTAGCCCCAGAGTCCGTTGCGCTCTTAGCAAGCGCTGCCGCCGGGGAGACTCTACAGTTTGTAAAGAGAGCGGCGTCTGGCGGTCAGCACTTGGCAGATAAGTTTGCAGCGGAGGCGACTGTGTTGATGTTGTGGCTTCTGGACCCGAAGGTTGTGTAGATGGTGGTTCTGGTGGTAGAGTTACTGTAAAATAATAAGAAATATGTTATGTAGATCATTGAACTACTATTACTAGCGTAAATGGCACTGACATCACTAACAAATTTTGTGATCCATGAATTGATGACCTAGTCATCAACTCATAGTACAAATCATAATTCAAAATTCAAATTTTCAAAGAAATCGTCACAATCTTGTCGTCGTTTTTGCGACACATTTTTAACTTAGCATATGCTATAGCTATAGCTATAGCTTCTCTATATGTAGTAGTAACAACTCACTGATGTAGATACACAATTATCATAAACATAGAATGGTAAGTACAATTTAATATCTGCTCAAATTTTTAACTACAAATTCATTACTGTTTATACTTAGGTACTACAATTTACTATTGTAACCTTACACATATACTTTTGGAATATGTTCTGAACATTTGATAATTTATATAAGTACATACTTGTGAAAGAAACTTACAGTTAATGTCACATATCTCTAATTCATTCCTTTCATTTTCAGTGATTGGGTCCTCATTTATCTGGGATTGTATCTGAAAAAATAAAAAGTAAGCATGTTTAAGATTGACTTTCAGTACTCATAATATCAATAATAAAATATAAAATGCACAAGTAATATGATTTGACGAAGGAGAGACTGGAAAAAAGGTACCAACATTAAAACCCTGCTCCTGAATTCCGGCCTGACCAATAACAGCAGTCACTCCAATTATTGCCACCACCCTTTCTTCCAAAGCGGTTAAAGTTTGCCTGCTGCTTGGACCACCACCAGTACCACTTGCATGACGCCTAATTAGACTATATTTCTTTTTTGTTTTGGTTTTCCAATCAGCCCATACCTACATAACGTTTATGAAAGCAGTGTCAGATAATGCATGGCATTGAGAATAATATTACTGTAGGAGCATTATTTAGGTAACTTACTTTTTTCCATTTATCCTGAGTTTTTTCAACACCGCCGCCAATAGAATTCAATAAGGAAGTAAGTTCTTGCCATAATCTATCGGCTCGCACTCGTCCTTGAGATCCCGTCTGGGGCCTCGCTAAGTCACCGTGCCTTTAACATAAACAAAAACAAGCCACTTAACATTCTTCCTGTTATGGTTCAAAAGTTGAGAGCGTGAATGTTTATCGTATGGAGAGTCAAGTGCTATGCACAAAAAATAAGGGATTAGTTGACCTACCTTTCCATGTATTCTATTAGTGCACTAAATTGTTCCGGGCTAGCTCGTAATCTCGCTGGTTCCATTGCTAAAACATAATGATAATACTTAAATACATTATAAAACAAACCACACTACTGTGTACCAAAACATAGCACTCAAAAACACGACAATTAAAGTTGGTAATTGTATATATTTTTATAATACTCACTGTTTTCAAACAAGGTTAATATCACAAAATATCACTTTCACAAATATAAAAATTTGATTGAATTTCTAAAAAGATTTCAAAAGAGTCACGACAAGTGCTCCGACTGTCCGCCGCGCGCGCTCAAACTTATTTGAACGTACGTCACTTCAACATTTGACTTTGACATTTGCATATGGCGTCGAACGCAACCATAGACAATGGTCGTGTTTTTAGCGAATGGTCGGAGAGAACAAGCGTTCGCCACGTTCCGTTCATCTTGGCTACCAATCTACTAGCGATTACGATTCAGCGTTAGCGTGGGCGATGATTCGATGCGATACCGAGCGTTTGTCATTTGGCTCAGGGTGCTGAGTGGAAAACTTGCCGTCGGGATAGGGATGTTTTTAGTCTATTTTTATATTTTATAGTTAAAGATATTGTTAGGTTTATTTTCAGTCTTAAAATCACGAGTATTAACCAACAAAAAAGACCGGAAAATTAACGCTATAAAGATATTTTTCCAGTGAAATAGGGCACCAGTTGTATACACCATACTTCTGTGTCTAACTAGGCTTATGAAGACGCAAGTAGATTAAGCAACTTCTTACTCCTTTAACATGTATTCAACGAGGATGTATGATGCAAACTGAATTTAAAGTTAGGAGAAAACTAGAATATTGAGCAATGTATCCATATATTAAGTACGAATAAAAATAAGAGACAACACTTTCTCAGGGCAGGGAAAAAATCCTTCCATTTTTAATGAACAGATCTACTCCACGATCAAAAGAATATCATCATACCCACATCCCTACGTCATCCAGGCAAAAATCGCTCGCTGCGAATATTCGGTCTAGACGAGTTATTAAAAATGTATTTCCATAGAATTTCGGTAATGCACCGCTATGCTTGATGCAGCAGACTGCAAGCGAACATGGTTTTTCATACTTTTATTATTAGGTTCTATCAGTTGAAAATACATACTTTATATATACAGGGCGTCCCGTAACGAGAGGTCAAGTCAAAAATGAGTGAAGACTGCTGCGAATTTTTTTTCCATTTTCTTGATTTTCTATTTTTTTTGTATAATTTTACGACTTACATCGCAATATAAATAACTGAAAAAAATTGAGATCCGTAGTCACAGTAGTCGAAAATCCATCACAAGCTGACAATCAAATGGAATTTATAATGTTCATAACTTGGAAAGTACATACTTACATTTTTTTAAATTTATTTGTCTAATTACTGTTATTGTAGCCTATCCCTTTTTACGGCTGGACCACTATTTACAGGACACTTTATATACAATGCTATGTATGAAAGGACCTTCGTACACTGCAGATTTTGTTAAACATGAAATTGGTGGCAAGATAAATAAAACCATGAGAAACTAAAAGGCCATAGGATTTACGGCAGCCACCTTAAAACGACAATATTAATTTGCAATGCCTTGTCTTTTGACAACGCGTTTGGTGTATTGGTTAGCGCTCCTTACTATTACGCCGGCCGTCGCGGGCTCTAATCCCGCAAGGGGCAAATGTTTGTGTGATGAGCATGAATATTTGTACCTAAGTCATGGATGTTATATGTATTTAAGTATTTATAGGAGACGCCCCCGTCATAATCGTTGTCTGGTATTTCGTAATACAAGGAAAAAATCCTGACCACGAAACCACTTTGAACACACCAGACAATTGGTGTGTTGTCTGGCGCATATTTATGTAACAATTTATTTATTTTCCTTGTCCGTTCAAAATTACAGGATTTTTTATGCAATTTAAGTGTCTTTTATAAGGCAAAATAATAAAACATGGAATACAAATAGGTAGCTAGAAAAAAATTGACGCGATCACCAAGTAAAACTTCGGTTTAAAATATGTAACCGTTTTATTAATTTATCAGCAAAAAAATATTTAAAAGGAGCATTAGTATACCGCGAGAGATTAAGTACCGTGGTTAAAGACAATGATCGAATAACTACCATAATATTTTATGAAAATATTCATATTTGCTTATAAATATCAGTTAGAATTTTGTGTGGCAATTACAATGGTTAGGCTTGAAATTGCTCTCTAAATCAAACGAGTTTTGACTATAGACAAAAAATATGAATCCATAACTTATCTTTATGGATCAGTAATTGCTACATTATTCACGCAAAGTGCCAAAATAAGGCTTTGGCATTGTGTGTAATAGTATAAATTAACTTGTATGGTTTTATGTGATAGCAAGTTCAAGTTCAGGACTTTCAGGTGACCTTTGACTTTTGGTAATTATTAGTAATTTGTATTTTGTTGATACAAATTGATAAAAATATTATTTTTGACAAGAACACTTAACCACGACCTAGGTATACTGATCATCTACTTCTTATGGACACGTGACTGTTACTTTTAGGTAGGTACCTGATAAGTGCTACTATTGTACAAGTAGTTTTGTATTGTGTGTTAGTTGATACTTCAGTGGACAGGGAAGACTTATAGGCGTGATAACAATATAATTTATATTGTCTGGATTACTGTCCACAAAAAAATACTTAAAGCTGCTTGCAAGCCATTTCAAATTATTGATCAGATAAACTATCGATATTTTTTACTTGTAAAATCTACCAAACGTCCTAAACGCATCCGTCTACTAACTTCGTAAACAAAAACATTGTAAGAGTAACTTATTCAATAATCCGCTACGTTCTTATCTGCTTTGTTTTCCCGACTTGTCTCTGAATCAAAGGGAATTCGATTTAACGGGTTCGTACGTCAACTCGTAACAAATAAACAAGGTATTTTAGTTTCTTGAAAAAGTTGGGACTAACATATGCAGTGCAGGTTTGGGCCACGCCGCCCTAACGAACACTGCACGACGGACGCATACGAGATTGTGTCATGTAAAGCTTTGTTTTTCGGTGCACTCGACTTCGTAAATAAAAGAGTGCTGGAAATTGTTTATCCTATTGGAGTAAGTTGGTGTCCTCAACTGGTGTACGTATTGTGTTTTTTATTTTGTAATATGACCAATAAAATATAGGTTCATTTACAGCACATTTACAGCAGCTTGAATATACATTACATTTTGAGAGTGTAAAGGCTGCTCAAAGAAGATTGCTAAACCTTTCCGTAACGCAAATGAATGCAAAAAATAAAGTGCCTCCCAACTAATTTTTGCTCATGTTATTTTGAAAACTTACGAGTATACATAGCATATCTAAAAAGTACGTTAATATATGTATATAATTAAAAAGTACGTTCATAAAATAGCACTCTTACTAAACGCGAGGCATGCTTTCAAAATCTTACATACCGCAACACATCAAAGTTTAACACTGCGGTGTATTATGCAGTTGTTATAATGGTTAGGTATATCAGTAAAAATGTATAACTTGATGTGCTGGCGACTACTGTAAAGTAAAGTAAAGTTAGCCTGTAAGCATCCCACTGCTGGGCAAAGGCCTTACCTCAAATGTGAGGTAGTATGAGCTATACTCCACCACGCGGGCTCAGTGCGGATTGGCGGAGGGGTGTTTGCAAGGCAAGCGACCAACCTTGCTGTCAGATTTTTATCAAGCCGCCGCCCATAGGGCCTCTGACTAGGCTTAACGACTAATACCAATCGATATTAGCCGGGACCAACGGCTTAACGTGCCTTCCGAAGCACGGAGATGCTCGTGATATACGTCACTTAAATGGTCGGAATGGTCACCCATCCAAACACCGACCGCGCCGAAAGTTGCTTAACTTCGGTATTACTACCAAAGCGCTGCCACCACTGCGCTACGAGCACCTCGCGACCTGGCGACTACTGTACATACATTTAATTTATTTCAAGGGACACATAAAAACAAAAGAACCCACGAAGAGACGTGTCTAGAGTTTCGTCGAGTCCCTAGGTAAGAGGTTGCTGAGGTTGATTTTTTAATGCGAATCGACATTTTGCCATCTAAAAGATTATTGTCTGGGCACAGTCTAGAGTTGTCAATTTGCTTTTAAAAGATTGCAGTCTAAGCAGATTGAAATATATTGTTGTGTTGCACATTTTATCAAAAGTCTGAGCCATAGCACAAGATCGATAGTTTCTGTAGAAAGATAAACTAAATAAAACTTGCAAGAACCACTCCAAGACTGTCACAGAAAAACCTAAGAATAAAATATTCATTCACAATAAGCCGGAGTAGCAAAAATGTGCATTTATAATGCGAGATAAGTAGAAGAAAGTGTTTCAACCGTTTCTAAATAATTCCAGTCTCTTTGTTCGTGTAAAAATACCCTTCGGAGCTCGTCATCAAACAAGTCACAATGAGACCGGGGATATTAAAAAACTTGGTCTCTTTCAAAATATTAATGACGCCATAAAAATATTCTATAGGCCACAACACAGGGCCACAATTCTCATGCAGTTTGTATACGGAAAACTTTCACCGAGCGAATTTTCAAGAAGAAAATAAACGTTTTTGATTTATCCAGGTCACTATCACAGGGATACGCATTTCCTACTTGACAGTACTAAATCTGGCAAGTTGAGAATCTGGTAAATTGAGAATCTAAACTGCTCATAAAGGACGACTTCTACTATGTATTTCGATTTCTTTCGTGCGGTAGTTTTTTAACGTGTGAATATACTACTTGATTTATTCGGTAAAATAGTGAAACTCATAATCGAATTACCACACAAAAAAAAACGATGGACATGAGAATCTGGGCCCTGGTTGCATATTCATGAATTGACTAAATGCGCTGCATTTGTCGACGGTCATAGTTCAATTAGATAATTTTTATCACCCTATAGCTGTATTCTGATTAGCTATGAAAGTAAGACGTCAAGCTTTTTTAAATTTTGTTGACGACTACACTGACGGCAGGAGCAATGTGTACATTTCATTTTATGAATCTAGTTATTAACAAGCTTACACATGGTTCGCGATCGTATTGCTATTGCCATCGTGTGCTTGCAAGTTACGTAATAACCCTGTCAGTGAGAGGAGATCCAGGATTTGCATGCAATTATCATTTTTGATTTGGCTCTTCTTTTGTGTAAATACTGTAAAAGGTAACGCTGTAAATGACATAATGCGGCAAAAGATACGCTGAATTATTTATGCGTTAATACGCTCGTTGCTCCCCGGACGTATTTAGGGGCTGTGTGAGCAGGGGCCCATAGAAATCGTGTGCTAAAACATATTTTTGTGTTTAAGGCGCTTTATTTGATTTTTTTTCTCTATCATGAATTTTGTATTTTTTAGGTAGAATATAGGTGTAACTAGTAGCTGACGTTGCGCGGGATATAAGTGAATTAACCAACGCAACGCAACGGGGACGCAATGCGCTTCTGTAGCTAATTTAGCTTCGTACTAACATCAAAATCAACGTCTACAACTTGTTGAAAATAAAAAATATATTATGCATAGTAAAACTAACGTAAGCTTCATCGAGTATATAAACAATTATACAGCAGTTGGCTTGTGATAGGAGCAAAAAAAATTATCAATAATTCCACAGAGTATACGTAGTTACCCTGACCTGGTCATAGTGCTCTAAAAGGCTGTAACTCAGAGATACCTACAGTAATCCAAAGTTATAATCAATGTATATCAAAATCGCTAAGTCGTTGTAGTAAATGACAAGTGTCAAGTTCTATGACTTGAACACACATTTGTTTGCAATACATTGCTGGTTCGTTTTATTTTATTAGAAAATATCAATAAATTTGTTTTTATTATAATAAATTCAAACCATATAGAATTGATTACCTACTGGTTACATAAAGGGCTTATATTTGAACTTTTTACTCCTAATACAGGCCACACCTTGTATATGACAATCTACTTAAATTGGCTTATTTATATTTTATTAATTAAATATAATCACGTCCTTAATCCGTCTCTGAAAATCCTCAAAACGTCTCTTACACGTTAAATACGCTTCAATGGATATTACTTTTTGCTGCCTAAATAAATGATTACATTTGACTAAGAACAGGTTTTAATGAATTTTGAACAGCAAGTAATACGATTTCCCGTTTCGATTTGTTGCTTTAACAACATGAAAGGGAATTCGTTAAGGGTTTGTCAACGGTTTCATGTTTGAATAAATGATGACGAAAATATGCATTGCGGTTTAAGATTCGCTGACTCTCGTATTTTGATTTTGTCGAGCTGTTTCTTGTCCTATCTTTTTTTTGACAGCATATTTACGATTCATTCATTCATAACCAGAAACATAAAAAGAGGTACTTTTTAAAAAAACATTATTTATTTAACTATAACACCTTTTGCTAATTTGCCTTTATGCAATTGACCACTAGCGGATGTGGTGAACATTGGACAGCATTTGAATTTATTTATTTTCCCTTAAGCCCTTTATGTGTAAATATCAGGGAAATATAATTCAAGCTAAACTTCATATAATACTACTAATCAACACTGGATTTTTTTTAAAATTTTTTAGGAATTTGATTTATCGCTTGCCATGTTTTGACCAAGAATGGTCATTTTCCTTTTTGCATACTTCCACAGCTTAGAATGGCGTTATCGATATCTTATTCCAAACTGAGTTCACTTCAGAACGTAGTTCGCTGGTACATAAAATTTTCGTTTTTCCACTAAAGTGAAATGTCATTGGACGTCAAACTCGACGTACCACTCAAGAGTCATTGTTGCGTCGCAACATTGTGTTTGACATGAAAATTATTTGCTCGGAAATATTGCGCGCCCCTGAGGTCCCCACTCTGTAACGCCAATGTGAGTAAGATTAGAATCGTTCAAGAGGTTCGAAATAACTTCTATGTAAGTACCAAGTACGACGTCCACCGACAAGGTGGTCAGACAACCTTGTAAAGATCGCAGGATCGCACTGGATGCAGACCGCTCACAACCGGTCGTTGTGGAAAGCCACGGGGGAGGCCTATGTTCAGCAGTGGACGTCCTTCGGCTGATAATGATGATGATGATGAAGTACCATTGCGAGTTTCTAATTATTAAGTTTCCGTATCAACTTATGACATGGTACGCATGGCACTGAGAAACAACAGAGATTAGCACTAAAGTCGTTCTTCCGAAGATCTCCGGCTAGGCATACCGGCACATCGCACCTCTTACCAGTCCAAGTCATTCACAGTAACGGCTACACGGCTATGGAACACACTTCCTCTAGAGATAAGGAAGTCAGAGACGAAATTATCTTTCAAGAACAAACTGCGTAAGTTTCTGGCTGAATAATTGCGAAACTTGTTAATATGTATGTATGTATATTTTTTTTAATATATTTATGTATTACAGTATTTGGTAGTTATACATATAAAATATATATTATACTTATGTTTATTTAGTTTATTGTATTAAACATATATTATAGTATGTAATAATATAATATTGTTATGCTTCATAATGATATTTTTGTTGCGTTTTCCTAAATTTTTACTACATTATGCTCCTGCACCCACTTATAATCTTTCTGCATGACCTAAAGGTATGACTGGGAGAGAATGCTTTTAGCATTAAGTCCACCTTTTGTACACTGTTACTTGTGCAATAAAGTTCTTAAATAAAAAAAAAATAAAAATAAATAAAGTCTTAGACGTGTGGCTTTAATATCCATAAAGATAGGAATATCCATCGCGGTGTTTTATCGGTTAGTGCTAGCGAGATGCACATAGGAAAATGACGAGCCAATTGTTATCACGCCGAGTATAGTCATCTATTACTTGAGCTTTGTACGGACGACAGCTCGTCAAGCTAAACACTTCGGTATCTTATGCTATTTTAATAAGGACTTTTTTGCATTTTTTGAGGTGACTGACTATAATAAACCCCTCGTACCCTATTAGTCACAATGACTCTTGTACTGTACTATTGTACACCTCTATTTGGTACTATAAATTTGGCATAAAAGTGAATACGATACGACCGTCTTACGTAGTAGGACCCGAAGAATCAACTTGGAATTGATTTTCGATGAAATGTGAGACTGCGCTTGATGGCTTAAAAATTTGCTAGAATTTTCTCAACGATCACTAAATTAAAAATATGAGAATCTGACGTGACGAAACTGAATCACATGAATTGAGTTTCTTGTCATTTAAATTTTAAATAGCTACCTACATCAAGTTGATAACTTACCTTTCTTTGTCAATGATTTCAAAATGAAACTATTTATATAATAAAATATGCTTTAAACGTGCCGAAATACTGATAGCTTTTTGTTTAATTTATTCTATGGCTACCATAGCATATACTGTCTCTTTTTAAAAAGCAGTTCATAAATCTTTTCAATAAGACTTTACTTTCTCCTGAAAAGACAAAAAGCGCGCCCGCAAATCATTTTCAGGGCGTAATAAGTGTCTAAAAAATATTCCGTTTATTTACAGAATGCTGCTATAAAAATAAAATGTTAGACTTTCCGAAGCAGACGGTCGGGGCGGCGACGCAGAAAAAGTTATTTTACGATTTCCTCTCGAAAACTATCGCTCCATCGAACTGTTGGTTCGTATGAAATCTATTATTTATTACTCTTGTTACAACTTTTTTGCGGAATGACAATAAATTACTGCGACATTATCACCTTTGGGGTGCTGGGATATTTATCGATAACTGGAAAACAACATTAAAGGAAGATGATTCAGCTGTGACCAAAGGTGCTGCATGACGTTAGAAAATCCATTGCATCCATAGATTGATGATTTTTGATGCATATTCCAATGGTTGCATGCCACCTGTGGCAAAGCAAGAAGTCTATTATGAAATTTTGTAATCATATTTACCATGTTTTACGCAAATAAGCGATATTCATTATATTGTAATGAAAGTACGTACAGTGACAATGGGAGAAACATAAATACCTATTTAATTCCATAAAATGTAATGAGTTTGTAAGCAAAAATATGATATACTAGCTTTTGCCCGCGACTTCGTTCGCGTGGACTTCAGGTTCGTCCCGTCTAGTAGCGCAAAAAATGAGTTTTTTTACGACCTCACATTAGAAACCTCAAAAATTGTAGCCTATATGTTATTCTGATGTATAAGCTATATTATTATTGTGGTAAAGTTTCATTCAAATCCATTCAGTAGTTTTTACGTGAAAGAGTAACAAACATCCATACATCCATACATCCATACATCCATACATCCATACTTACAAACTTTCGCCTTTATAATAGTAGTAGGATTTTTTTTCCGTTACGTTAAAAATTGTATTTTAGTGTTTCCCAAATCAGAAGGTTAAACTTTTTTGTATTCAGTGAGAAAAAATCATTTGCAAGCGCGCTTAAATCGCAGAATCCCAAATAAACCACTCTTCCAACTGTCCTTATTTGAATATTTAATCAACACCGGCCTATCGCTAGCAATAAATTAACTGAATCGCGCACCGAACATTGTCCACGTAATGTATTCAATGGGAGATACAAAAAACTTGCTCCCTCGCATCAGAGGGTCGAGAAAGGTGTCAATTTTTGAAAGATTGTACCGCGTCATGAATATTATATGAACGAGCAGTTAACCCTCCGCTGCCCGTGGATTGGTCTGTGGAACCAATTCGCAATGTTTTTTAGATTTTATTTGATAGATAAAGTATCAATACACATCAATTTTAATAGTACGTCCAAGATTCGCCGTTTAAAATTCTATATAGACTTATACAGTGTTTTAACTTTAAAATGTTTTTAAGTGATTGCCCTGTGATATGACATTATTTTTTTACTGCAAAAACTGTGAATAACTGAAATATTAGATAAAATATTCATGTTCTCATTGGTGTCTTTGTTGTCGAGTGCAAATATTGTGGGTAATTTCATTAAGGCCCAGATATTCCATTTTTACGATGTTTCGATTGAGTTTAAACATGGAAACACTAATTATTTAAATCTCGAATCTATATATGTTATAGAAGAAGATTACTAGAAAGCTGGATAGTCGTTGGAAACACGATTGTAATTACTTTGCTCGATAATAATTGCCTCAGAAGTGGGCCCCTTTTTTTTCGTATTTTCTATGTAGTTTTCAAATTATTGGACTTATATTTATGAAAATCGCATATTTTAGTAGGTAATTCCATTCTACACATATACATGTTAAAATGATTTCAAAATGTTTGTTGTTTAGATCAGAATAACGAAATATCTAAAAACACTTTATTTGACCTATTTCGACTTTTTTGATCTTGATTTGCTCAAGCTATACAGATGTGAGGAACAGGGGATTATAAGAATATACATTTTGACCACATAAGTGAGATCTTAGCTTTGAATCAAATGATTTTTTTTTTAGTTTTTATCAGTGTTATGTTCAGGCAAAGAAAGGTCCATTTTTTTCATTTGTCTGCATTCTTTCTTACAAGCAGCAAATTCTTCCAATTGTCTTTTTAAGATTACTTTAGACACCAAAGATGTTTAGGGCGGCCAATCGTTTTTTTCCAGTTTTATTAACATTTTCATTCATAAAACACTGATTTAGTGATTCTCACACTTGTGACGATGGTGATTCGCGCAACGACTTTGACGCAACAGTTGATCGTCGTGTCATCTCTGTTCTATACATGCAAGCAGAAATAGCGCTATCTTTTTATTCAAATGACAAGCACGAGATACCATTTCCTCATTCCCCTTGACGCCACTGCGAACGCTGGACCTATGTCAATTTTTGCAATTTTATTTGCGTACTTAATTACGTAAAACACCTAAGAACTAATAATAGCTAATTTCGCCGCGCCGCGTCACGCTCAGTTGGATCAGCACCAGTCTTATACTAATCAAAGGTCGCGAGTTCAAATCGGGGGTATCATGAATATTTTTCTACATAGTCACAATATTTTTTTAAAAAACGAAATAAGTATTTATTTTAATTTTTGGACATTTTAACATTTAAAATAAAAAAAAATTAAAAATAAAAACTAATTAAATTTTTAGGTTTTTTTTTAAAGTAGCAAATCCTATTAAAAAAACTACATAACAATGAAAATAAATTTCAAAAAGAAAATTAGTATCAAAAACATCATCACCATGCGGATAAATCTCCTCAATGCCATGAGGATGGAACCCCCAACCTCTACGTGTTAAGCAAAATAAAAAGAGATAGGCTGTAGCGACATATATAATTGTTGTGAATAAATGAACTATATATTTGTACCAATCGCAGAGATGAATCCGTTTCTATAGTAACAATATAAACAAAAAGCATAAAACACTCATGTCAAATTATTGTAGTTTTGAACATTTTTTCTATTTGGAAAAATCAGAGCTAAACCATAACTGTAGGTTAAGCAGTAATCTCAAATGCTAAAGCTGTGCCCTGGTGACTCTAGTATATTGGAGACGAGAAAATATTATATGAATTTGAGGGAGGGAGAAAATTATTAGGTGATAGGTCTATATTAATTTTATTTATTTATTTACATCTAGACTCCTGTGACAAAATACAAACATTGGAGGTTAAGTTAAGGTCGGTCTAGCTCTCTTCGTGTATGGAACTCAGGTTTCCATGTTATTTACGTACGTACGTACACATTTTCTGAATCGTGTAGTAATAATGCATTGACTATCTATCTCTTATTTGGTGACATGGACTTGAGCGACGAACATGGAGATTACTCAGTATAATCCAATTATATTTGCATTCAGAAATGTCAAATCTGAATAATTTTTTCAATTTTGTTCTGTCGTAAATGTGTGGAGACTGTCTTAATTTTATTTTTATAACCGTTCCTCAAATTGCTGTTACTGAATATCCAAAACAACTTTGGTGTTTGTGACACATAATAATTCTATTAATCTTGTAGTTAGCGCCAAATGGCGCTTCGGGGTCACGAAGGGTTCCGTACCATTATCTATGAAAATGGCATAAACATCATATCTGTTGTCAGGGAGTCCCATACAAAAGATATGAAGTCCTAATAATGGGGCAGCCCCCCTAATTATTATCATTATCAGAGTAGATAAGTTGTATGAGAGCAACCTGAAAAAAAACTGTTTTTTAAGTTTTTGTTTTTTCAACGGCAACATGAATACATCCTTCCTGAAAATTTCAACTGTCTTACTATCACGATTCATGAGATAAACCCTGGTGTTGCCCTTTCGGTGTAGGAACTCATGCTCATCATAATTCATTCCCTGTAGGGAGGTGTCTCAAAAATATTTTAAAATACATATTTTAGGCGGTGTGTATTAGGATATAAAGAAACCCATGCCAAATTACAGTTTTATAGTAAAAAAGGTCTATAAGCTAGACTACAAAAAGTCAAACATGGCAAAACCATATATGGTTTATCAAAGTAATTGTGTGGGTGCGGTGCTCTAATTAACAAACCTAGACAGTTGAAATATGGCATCTAGCTAGGTAATAATGTGTAAGCGAAGGAAAAAATCTGAAAACAAAAGAAAGTTTTTTAATTGTAGCGTCTGAAACCGTTATAATTAAGTGGATGGAAGCTTGCACAAAATATGTATTCATGATTTATGAATAAGCAAATAAATATTTCTATAAAAAGTTATGATATCCCACCAAAAACATCAATGTGAAAAATGATAGCCAAGTTCAATGCTCAGTATATTTGATAGTGAACTTCGCCGAAAAAAGTATTGCATCTAAATGAGAGATTACTACTAACTACTTTTGCCTTACTATTTTCTTACTTTCTACCACATGATAGTCAAGTCATTTTTATAGTTCAAGCTGATATTAAGCGAGTATTTTAAGCGTGGTAAGGTGTGGTGTGGGTGACCTCGATAGTAATTACTTTGAACCATTTCACGGGACATCCAAAATATACGCGGGCGACGTCGCCGGAGACGACTAGTAAATAAATAACTTTGATATTATTAAAGGATTACTGAAACGATAAAGAAACCTTTGTCTTTAATTTAGCTTTCCATATTTGTAATGTTAAACGGAAGCGTGAAACATACTGCGCAGACCCTAGATAAACTGGGAACAGGGCAAGAGAATGATGATGATGATTTGTAATGTTATGAATTTCAGTGTGTAAAAAAATACCATGACAAAATTCTCGTGATGGGTGAACTTTGACTTATATACCTACTGGTTTGTACGGAACCCTAAATTTGAAGTGCCATATCTGTAATGGTCTTCAGTCATCATCAATTGGAAGACTGATGGAAGATAGTAATAGTCCCCCTAGCCGATTTCGACTACGGTGGCCAGTCACAAAGACCAACCGACTGCGCGGGACATATTATAGTGCACAAGTGTGTGCGCAAACACAGGTGCACTCTCTATTCCTTTCACTCTCATAGCCCGATGGGAGAGCAATCTGACACGACCGGAGAGAGATCAGGCGCAGGACCAACGGCTTTACGTGCTTTCCGAGGCACGGGGGTGAAACACCGCCAACTTCCAAACTCCGGGTTTCCCTGAGAATTTCTAAACAGAAAACTCAGGTACATATTTTTTGGCCCGACCCGGGAATCGAACCCAGGACCTCTGGCGCAGCCGTCGCTTTAAATTGCGACCCTCTAACCGCTGCGCCACCGAGGCAGTTGTAAAATGTTGTTGTGGAAGATAGTAGTGAGACTATAACTGTGTCGACAAAAAGGATCTTAATAAAAACCACCTAAATGTTACTACATTACATTCCCTACACCTATGGGTTGGCTGGAAGAGGTATCTTTTAGGGATAAGCCCACCTTTGTTCACATTGTGACTTCTTGTACCTATTTTCTGTACATCTTATAAGTGCAATAAAGAATATAATAAATTTTATCGGATATTCTTTCTTGTTTTTATAATGGTTACAGGTTGCTGGCATAAAGTGCTGACCAGTCGTGTGAGAATGAAATAACACTCTATGCGTTCCTTGTTCTTTCGATAAACGTTTAGACTAAAAAGCATGTATGGTGTACTAAAGAAACCATTTTGTAAAAGTTCTTAGGGGTTCTGCTAGATGGCGTGGGTATGTTACTTACAAAAGCGCATGAAGTATCTTATTCAAGAAAATTTTGTTCCTTAAATAAACACTAGATGGCTTAATTATACAAGAGATTTGTAAGACAAAGTTGACAGAAAAAGTTTTGTGCGGGGGTGCTGGTGGGGGAAGCGCCCCGCACTTTTAACAAGGGGGCGGGGCTTATGAGATAATTTGACGGAATAAGACGGCCTTAAGCTCAGAAACACTTAATCATTGATGAACATAACTTCGCTGCTACAGTCTTCATATGACTGACTTATTCATCGTGTGACGTCATGCAGCAACAGCACAGTCGTATGTAGCTCTTGGAGCGCGCCGTAGTATCGTCGAAGACCCGGTTCGAACCCCGCAAGCGCGCATACAAAATTTTATGTAATATTGTAATTTGTTTGCTAAGAGGACCGCTGCAAAATGAAATTCGCATGCTGTAAGTCGACAACAGGTGGCAGCACCGACACTATAGATTGTTCGAAGTGTAAATTAAAATATCATTTTAAGTGTCTGTACCCCACGGAAAAAAGACAGGATTTGCCTCTAAAAAGAAACTGGTCATGTCCGGAATGCGTTTTGGCTCAACCTAGACAACATAACAAGGATAACACACCATTAAGAAGCCCGGGAAAAGGTGGTAACAAACACGGTAACGACGATAATATTACTCTGAAGCGTGGAGGTGGATCTGTCTTAAGCTCTCCCGCAATGGACGATCAACAAACGGTTGCGGGTCCCAGTGTTGCATCTGCACCACACCATTGTGGTTTGCAGAGCTGTGCCGGCATCAGTGCGGAGGAAATACGAAAGATTATAGCTTCAGAGATGAGCAGATTTGCGTCGGAGCTACGTGCTGCTATCTCAAACGATTTAGAAGTTATTAGAAACGACATATCCAGTATTAAAGAGTCCATGGATTTTATGAATACCAAATATGAAGAGCTTAATAATAGGGTTGATTTAATTGAAAAAGATATTAAATCTCTAAAGTCATCCTCATCGGACGTTGGCAAATTAAAATCGTCAGTGACAAACATTGAGAACGATATTAATAATAAAGAGCAATGGGCCAGGAGATCTAACGGAATTTACGGAATACCGGAAAAAAAGACCGAAAATCAAATAGATGTCATGAAAAGCATTGCTGTGGCTAGTAATTTTGATCTCAATTGCTCCCGGGACATAGACTTCGTGACCAGGGTGGCCCCGAAGAAGGTTACGAGTGGCGTTACTAGGCCCAGGCGTGTGTAGTGGTTCGTTTCTTGTCGAGATGGAAGAAGGACGAATTCTTATCGCAAATGAGAAAACTTAAATTGAAGTGTAGTGACATTGGCTTTGGATTGAACAATAACCTAGTTTATTTTAACGATCATCTGACTAGTACTAATAAGTCACTTCTTCAATCTGTTAAAAATATTGCACGAGATAAAAAATATCAGTATGTATGGGTTAGGAACTGTGCCATTATGGCTCGTCGTTCCGATACTAGTCCTGTAATTCATATAACAAGCTTAAACGATTTAAAAAAGTTGGTTTAGGTGCTACTGTCCTTGTATTATTTTTTGGTTTGTATCCAATGTTAACATACTGTTTTAATTTTGTAGTCCACTTAGTTTTTATATTTTACTGTATCTTAGTATTTTTTATTGTGTTGAGTCGGGGCACATTTCAAGTTAACATTACAAGAGAGTCGATAGGTTGCATATGCCATTATGGCTCTTTAAGGTGCGGATTTTTTTGGGTACTATGCATTATTTGCCTTTATAAGTATGACCTACTCTATGTACTATACATTGCTAGTTTGCTTAAAATACACAATGGATAATGGCCAGCTATTGGTATTTTATCAAAATGTGGCGGGACTTAGGACAAAGACAAACATTCTTTTTCGCAGAATGATCCAGTCTGAATATGATATTATCTGCTTAAGTGAGACTTGGCTCTTGGAAGGAATACATGATAGGGAACTGTTTGACACCCGGTATAATGTTTACAGGTTGGATCGCGACTACTCTGCGCGTGGCGATACGAGGGGTGGTGGGGTTTTAGTAGCGGTTAATCGTAAATTCTCTGTTACCTCTATGTCTCCACTTCATCTTGAGGACTGTGCGGCCGATGTAATCAGAGTGTCTTTGCAGTTGAACCCTAGTCAGATGCTCCATATTTATAGTTGTTACTTTCTCCACTGCGCCCTACACTGTGAAGTACTCTGTGATAGTTTCGAGACTATTTCTGATGATATTATGTCGTCATCCAAACGATAAATTTATTATTTTAGGAGATTTTAATGTAACTAAAGGTAAATGGATTCCAGTTGATGCACAAATGAACCTAGTAAACCTCGATTGGGGTGAGGATCTGGTGGACGCCGTAGGCTCGTTCTTGATTTATAATGATTTGTCACAATACAATTGTGTTCCAAATAAAAAGGGCCGTTACCTGGACCTGGTAATTAGCAATACTATTTGTTCAGTTGAACGTAGCTCTTACCCCCTTGTCCATGAGGACCGCCACCATCCCGCTCTCCTTATAAGGATGACCAAACTTAATCATCGAACTTTACGCCCAACTCCGCGAATTGCACCTAATTTCCGAGCTGCTGATTATGATGCTGTTAATCGTGAAATTTCTTTGGTAGATTGGGTCCATCTGCTTAGTGATAAATCTGTCGATGAGGCCGTGGATTGTTTTTATAAAGCTTTGAATAGTATTATTGCTCTCTATGTTCCCACTAAAATAGTTAAAAATAGCACTCGATATCCTTGCTGGTACTCTGCATCGCTAGTTAAGATCATATCTGAGAAACTTAAATATCATAAGAGATGGAAGACTTTCGGTAAAGTAAGTGACTATGATGCTTTTTGTCTTTTGCGAGAAAGGCAGAAGCGCATTCAGGTACAGTGTTACGACGCTTATATCCGATATTCTGAGGAAAAAATTAGGTACAATAGTAAATTCTTCTGGAATTTCGTCAAATCCAAGAAGTCCACTAATAATATTCCCGATACTATGTTTTCTGGGGAAACATCCTCATCTGAGGGCGTTAAAATTTGCTCGTTATTTAACGATTATTTTCGGTCTGCTTTTGTTTCTGGAACCGATAGTCCCACATTACCCAATGCTTGTGTTGGTCAAAACTCCGTGTCAATCGGGACCGTGGAGCTATCTTTCAGAGTTGTTGAAAAGTATCTAAAGAATTTAAATCCAAATAAGGGTAGTGGGCCTGATAACATTCCGCCATTTTTCTTAAAGATGTGCCATAAAAATCTGGCGATCCCAATTTGCATGTTGTTTTCACTATCTTTAAGGTCAGGTGTTATGCCGGGTGTTTGGAAGCAATCTTTTGTTGTACTGGTATTTAAATCTGGTAATAAGCATAACGTCCAGGACTATAGACCAATCTCAAAACTATGCACGATTGCCAAAATGTTTGAAAAAATAATTTATGACTATATTTACCCTATTTTACGACCAATAATCGCAGGGCAGCAGCACGGTTTCATTGGTAGAAAATCTACTGAATCTAACCTTTGCGAATTTGTCCATCGCGTTACCGGTGCTATGGATCGGGGATACCAGGTTGACGCGGTGTATACCGACTATTCAAAGGCTTTTGATAAAATTTCTCATGCACTTTTGATAAATAAGCTCTCCATGGTTGGTATACATGGCGATCTCCTTCGATGGATCATTTCGTACCTGCGAGATCGTAGTCAGGCTGTCACAGTTAAGGGTTATGTCTCTTCTTTCGTTCCCGTTACTTCTGGTGTACCCCAGGGGTCCCATCTCGGACCATTGTTATTTAATATCTTTATCAATGACATCGTCAAAATTTTCAGAAACAGTAATGTCCTCATATACGCAGATGATATGAAAGTTTTTAGAATTATTAAGGATGGATCGGATTGTTTACTACTTCAAGAGGATATCGACGCTTTGACCCAATACTGTTCCGATAATTTTCTGTATTTAAATATCAAAAAGTGAAATACAATAACTTTTACCCGTAAACGTAAACCAATTGTTTTTAATTATAGTATCGGTAACAATATCATTAACCGGGTTTATGAAATCAGGGACCTGGGTATTCTCCTTGACCATAAAATGTCATTCGATGCACATATTAGTTCAATAACTTCTAGAGCATATCGTATGTTGGGATTTGTGTTGAGGACGGGAAAGGACTTCCAGTGTTGCTCGACCTTTATACTTTTATTTAACTGCCTTGTCCGATCCATTCTAGAATATGCGTCCGTTGTTTGGAGCCCTCATTATAAAAAGTATGTTGAACTTATTGATCGGATTCGTCTTAAATTTGTAAAACACCTACAGATTAGATGTTGCAATCCCGACTCTTGTAAGCACATGAAATCCGTACCTTCTCTGCATAGTCGACGCATTGAAAGAGATCAATTATTTTTATATAAATTACTGCACAACCTTATCGACTCCCCCTTTCTTTTGAGCGAAATTAGTTTATGATGTTCCCGACTTAGTGCACGTCATAAAAGTATTTTTTATGTGCCTACATATAGGACTCAATATGTTCGCAACACTTTCCTGCCACGTACTTGCCGTAGTCATAATGACAGGTTTCAAGGAGTTGATATATTTGCCTCAACCTTATCTCAATTTAAAAAACAAATCCACGACCTGTCATGTGACTGCCAATAGTTTTCGTGGTAATCACTGTTTTTTCTTTTTAATTCTTTTTGAAATGTTAATCTTTTTAGTAGGTTTTGGTTTGCTCTAAATGATATGTAGTATTAGTCTGAGGAAACTTAATTGGTTTTTGTGTTATCTATAAGTTTTATTCATATCTATACCATTATAACTGTATGTTTCCCAAATAATAATAAAATAAAAATAAAAATAAAAAAAAATTAACAAAATCTACATCTGCCTATAGTTGTAATATCTAAAGGCAAAGAAAATGAGTATTAAACAGGTTTCAGTTTTTTCGGTATCACTTTATTTGAAATAAACGATAGTAGTAGTGTTTTTCATTGTGTACAAACATACCTATTTTAGATTTTGGCCAGATATTTAATAGCCGGATAACGAAATTAGTCGAATAAAATAAAAAAAACGGCTAATTTTTTCACCTATTTGTCAGCAATCTAGCATTTAAATGTAATTTCAAATTCAGTCACTTTATACTATTCAGTCTAATAAGTTTTTTCTGACGTTTAAAAATCGGCGCTAAATCATATTTAACAGACGAACAAAACTGAAAGTTTAAAAAGTAACTGTGGCCTCAAAGACTGCGCTACACTTTCACCAGTTCGACTTGAGCAGTGGAAGGTTATGGGTGCACCGATAATGTTCGTCGTTGGAGCTGTCGTCCTATGTCATCCTGTGGATTGGCCCTTTGTTAAAAGTAACACGTACTATGTCAATGGGATATCGGGCGTGAAATTTTCTTACGGAAAGAGATTGACGCTGTTTGCATATGATTTTTGGTGGCATAAAGACGTATAGGATTATTCTCAATTTGACGGTGAACCTTTGTTGTTTGGTTTTTGCACGTGATCACAATCAAACTTAAAGGTTTGACTGGCAGATAATACTTTTAGCATTAAGTCCACCTTGGTACACCATGATTTGTGGAATAAAGTCTTTAAATAAATTAATGAACATAATTTGATGTTCGTGAAACGCTTTGCATGATTAAATGAATAAAGTAACATTTTTTTGCTTCTTAATAAAATAATAATCATGAATATGAACTATTTTTGTATTGGGTATTGCTTTGATTATTTTAAAGTAGGCATGCTCAAAACAATAACATAATTTCTAACTTATGCCCCTACATTTTCGTAGCTAACTCTACAATCAAGAAAAGTCGTAGCAGCTACGAAGTCATGGACTAGGCTACGGGGCGCAATGACTAGAGTGAAATCAAAAAGTTTCTGAAATCGCTGTTTGAGACTTTTTGATTCGAAATCAGCTTTTTCCTGATAAAATATGCTATAAGTAAAAGTTATTTCAGGTTATGTACAATCTTATTTGGCTTGCATAGTATATTTAATTCACCGCTATTGTTTTTATTTTTAACTATTTGAATGCGATACATATGTGTGCCAAAGGTCATTTGAAAATGTAAAATCTAAAATTTACTATTAAATCGATACATATTTTGGTCTCCAAATGCTTAGTTTTATTAACACACCGCATTTCTATTAATGAATCTTCTTCTATACTACTCAAGTTTTTACCTATTCGTTTTAAACCCACGTTCCTTAAAAGCAGAGAAAACCGATCCACCAATCAAATTAAAACCAACCGAAATGTATATTAGGGGCGACTACATTAAAGATATTGGTCAACAGACGAGAATTTTTAGAGGTCTGACCTATGTACATATTACTTAGTAATAAAGCTTTAAAACAAATAGCGTTCTCTAGAGACCACCCCCGCTCTGGAGTGGAGATCAAATACGGACGGTTATCTAGGGTTGTCGAAACAAAAATATTATTTATTTATATACATCATCAACATCAACAGGCCTGTTAATGTGACGGTGGCCGAGTGGTATAGGCAAACGCCCGGATTGCGTAAGACACGGGGTTCAATTCCTCGTCTGTCACAGGTTCACAGTTGTCTTTTTACAAGTGCAATTTATATTATTAAGTTTGTATGGTGACAAAACACTATAAAAACAAAAATAAACTATAAATTGGCTTTCATCATCTTAACTGATTGTTAAAATATTTGTAAAAATATTTTCCTTCAGATATTTTGAGAGCAATCTCACAACATTGATGATGTCACGCAGCCTATGCGTTAAGAAGCGCTTGCAAAATTCAACAGGCCTGTTAATATGACGGTGGCCGAGTGGTATAGGCATACGCCCGGATAGCGTAAGACACGGGGTTCAATTCCTCGTCTGTCACAGTTTCACAGTTGTCTTTTTACAAGTGCAATTTATATTAAATAAATTTGTTTGCTACTGACAGTCTACTTCTAGTACTTAAGACTACATTTATATTAATATCCACCGGTATTAACAATATTCACAGGCATTATATTAATAATCACCGTTTTGCTTATCTTGCTTTAAGTAAATAACGCATCTGTTTAATTGTGTGGCAAGAAAAAAAGTATTTTGATTAAGTTTTGGCACCCCTAGGTGAAGATTGTCCTGCGTCAGTCCCTACCGCGTAACTCGAGTTGATTGTTTGTCCGTGGACATGGATTTTTCCACTTGATTGTCTGATTTGATTTACTTTGCGCTACATCTTCAATTGCCAACGGGATGGACGGAAATAATCCCAGGTAAATACAGTTCAATTTTTAAGGAAAACGCATCCAAAATATTCATAGTGTCTTGGGGTACTCTACCCCAAGACACTATGATTATTTTGAGTAAGTCTCTGACTTACTCGTGACAGAAGTTAGATGTGAAATGTAAAGGCAGTGACATCATAGTCATACTTATTATGAAATGCTAAAAAGAGTTGTGTAAACGTTGAAATAAGCTAACTTTTAGGTTTTCCTAGGTATGACAACTAAATATTGTATTGACAGTCAAATTTATCTAAATACTGTATTGACAGCCAAATTTATCTTCAACAATTATTTTGGTGGCTATAAAATTTAAACTCTCTACTACACTACCAAACTACGGTTCCATCTTATGAATACTACTGACTTACACACATATCAAAATGTAGATATACAAGATGGTATAGAGTATGATGATGCTATTCGACCAAAGGTGCAGCCTAGGACGTCCAAGATGGACAGACGATCTTGTAAAGATCGCAGGATCAGACTGGTTCAGACCGCTCACAAGTCACAACCGGTCGCTGTGGAAAACCGGTGGGGAGGCCTTAAGTTCAGCAGTGGAGGTCTGTGTCTAAAAATGATGCTTTGAGTAAACTTACATGTTACCAAAATCCTTTGTTCTTCACATTGTTTCTAGAAAAGTAAACAATGCATTTAGGGGTAAAGTAGCACAACGTCACCAGCAGGGGTTCTGACAGCCGCTGTCACCAGGACGAGCGTCTCGAATCTGGTTGTCCACTTGTCATTAAGTTTTTGTCTCTCCCTTCCTTGGGTTTAGTGAGGCTGCGAGAATACGGGCCTGAAAAATAGCAGACATGTTTTTGGTATAGTTACAATTATTAATGATGTTTATGATATTTTTGTTACAAAAAGACCGAAATGTTGATCCCTATTAACTTGTAAAATATTTACTGGCAAGAGAAGATGTCCTATGAAAAGCTCCGTTTGTTTTATTCAATTATTTGATTCTTGAGACGTTTTAATAATTCAATATTTTTTTATGCATGTTGATATTAGGTAAGTATACCATAGTTTCAGCGCTGACCACTGATAATCGTGGGTATATTACGCAAAGGACGATAATGCAAAGATTATAATTATCATGGTCTTTTACCAAAATACAGGGTGTGGCCTGTAATAGGAGTCTAGTTTTAAATATAGGCCCTCTAAGTAACTATTATAGTAATCAATTCAAAATGATTTTAATTGATTATAATGAAAAATAAATAAATTGGTATTTGCTAACAAAATTAATCGAACAAGCAATGTATTACAAGCAAATGTGTCGTAGAACTTGACATTGTCATTTACTGCAACAAGTTAACAATTTTGATATACATTGAGACTTTGGATTACTATATTGAGTTAAACATTTTAGAGCACTATTACCAGGTAAGGGTACTCGTATGTACTTTATGCTGTAAAATTAGTGATAAAAATTTTTGCTCCCATTACAGGCCACACGCTGTATTACAGCCATTGAACGGAATCGGCCTGCATTCTGCTCTCCTTCCAGATAACCTGTGTGTCATGGGTTTAACGATGAGACAAAGTAACGACAAATGGTCGCAGATTGACGTAACATTTATTTCGCTGACATCCTCTATTATTGTGCAGATTTATTTGCTTCCGACACAATCGGGAAGCGATGTTATAATGGAACTTTGACAGCCACTTTGATATCTTGCTGCTTAATGTTGGTTAAGATAGAAAACAAATGGTGTTACTTTTTCCTCAACGTCAATAGAAGTTAAATGAAAAGGAAATTGTATATTTGGCTTTGATTTACGATTATTTTGTTTGATGCATATAGAAACATTTAGATATAATTTAGCATACGCTATACTCAACAGATCTAATCACTAAGTATCAGAGCCGTATTAAAGACAGCATAAAAAGCATTAATTAAAATAAAATGTTCGCGAAATCAATCCGTAAAGTGTGTTTTAATGAGTAGTATTCGGGAAAACTTCAGAACCAAATATAGCATAAAAATAGTCAATTATAAATATATTGACCTTAAGAGCTTTAAATGGCTCCAGTATTTCGGATTCAAAAACAAATCTATAAGATGATACTGGGTACAGGTGCACTGTAATAAATAGAATGGACAATGTAATAGGTACCTGCACGTAACTGCACATTTTACCTAGCAGACAGTCGTGTCCGAACGAAATAGGTATTCTGCAATCGTTCGAATTATCTCGCATTCGAGGAAAGTGCTGACGCGCCATGCGATAAGCAGTTTCCGTTGAACTAAAGTGGATGGAACCGACAAGAAATAAATGTCACCTGGGACAATACCTAAACCTACTTAATTACTTAGATTTACTTAAGTAATTAGAGTAACTTAGTGTTCTGATAAATAAATGTGGGTGGCAACCGTTGACAAGCCACTGTTGCTAGTTTCGACGGCAGAATGGAATGTTGACGGCATCCGCTTGTCCTCAGCAAACTTCCGTCGTAGCCCTTAGTCATAGCACTCTCCAGAGCTCATTAAACATATTAACATCATGCCAGGGCATATAGGGCGAAGAACTGATGGCCGTTGGGGCAGAAAAGTTCTAGATTGGAGACTCTTCAACCAAAGTGTAGGAAGTCCACCGACAAAATAGACAGATGACCTGTTTGCACACACACACACACATATACATAAGGTAGACTTGCTCTTTATTTAAAATATGGAAATGCCTGTAAACTGCAGCTCATCCCGTTAGATTCGCTATCTTCGTACCTTGTCCGAGTCGCACGCGCTCAGTAATGACGCCGACCGGACCGCGCTAACTCGATTACCCATGCGAGTCTCGCATTGTAATCGACCACTATTTTATCCGCATTATTACGATGTCGCATTGCATTTGTACTGTCACTTATACTTGATTATGTAGGTGTGTGGATATAGCATGCAAGAAAACAAAACGTTTGATTAAAGGCTATTTTAAAGTGCGCTACATTCATGCCGAATCCGATAAATACATCTATCACAGAACGGGGTTTGAATAAAACAAGTATATTACTGATAAATAGGTAAACCCATGTTTTAACTGTGATTTTGCAATAAAAAATAAAATAATTGACTTTTTGTTTTGTAGAGTTAATGTTTAACGGCCATGTATTATGTGTGTCTGTCCATGCAGGCAATTCAATCTAAACTAATGTTATAAATCCGAATAGCTTGTTTGTTTGTTTGAACGCACGAATCTCAGGAATTAATTAACGGATTTGAAAAAGTATTTTTGTTCTGGATAGTTATTATATCGAGGGAGGCTTTAGGTTATACCTCTAAAACATGACGCTGCGACGGGAGAGGATGGAGCAATTTTAAAACGCGTGGATGTTGTCGCGGGGGTCCGCTAGTTCGAGATATGTATACATATTAGATATATACATATTAGCCGTCTGTAGATCCATGAAAGTCTATCGGAGTTTTATATGTGTATCAACTGACGACTTCACGCAATATCCTCTGGTTTATTGATCGAAGTTTGAACCACTAAAAGGCCCGTAACTTGATTATGAAGCTGAGAATTGCAGATTTAAGATGTTTTTCGCCATTAGTCTGGGATGCTTGTGTTTTATGAACCTGAAGTTTTTACTTGCGTGAGTCATTTAATTGAAACTAACGCTTTAAAAGTTTTGCGTGACCGTTAACAAGATTTATAGAACTACTTAGCGAAAGACAAAAAAAGTAAAAATGTAAAACGAATAAGTTCACGTAAATTTTCATTAATTGTATGCAATTTAGCTAGAAGAAAAAATAAAAGTCTTCTATGAAAGTGACTTCGCATTCTAATAGATATAGCTTTCTTAACAAGCACAAAATGCCCATATTTATATCACAGCCACATACACACGATCTTTGAGTGCTCAAAGTCGTTAAAAAAACCTGCCTCTACAATTAATAAAACGCTGACATTGATTTACCGTCCACGCTAAAAGCTCCATAAAATCACGAAAACATCCTTACAAGTATCACGACCTAATAAAACCGTTATTAAAATAGTACAACCACGATTAGTGAGAGTTGCAACGAAAGTGCCGGCGCCCTGTAATGGCGTCTGCTCCTCTCCTATTATCTATTTACAACCAGCATTTTATTATTGGGGTTAAGACGTAGAACATAAAAGCGTACAGACTAGGCGTGGCCGGGCAGATCGGACGGTCGTTAGGGGATGTTTTTACGACCATCAAAAGATACTTTGTGAGATGGCATCCGGCAGTTTCGGATGTCGTAATCCGCAGTGTTCCGAATAGGCGATTATTTTGGATTAATTTGACAGGTGATCCTTTGAAGATGCGTTTGCAAATAAGGGTCCGAATTGTGGTGGTGTTATCGGAGTGTGAATCACGGGTAGATTGCTGATTTTGAGTGTTGATGGTGGGTTTTTATGTTAATTTACATACGAACACTCACTAGGCTCTCTTCAAATCATTCCGGTTTTGATTCCCAGCTCCCAGCTATGTTACTGTATTGTTTTTGATTTTCATAACACAATGGTAAGGAATAATAATGTGTTGATTTTAATACTATTTTCAGCTTTCAGTTAAAGAAGACTTACCTACATTCTGATCGACTAATATCAAAACATGGATGCTTTTAATTTGGACTCGTTTAACCATTTACCCGGTTAAAAGAATAAAACAGCAATAGCTCATTGTCCTAATGTTCAGCACTTACTCATTCCCTGGTTATTGTAAAAATACAACCGAGACATTCGGCGCGTGCTCAAGTCCCAGCTGTGTTTAGCGTTAATGAACAGCTGTTTAGCGCTTGTACTGCTTTCTGCGCTCTCGCTTCAATTACGCTTTCGTTTTTAAGCGCGACGGAATGACGGCACTTAACACTGGCCGTTTTGAACACAGCAGCAGAACTCGCTTTGAATCCGCAAAAGGAAGGCTGGGTAATGGCAAGCTTACAGTAACAATTGTTATTAGCGAAGACGTCAGCCTGAAAAAAAGTTATTAAAAAAATATTGGAATCACAAATGGAAAACCACTTACATCAGCGCCTACTGTTATACTTGTAATACTCATGTACGAGTATGTTCTGGGTTCACAGAGAGTGACGCGTATAAAAGGGAGTGCAAGTTAACTAAATTGTTTGTATCTGAAATAAAAATAAATTTTCCTTTATAAAAACATACTGTAAAAGTTTTAGAAATAATCAAATACATAATTCGCTATCACTTAGAATTTCGAACATCATATAGAAATTAATTAAGTGTCTCAAACATCGGGTCGTTAACACGCTCCACGACATATGATGTCGCCAATAAAGTCTCTGAAAACATATTAAAAGCATCTTGATTATTCAAAAGGCGTTTTTAATTAAAACAAGTTCTACGGACATAAAATTTTAGAACCCTTTAATGCGACGTTGAAGTGGTTAACGGCTGGTTAACGACGCATATTAATGATTATAGAACCGCAATATTAGGCTTTATTATTTTATAGCTTCATTCCAATATTAAAATAAGGTTTTAATGTTAATCCAGCAGAGTAGGATACCATAGTAAGTAGCTTAGGTAAGCTAGATAAGTTGACAAAAAATATTTCAATTCAAGAAGTGGTTTATCTAAGTACATTTAATACAACTTGTTTCATTTGTGAAAACACTAAACAATTTCGATTGCAAAGAATTATATATCTTCCTGTCCAAAGAAAATACACACCCTGCTTTTACATCCTAGACTTTATGACATTACACATTTATTTTATCTTTAGATATCTTTAGAGCTTTATTTCCAAATAGTATAGCAACATTCTAGATGTTAAAAGTGTGTTTTGCGAATTCAAGTCATTATTTATTCTCTCGCAAAGTGCTCGTTAAAAAAAGATTTGCAAACCCACATAGAATTTTGAGTGCAGATTAAGAGTTATCGTCACTATAAAAAACATAAATAAAGTGAAAAAAGAATACTTTTTATGTCGCCTGCAAAGTTTGAAAAGTTTTGCAGTAAAATCACTCGACTGGGCACAGATAAAACATTAAAGGCAACGCGTTAGAAACTGTGAAGAGGAGATAATGTATTACAGTACGTATACTTTTAACAGCTTTTCTTTTTTCAATTGATATCTGAAGGGTTTCAACAAAATATATTAGTCTTTAAAAGTCGATCTTTTGCTATGTGGTGCAAATGATATACACATTTGTTTAAACAGCGTGTGGTCTGTAAAAAAAAGCAAATTTTTTAATCAATGGTTCTACAGAGTAAGTAGTTACTTTGAACTGGTCATAGTTATCTTAAATGCTTTGACACAGAGATATAATAATAATCCAAAGTTAAAATCCCAAATCATTGTTTATCAAAATCGCTAACTCGTTGTAGTATATGTCAATGTCAAGTTCTATGACTGTTTGTTTGCAATACATTGCTGGTTCCCCTATATAAATCACTATAACTTACATACGTCAACACGGAGCTTAGTCTTAATTATAAGGGACCCATACTTATTAATTAATTTATGAAATAGGTAGATAGTTCAATGATTCGTTGTGTTAAGACTTTCTGTCTCCCCAACTTCATCACCATCTGCTAGATAGATCAAAATATATACCTCTGTATGTATTCGGACACATATTATACTAAGTTTCATGAAAGTCAGATGATGCATTTTGAAAATTTTATCATTCTTACTGCGAATACATCGAATAGGCTTTTATCAACAGCTACGAGTAGCTGTGAACTCCTAGAATTATCTGGTCATTCTAGTAATGATAAAGGTCATTTTAGTATACTATACGGGTGGCTTCTGCCCATTAATGTCGGAGCAGTGCTAAGTGAAACTTGAAATATATGCGTTGTCTAGACGTGCTATTGTAAGAAAAACAAATTAATTCCCATTCTATTGCAAACACAGGCCGAAAAGTACTCAACGGAAAATTTACAACCTCTATTGAATAATAGCGAAAAGCCGAAAATGAGAGAGCAAATTAGCCGAGGCACTCACATAATTAATGTTTACCTTGGTATTATATTTTCTAGTTCAGATATTTACGGAGTGTTTTGTAATGTTTGGCCGGTGAATGTGTTTGCGGTGATATACAAAATGAATTAATTCAAGATAAATAAATAATCGATTGTTTGAGTTTGTATACATATATGATAATATTAAAGAATTGTTCAGGAAACGAATACAATTACATACTTTATTTATGAACGTTTTCAAAATTAAAGTGAACAGGTACCTTCCTAAGATTGACAATACCTATGTGCCTGGCATTCGTGTAGTTTTTTGTTTGTATTCATATTTGTGTTTTTTTCTTTTTGTAACGATTTCTGTTTTTAATGTTTGAAATTTTTTTAACTTAAACTTGCGTTTGTTTATTTGTTGTGTCCCTGATCAATTAAGATTTTTGTTTCTTTCTTCAGTTCTTAGAAAACACACCCAAGAGTTTTTTTGATTGTGTTGTAACCGCTTAACAGCAACAACAAAAAGTATCAAATCATCTCACTTACTAAACTAATAGGAGTAGTTCCAATTGAGAACATCAGCAATCGAAAATTTACGATCTCCCCTGACTCCCCCAATTTTTAGATGTCCTCGTTCACCCAATCCACTCTTTCAGAGCGCATTGTAAATAAAGCAGCCACTCGAAAAGGTTAATATGTGATTGAAAGTTGCAAATATCTGCTGATCTAAAAGATTTGAAGAGCTCTGAATGAAATTTAAATATTATATATTTTAACTGAAAAAAAGAAGTTATATATTTTTTGTCTTCATGATCATTCTTCGTGCATTTCACTAAGCAAAAACTGTTTTTTTTTAAATGCACCTGCCCGAACCATGTCTGCTTAGCAACATCCTGTTCATTCTCTTCTTGAAATTGCACAAGTTAGGTATTTGTTAAAAAAAACAAGCCACCGCATTGCGATGCCAATTTGGCGACTCGAACTGCCTGGAACTTCAACGCATTAAAGCAAGATCGCAATACGCCCCTTGTTTATTGGAACAGTCTCTTTTCTTGATTATTAAGTCGGAAGTGGAAAATTGCTATACATATAGATGTGTGTTGGTGGTGTCCAATAATAAATTTCCTTCCTTTCATAGCAATCCTTTCACCGTGTAGATACTGCGGTCACCGTAAGCATCGATGCAAATAAAACGACCTCTCTTTTCGTCCACTCTAAGCGTCCTAGTTTATTTATCGGAAACCCTTTCGTCCACGCTAATGGTCGTGTTTCGGTCTCCACTGGTCGCGCGATTTTAATTATTTTCGTTCAATTTACTGCTGCCATTAAAGGAGAGGTCCCTTGCCGGCCATTAGAGTACCGCTTATTTGTGAGGACCTCTTGTTGATAACTTTATACCGCTGTATTTTAGGCTAGTGTTAATCAGACCCGGGATAATGACTTTCGCGGCGTTGCAGGAATATTTTATGTTGGTAGTTGGCATGTGCGCAATTATGCCCTCGTGATAAATAGCGTGGGATATTTTAGAGTTATGATGGCGACGCGACACGATTAGGAACGTTATTAAGTCTTTGTTAAGCTGGTAATAGTAAAGTATATGAAGTAAAGAGATTAAAATATGTCTAGAGCTGCAGATTTCACTTTTCGTTTAAAACGACTAGACCCTTAATAAAGAATTTCAGCTATCCATTTTATTTTGCTGGTATCCATACTAGCTGAATAAAATGGATAGTTGAAAAACCTAAAAGTAAAACTCCAATATTAAAATGTTTCAAAGAACATGTGTAAAGTTTGTAAATACATTTTATTTTTATCAATGAAAGGTTACTTTTACAGCGACAAAAAGTCGATATTTTATTCCGTTGATACTCACAAAATATAGGTACCTGTTTCATCTTTACCCCAATGGGATTAAAAAAGCTGACCATATTAACAAGATTATTTCTTTTACCAATATTAAAAGTCCCCCGATTATGACCTCCGATCCAATTATTAATACGTATTCGAATTTCTATACGTTTTCCGATATCTAATCGCTACAAACGAGGGTCGTGCTAATCTTTCTTTCATATCAGAAAAAGAATCGGTTGACAGATAATCTTAACATAGAGTAGCAGATGGGTTATTCTCATAACTAAGAATATACTTAAATTCTGGTTTTATTTTCCTATTAAAGCAAACAATACATTAAATAAACTTATTTAATAGTGTGTGTTTATTTTTAAAAACCATGTAAAAATTGTATTGAGAAGAGGGTAGAATAAAATACATTAAATGGTTATTTTAACTGTAATTGGACAAAATACAAGCATAATATTTCCATATACCAAGACCATGTATTTCCTTTGAGAACCTATTTCATATTAAGAATATTAATTATAATTCGAAGTCTTTTTTGTAATTGGGTTCAAGTTATAGTTGTTTTTTACGTGGCTGAATTTAAAAAAAAAGACAACTAAATGGCCCCTGAAATTTCTCCCAAATATCTTCAATTTTAAATATGAGAATCGTTCTTCTCTACACAGGGGTATCAGGTAAATAGCTATTACTCGCTCTGTTGGGCGAATGAGATAAGATGCGACAAGCTTTGATTGATGGCTCGCCGAAGCCTGGGTATGACGACTTCATTTCATGCCTTACACTGTAAAGTCAACCGTGGCTATCGATGGATCAGAATGATTGATCGTTGGATGCTGTGATGTTGTATTTTGTTGTTATGGGTTGGATGAAGTGGAGTATTTGTGGCATCTTTTTTTGATACTTAGGTCTAATACTTATCTATTTTCTACCCAAATAAATACATATGAGTTCATTTTATTGCCTACTATTGCACATATAGGTATTTAATCATGTTATTTGGGTACTGTCTTTAATTATGAACATTCTTTTGTATTTAATTATTTAATATAATATAAAAATAAAAATAAGAACAAATTAAATGACGAAGTTAATTCCGGATTGTTCTTACATTCAATTACTTTGGGCTTTATTACAATCGTTCCAAACTTTTTTATCGTCAATCAGGAAAATGTGATTACTGAATAGCAAATCGTTTTAGTAGCTACGTTAAAGATTGGATTAAAAATTGGACCAAGCAAATTGAAATTCGGCAAGGAAATAAATAGGAAGTGACGCAAATTGCATTAACCACTGGAAATTGCAGCGAAAAGGAAATGAGTGGCCAAACAAGATTCAGACTTATTAAATCGCTTTTTGCGACTTCTATCCTCGTATCAGATACATCCAAATTGCAAAACCCTAAAGAATTCTCCCATGCGAAATAATTTAACTTCGCGACGAGACTTTCGAATAAAAATCTAAAAACATTTTCTCTCTCCGATTATTCAAAAGGTGTCTCGAAAATTCTTTATTGAAATCAGAATAATATTCTTTCAAATGATACCTATTGCGACGCGTAATTATAGCGGCTTATTCTAAAACTTTTCTCACAATTGGTAAATAATTATAATTATCACTTTGGCCCCCTTTACTGGACTCACAAAAAGGCGAAGTATAGAACTTTTAGTTACGCCCCCTTGGTTATTAAAATTTTCTCAGTACAAATCGTATAAATATTAAACTGTAATCAAAATTATACCGTATACCAAGAGCGTTAAGTTCGATATTGTGACCGATACATCCCAAATAATGATCAAAGGGAAGTTTGATTTTGCGGTGATAATTGTGGTGAATCCTTAATTATTTTGAGGGTAAACTTTTGCCGAAGTTAATTTGGGCCGGTTGTTAGATTCGTTTTTAATGGACACTCTTTTAAGGTGACTTCCAATTTATTTGGTTGACTGGAATATTCATTAAATTCGTCGAAAAGCACTCTCGTCTGGGATATCTTTTTAACGATGTCGGTTGGGAAACGCTTTGATGAGTTCGGATCGGGATATTCAAGTTTAAAATGCTTGAAAAGTAAACGGCAACATGACAAGACATACTTGTGTACGTCGATGTTTTTGTTTTGTTGTTTGAGGGTTTCGTCTGTTAAAGGTAAACAGTAAACTGTCTGTCCTTATCTGTTAATGCTACACGCTATACAGACGTAGATGTATATGTTACAGTCAAAACTCATAGCCGGTCAAAACCACTTTTGACTGCAAAAATCAGTCAATAATGGTTTTGACCGATGTCGTTAGTCAAAACCACTTTTGACTGCCGAAGTCAGTCAAAACTGTTTTTGACTAACACTCTTGGTCAAAAGTAGTTTTGACAGCTATTTTTAGTCAAAAGTGGTTTTGACTGACTTACATTTTAGGCTATCGGTCAAAACTCTTAAAAAGTCAATAACGGAAGCGAAAATTACTATGGAAATCATTAATAAAGTTTAAATTAAACTATTTTCGAGGTGCATTATTGAAGTTTTTTGTTTATTAAAAAAAAGATGTAGATAAAGGCAAAGCTGATTTACGTAATATTCTCGGAGTAGTACTAAAAGTTACTTCTGATCAACTTTATAAAATTGGAACAAGGGACGGCATATTGGATAAATTATACTGCAGGTAAATACCTTTTTATCTATCAAGGTATACAATAGTATGTGTTTGTGACTGTAAGCGTGTGTGGGTGTGCAGTTGTGTGTGTGGATGTAAGTATGCGTGTGTGGATGTGTGGGTAGGTGTGCGGGTGTGTGAGAGAGAGTGTGTGTGTTAGAAGTCACTTCTGAGCAACTATATAAAACAAAGGATAAAATATACTGCAAGTAATTACCTATTATTATTTCAAAGTGGATGATAGTATGTGTATGTGCATGTGATCGTGTGTGAGTGTGTGGGTGTGTGGATATGCAGGAAGGTGTGCGGGTGCTCGTCGCGGGTACATGAGAGAGAGAGAGAGAGAGAGAGCCAGTATGTAGGTATTTGAGTGAGTTTAAGTGTAAGTAAATGTGCATAAGCACATTATTTTATATCTTATTACAAATCTGAATTTGACGGATGTATTGAAAAAATCATCTGCCTGGAAGATGTGCCAAACGTCGTCATCACATTAAGAACTGCTGCAAGGAAATCTACTACTGGAACCGGGCAAGGTTTTACACGATGTGTGTGTTCTAAGGGTTGTAAGAGTAGCAGATGTCTGTGCAAGATAAAAGGATTTCTGTGCAATTCAAAGTGTCATAACAGTTCTGGATGTGCAAGCAAATAGGATCCAAATACAGCAGTTATAAGTTTTTAAAGTTTTTTTATTTTTGTTATTTAAGTCTCCAATCGTATTGTAGTAGACAGATAAAACGTTGTCCAATTTGTTTTATTTTAAGATTATATTCTAAATAATTACTTAAAATGTTCATTATTTTTTTTAATAATAAACGATTTCGATTATATTATCTATAGAATTTTTATTTACTATTATCAGTTACAAGTAGGTTTGACCTACATTCTTGGTTAAAACCACTTTTGACTGATACATCTTAGTCAAAATAACTATTACCCAATATTTTCCAGTCATAAGTGGTTTTGACCAATGTCCTTGGTTAAATTCACTTTTGACTGCCAAAGTCAGTCAAAACTGTTTTTGACTAAAGACATCGGTCAAAACCAATATTGACTGATTTTTGCAGTCAAAAGTGGTTTTGACCGGCTATGAGTTTTGACTGTAACATATATATTTTATGCTTACCAACAACACGATTAACAGCAAAACGACTCCATTCTATTTTGTAGTTGTGTTAAAAAAAACATTATTATTATTTTTAATAATATTGTTTCAGGATTAGGATGTATTTTGATCAGAGTTTCACTCCATTCCATATTTTGTAAAGTCCAGACTTTATCTGATAAAACACACATATTTCTGATCATTTAATCTGCGATTTTTTTTTCAACAAATATTTCGCTCTAACGGTTTTAATTCTTAAAAATACAATGACTCTCTGCTGATTCATCTTTACCTTTACCTATTTATATTTCCAAAAAAATAAATCTCTTCACAAAAAAATCTGCTTCACAGCAGAAGTACCAAAACATCGTTATCCGTAGCAACAGACTCCTATCCAGTACACAAGAGCGTTCATCACTTGATATACACACAACTTCGTATATCAAACGACGCAAAGTCCTTTTATAGTCCCCCTCGCAAATCCCATTGCGTATACAGCTATGCCTAGGTTTAGTCAGGACCTAGGTACCATGGGGTGAGGGTGAAGGGAAGTAATTACGAGGGGGAAACATCAAGTGTGTCACAGGAGTGTGTTGTAAGGACAAAAATGCTAGGGAGTCGGGAAGTGTGTCGGCATACGTCAGTCACTGTGTCAGTGCTGATCTTTTGAAGATGGTGAGAGGTCAACAGTTTTGGAGGGTTAAACATTGTACACTAAACACCAAACGACGGAATTTTTGCAGCATTTTTGGACCGAATTAGAGCAGTTTTTGGACGGCGTTTGAAAGGGATGGTTAGAAAGAAAAAATCTTAAGAAAAATAGATATTACATACGACTAGGTACCTAAAACGTTCTTAATAGTAATCAAATATTTTGAAAGTTTAGACTTTGAGTTAATTTCGCAACTAAAGTTGAAACAAATTAATATTTGTAAAGCTTCGCTTTGTAATTTTCTCTTTTCAACTGAGTTGGCTTCTGTTTTTCAAATATTTGTAATTTAAAATGTCTGATTATATTATTTATTCATTTTATATTTTAGCAAATAGCAGGGTTGCTTGTTTATGTACTTTGTACTACAACTCATCTATAGATGTAATTAATTAGTTACTTTAAATAAATAATAGAACATTGAATGCATTGAAGGGTAAACAGATGTTTCATTCAAATATAAATTCATACTGTACTTATGTACAATCTAAATAGCTACTTAAAATAAATGAAAAAAATGTGACACACCTATTGGTCAACAAACATAAAAATAGACCAAAACAAAGGAAATAAAATTAAAAAGGTACATACTCTCAATTTGTGCGCGCGTCGTGTGTGCGCATCAAAAGTATTAATAACGGAAGGGAGGGGATGGCTGTTGCTAGGGTCCGACGCAGTGCGTAGAGGGGAGAGGGGGGAAGGGAACTTAGGAGCACTAGGAAGTGGATGTGTCATTTTAGGTTTTTAAACCATACGTTGACCATCATGTAGAGTGTACCTCTTGAGGGATCGGCTTTTTTATGCAGAAATTTAAAGACCTTATGACACATCTGATTCCTAGTGCTTCTAACATTCCTGCCGCCCTTTCCCCTCTTCGCACTGCGTAAGAACTAATCAACAGCTACTTTACGATGAGGAGTATGCAGACAATAGCTCCGATTGATCCGATGAAAACTTGTTAGTTTAGTGAAATAGGTCTTAGATAATAATTTACGCGGATACCTAGAAATCTGTTACTATGGCTGTTGTAACTAAATCCTCTAAGGAGCGGAATGAAAGAGAACATTACGATATAAACTACTTGATAAAGCATTCTCAGAACAAAATTCATTCAACTACAGGTAAACCACCAAAGTAGCAGCTAAGCTCTGCTATTCAGCACTAATTGTTGAAAAATTGCAGACCAACACTTTTTCAACCCATCCCTTTTAAGTTTTATCTCCGACCCAACTTTCCCTGACTTGCGCTTTTCTTTTTAATTTACGGCCGTAATTACTAAAACTTGATTAACAGTCCAAAACGTTCGAAATTTAAAATCGCGGGTCATCCAAAAGTTCCTAACTCCTGAATGCGGTAGGAACCCTATAGGTATGATTATCTGGAGATCGGGCTAGGGGATCTGAGTACATTTCGTTGCTACGATACCAGACCTAACCCCAAGGTCAGAGCGTGCTATATGAACAGTAAAGCTATGGTGCCGAGGGGGACGAATGTACTCGCAAAGTATTAAATGTACTAATCGATTCATGGGGTTTTGAATGTCACCTTGACAGGGGTCTTCTGCGCTTCATTCGGGCGTGTTTGTATTGTTTTGTTTACATACGCTATTAATTAGCTAGATTTTAATTCAAGGCGATTTTTTGAAATCCAGCTTTGAGTGAAAATTTTCGAAAAGTATGAACACAGGTTAATCACTACGATTCGTTTTATATACAATAAAGAAAGAAAACATTTTTATTTGGTACACATCAAATAAAAGAAAGTTGTGTTAGTTACAACTCAAGAATTGGTGGACCGATTTTCATGATTTTTACTTTGTTGGTTCAGTCATCACTTCATATAGGAAAATACCTATAGCGGGGTCGGGTCCGCTAGTATTTAATCAATCTATAGATTGTAAAACAAAAGTTACATTTTTCGTTGTGATAAGACGTGACTATTATACACTTCTTTGCTATTTTAACGGCATACATTTCATTGAGAATACGTGACTTTTGAACCAATTTACCTCTGCTTTTACTTACGTTAACCTTAATCATTTATCCGCAGTGCAGTGTGTTGTGTTGTATGTGGTGTTAATCCACATTAACGGGACATTGGTAACGATTTGACGGTCGCCGATTGCAATCGAATCTAGCGGGAGTTTGTATTCAGCCCTAGTATTGGGGTGGTCACTGATTTCATTACTGATTTAGCGATCCGTGGGCAGAACCAAATATTACAGTAACTTGATTCTAGCAATTTAATTGTAATAATTTACAGCAATGAGACAAAAATAACAACACACCAATTGTCTTGGTTTCTCCACATTAACTTAACAGAAAATATTAGTATGGTAATCCCCTGTTTCACAGTGTCTGAATAAGACCCTATTAGCGATATCTGTCCACTACTTCTTACAAAACGACGTTCCATATTTTAATTATTCGTTGGTTTGTGCTTATTTGTCAATGGTGAAATAGGCCCTAAAACTAGATATCAATTCATCAATTTTATCATCACGGAACCCTTCGCTCACTTTTCCACATTCGTTTTTCCCCTTGCAATCGAATAAATCCCGATGGGCGGTAGTTAATTAATAATTTAAGGACGATCCAGCCGCAGCCGCCATCACTAATGGAAAAGCTCAATTTACACACAGTTTTTTTTCTTATTAGTTTTAAATATCGGAAACCAAGCGATTGAAAATAAAGTAAAGATACAAAGAAGATCGAGTTTAATTAAAAATACACAAAACTGGTAAATATAAAATATCATGTTTGCAGGAACTTTAGTAATTTGTATGTATTTTAAATGCGTTCTCAAATCTAGTGTTTTTATCAAATCAAATCAGTGAAGGACTTTCCACAAAAAGTATTAGCAATTTTCTATCAAAATATTGACTTTTAAACTTTTTATTTTATTTACGATCTTCAGTTGAGTTTTTCCAAATAGAAAATGTTTTATTTTATTTAATTATTTATAAAGACTTTATTGCACACATCATGATGTTAAAAAGCATTATCTGCCAGTCAAACCTTTAGGTCATGCAGAGAGATGGCAATGGGTGAATGTGATTTTATGAAAATAATAAGAGTTATTTTAAGCTTGGCACTCAAGTACTCAAACTTTTATGTTCTCACTTATAATTACAGCTTTATTTAGCTTTCAATAAAAATGTTAGCAATAATGAATAGAACGAATTTCTGAATGCTAACAATTAAAAGGGCACCATAAAAACTTGGGCACGGGTGTTTTATATCCGAAATTGCGATGTGACAGTGCAGTTGTCGGAGTTATTTACGAGTTCAATAAAGTGGACCTTAAAATTGTTAATGAAAAGGTATTAAAACAGGCGGGCCTCGTAAATAACACGGTGACAGTCCGCAGGAAGAAAAATACGACACGGATTTGAACAAATTACGCGGACAGAAATTAGCGGATTGTAGGTACTTGCCAGTCGGTGAAAATCATGTTATACAGGGTGTGGCCTGCAATGGGAGCAAAAATATTAAATATTAATATTTAAATATAGGCCCTTTAAGTAATCAGTTACGTAATCAATTCTAAATGTTAATTTATTATGGTGAAAAATTAATTTATTGTTTATTTTCTAACAATATAAATCGAACCAGAAATGTATTGCAAACAAATATGTCCTCAAAGTACTTGACATTGATTTACTACAACAAGTTGGCGATTTTGATACCATTGATTAGGGATTATAACTTAAGTTTACTGCCTATATCTCAGAGATAAAGCATTTTAGAGCACTATGACTACATCAATGTAACTAAGTGTACTCTGTAGAATCATTGATTAAAAATTTTGCTCCCATTACAGGCCACACGCAATAAAAACGCGAGGGCCCAAGATTATTTGTCAAACTGACCATTTTGTAAAAACTGACATGTAATTGAACTGAGAGTTTGGTTAGAGGAAAATCAGCCAAGCTTGTAGCTATTTCACTAAATAAAAACTTAAATTAATTAATGCCTGTTCCACCAGTCTTTAAACATCTATTATTTTGCGATTTAATTCTAGTCATTAAAAGCTCAGGGATAGATAGGCCGCCGGCGGTCGCGTAAACAAAAGAATGACAAAATAATGTTGATAAAACACATCCGTGAGGGTTTTGACTAAATGCCCACTTCATTAAATTATTCTACTCAGAGCATTCGTTCGTTGTTCTATTGCGTTCTTTAAATTAGTCTAAGAACGCTCGCTCTATATTTTGTTGTAAAACACTAAAATCGAGCTTACGTTTAGAACAAAAGAACAAGAAAGAATGTTCTTGTTCTTAAAGATTATGTTCGTTTGGTCTAAACCCCCTTTAATTAATAAGTAATAATATCTCTCGTATCAGTGAACAGACTTATGTCAGGTAAGACAGAAAGATGCTGGTTCGAGTCCCGCCCGTGCGCAATTTTTGGTTTCTTATTTCATAAGAATTCAATTATGACACTGTGAGTGTTAAGAAACATTCTAAACCATAGACTTATGTCACTTAAAATAGCCACCACCACACCAAAGGTATTATTAACATAATCAAATCATATTAGCCAACCTAATAAATTGATTGCGCTTTTCATCTACATTCACCACACGTACTATTATTATAGGAATATTGACATGGTGTTAGTAATTGAAGATTATCAGCTGCTCCATCGGAAATGCCCTGCAGGAGACCTCGTCATGAATATCAATGAATAGAATTCTATTCTAGACGCTATTATCTGAGCAGTGGTAATGATTGGGAATACAGTGCAGTCTCAGATGTAACAATGGCAATACCATTTTTGTTGCAACACTTTTTGTGTTTTTTTTTTTCATTTAATGTGTGTGCAAATAACAACTAATAATAATTTTTTTCAGGCAAATTAAGCCCATTATGTCGCTTGTGGGTAGGTGTTAAAAATGGTTGATTGAATTTTAGTTAAGGAGTAAAATGTTTACTTGACTGTGTATTTTCATTATTCGTTAACTGCTTTGTTTGTTAAATACAAAAGTATAGAAACCCTAAGTCATATTACACTCAAAATTTTTGCTCAATCCCTTAAAGTTAATTAAATCATTTTATATCCAATTCTCATACATCCGATTGGCCAGTCAATATTTATGAAGATAATAAAATTGACCAACGAAGCATGGTGGCGGGACCCAAATTTATATTCCGGTCAAGTCTTTGGACAGACGTTAATCGAAATCTTATTTCATACGGCAAATGTACCGTGAATAGTGCCAAGACTGCCTCTACATCACAGAAGATATTCCACCCTGTATATTGCCACAGTCGAAATTTTAACAGTTGATTCAAAGATCAATGGAGATGACGTATTTAAAAAAAACAGTTTAAAAAAGCTTAATAAACATGAGTAATGCAACACCGGCATCATTGGACCATGAAAATCGTATTATTTTAAAAATGTATGTCTTTAAAAATCTGACAAAAATCTTTAAATAACGCATTTGTCTTTTATTTAGGAGTAACTAAGTAATTCATTTAGAGACGGTGCATTAAAATTTTATGAAGGCGTTTTCTTTTAATTACTTTTTATTAATAGAAGCCGTACATAATTTACTCGTAGTACTTTATCTTTAAAATTTATTTTATTGATCGGATGGTATTTACAACGAATAAATCATTATCAAAATATTTCCCAACCGTTTCCGATTTGCAACCGTTATTTGATTGTTAGTTGTTGTTGTTGTTGGTACTCGTAAACTCCATTCATCTTTGCTAGTCCAACATTGTAAACAATCTTTTTGTAACTTTTAAAAGAATATCAGCAAATAAAATTAATTTACTATTCAATTTAAAAAGATCTCAGTGTTCAACGATGAGTAAACTAGGTATTTAGTTCTAAAGTTTTGTGTTTATCCAAATATCAAATGAATTATTTCATTAAAAAGAAATGTCAAGATTGTTTGTTTACAATATTCGACTTCCAAAGAAAAACGGACTGTAGATGAAAACGTTTTGTATTTTTGGTTCGCGTACAAAAAAAATATATTTTTAGTCTGTACTCTGTGGCCTGTGGCAGTCTATTTAAAGGACGCACGGCCGCTCTCAACTCCATTTATTTTTCAATATACTGACAATTGATTTTCGGTTTCAAAAGCCCGGAAATCGTTGCACTGAAAAATCTCTCATTATTGAAATATTCGGAGGTAACCATGAGGTTAGAGTCGGGGTTTCAGTCAGAGGATTTATTTATTAAAAGAACTTTATTGCACAAGTAACAAAACAATGCACAAAAGGTGGACTTAATGCTGAAAGCATTCTCTCCCAGGCATACCTTTAGGTCATGCAGAAAGATTGTTAATGGGTGACCTCTGACTGAAAAGGATTATACTTTAAACTTATGAAGGTATACATATTCATTTTTAAAAGGTTGGAGTGATTATAAATAAAAAAATGTTCATAAAAATCAAAATGAAGAGGTATAATAAAAAGTGTCAGGCTCCAAATAAATAGCGTTTGTAGAATTGAATTGAAACAATGCCAGGAAACACTTTGGACATTGCTTTAATCTAACAACTTGTTCCAATATTTTATGTTCTGAGTTAGCAATAGATCTGATATGGTTTTTCTGTCACAACAGAAGTCTAGACAGGAGAATAGTCTATCTAGATACGCCCTCGCAAACCATGACGTAATACGAGTAGGTATATCAACTATTTCACTTAGTCTAATAATCAATTTACAATTAAATACGACCAATAAATCAATAAATACGCGTAAATCAGTAAGAGTCATTTTTCGGAATGCTCCGTATATGTATATCCGTTATCCGTTGATTACGAGAAAATCATGTCTGTTTGCTTCATTTGGTTTATAATAATAATAAAAATACTTCAATGCACACCATAAACATAACTATACACGGTAACATCTTAAGTATTTGCTAGTAATGTAGTACAATTTAGGCGGTGATATTGTTTGATGCAATTTCTTCCAGATAACATTTAGGTTAGGAAAAGAATGAAAATGAAAGAAGAGGCATGGCGATGAAACATTTTAAACAAAGGAGAGGTGGACAGATTTTTATAAATAAAAGAATAATTAGTATATATTACGTTAAATTAATGTAAATTAACAATCACAAAATACATATCATAAATCATAATACAAAAAACATAAACTATTACGTAATTACTTAATTACACGTACTTACATTTATAATAAGACAGCTTATATCACAGCTAAAATTAGTAACTATTTCACAATAGGCTGCGGACACATATTTGTTTACGACATGCAATGCACAACGTATACACCATATCCAGGGGGCTTACGTGACATCACAGCTTAAGGTAAACGCAGGCCATGGCGGCCTGCCTGTCTTCACCTCTAATATATTCTGTCCGCTCGTCCGTCCAGTCTGAGTCATGCCAGCATTCAGATCACGTGCCCTTTTTTAACGGCAGCCCGAATACTCCCGACTGGAAATTACAGTCTTTTTGGCCCAAGCCATTCTGATTTACCTATTCTGTTGGTGGAAATTGTAGTTTTTTGAGATATATTTTTAGTGGAACGTGAGCGTGGATTGTTATGAATGTTTAGTAAGGAAAAGACCTACAGATGCAAGCTAAAGTTTGACTTTATTAAACCCACACCTTACTAGGTAACTTACCACACAGTGTAAAAAAACTCATTTGACATGCTATAGAAGACGGAGTTAGGTATTGTTTCTATCAATCATCTATAATAATAAATTAATACTAAAAATGCTTTTTTACACACCACAAACTATTAATTAAACAGGATTAAATCTTAAATATTCGGTTTAAGTTTCATTTAGACGGTCTTCTTATTGCTGGAAGCAGTTTTTTCGAGACATCTTTCAGGTAAGTATAATATTTTATGTTATGTTATATATGTATTTTATGTTCTCAGAAACAGAACTTAAAAGTTGGGTGGATATAACAATTATGGTATGGAGCTTGTCAGATTTTTGACGCTGAAGTTTGGTGGATTAGATATCTTCAAGCTTTTCAATGTCGCTTACAACAATCTTGTTCATCATTTAGTTCAAACGCGAGACATCTAAGACAGATTACACACGCTTCCATTCAAGTTTAGACATAACATTTTTTATTACCTTCCAGAGAAAGTGTTTACGTGAGCGGTATGAGCAAAAATATAACTGGCGTTGTTTATTGATCGCAGTTTTAAATTCGATTTTAAACCCACTCCGTCTGTGAGTGCACACAAACAAATCGTAAAGTTTTAGTCGTAAAGACCGACACCTTGGCGACCACAGTTTCTCAATCTTTGTCATTAGGAAAGTAAGCAATGGAAACGTTACCTGTTTGCTTCTGAAGTTAAAGGGTATGTTAAAACTTTTTGTTTGTAAGGCTGAGCTGTTGTGCTGTTGCTGTTTTGCTGTTGGCTAAGCTAAGCACCGTAGAACATAAAGTAGCTAAAGGTCTTATAGATGCAGTGTCTTGGGCCGACATAGTTATCGTGTACCAACGAGCACATAAAAGTTATTTCCGTTAGTTACTGTGAGAATAAAAGAGTAGTATAAAAGAGTAGTAAAAGTAAAATAGTTTATATGATTATTTATTTTTCTGCATTAGACATGATTGAGTTTTACCCACAGTTTGAGAAACACAACCTTAGTTTATTTACAAAGGAAATTGCTTATTTTACGTCAGTGTCGCCCATTTTGGCTGCTTATTATCCGTTTGCGCATAAACACTTTTATGATTTCCACTGTGTAATGCTATAAAAGTGGCAACTATGAAAATAAAGGTAATGTACGCAGGTGAAGACATCATTCTGCAAATGAAGGTGCAAAAGAACACTTTACTTCGTTATGACTGTTTTGTAGTGTGATTGAATGAAGCTTGATTTAAATATACGAGGTGTTTCTTAAAATAGTGTCAAGCTGAAGCAAAGGTAGTACATCACTGGGGCTATCCAAATCACCCACGTGTAACGCGATTTTTGATAGTTTTCGAGTTATGTTTTTTTTACAATATATTTTTATGGGTTCAGAATCTGAATCAGCTTGTCCTAGTATTTATCTAATATGGGTAAAAAAAACAGGAATGTACCTTAACTATCGCGCCACAGCTGTGACCCGAAAATTGCCTTAACACAGAAATTAAATAATAATAACTCGAAAATTATAAAAAATCGCGAAACATACATAGGGGGGACTCAGATAGCCTTAGTGATGCTCTATATTTCTGGCCTCTTTGGAACACCTTGTATACTTTCATACCTTTTGTTTAAAAAATATACAAGGTGTTTCAAAACAACGAGTAAAGAATGAAGGGAGTTACTCAGAATAAGTAACTGAACAACTTCATCCCATAAACATGGGTCGAAATATGCAAAAAAATATTTGACTCTCCATAGAATTCAGACGGGTCACATGACCGATTTACTATGGGAAGTAAAATTATTTTTTGAGTTATTCGTTGATTTGAAACACCTTGTATATTATTAGACACTACGAATACAATAAGTTTGAAAAATATCTAAAGAATAGATTGGTTTACTAATGAACCTACAAAGGCTGCATCCCAGGGCTAAAGCAGGCAACCTTTATCTATTCTTAATGAAGTATCAAATTCTCATCAGCCCCGTAACTTTCCATCTGAGTTTAACAACAAAAAGCACTCGTGCATTATTAAAAAGCTACCTTAAAAGTATAAACACAGCGTAACCAGAATAAAAGTGTTCGTTTTTCCTCCAAAAGCCGTTTTGCTAAGCTAAAATAACTTCATTAAGTCTTTATTTAGCTCGTATATATTTTATTACAATGGTTCGCTTTGTCCGACACTGAGTGGTTCTTATAAATCATTTATTTTTTTCCTAGCGACGAGGAGATTAAGAAAACAATGGATGACAATCTATCAACAGCAGTCCATTTAGGAAGACAAAAGCTAGCAGACGATCCAAGTGAAGTGGGGCGTTTTATATTATATTTATCTTTAATTACTACACGGCGAATGAGAAAAAGAATAAAACGTACCGAATAATGACGTGATCCGTCGAGGGAAAAATGCGGGGAACAAATAACGATTTTCTATTGTTGGCTTATTATTCCCAGGGGAATTCATTACTGGTGCCTCCGCTAAGGATTGTTTTGGGAACTAAGTGTGCAGTAAGTATTTGTGGATGTTGATACAATTCTTTTGTTTGTCGAAGGTTGGTATTATAAATGGAGTTTGCTAAAAAAAAATCTAAAAGACTAAAAAAGTGTGGGAGCGAAGCCAGATTAGAATTGCGTCGCGTTAGTCTATATCACTTATATCCGTTGCTCGCGCGTTCTGACGATGCAACGCAACGCAACGTCGACGCAACGCAATATAGCATTGCTAATAATCGTATTGACAATCTTAAGCCCGGTTTCGTGATCGCTAGTAATGGTTAAACGTTGGTTACTAGCGGTTGAATATTTACAATTGTGTGTTTTGAAGAAAAAAAAAACCCTTAACCAAATATAAGATTGGCTAATTTAATGACCATTGGTAAATGTACTTTACTTCAAAACACACAATCGTAAATATTTAACCGCTGTTAACTGAATTCAACCATTGGCACTATTGATCACGCAATCGGGTCTGAGTATAGTTCTAGATATTAATAAAGCGTTGAGTTCATAGAGACACTTCATTATCTCCAACATACATGTTTACTATCATAACAATATATCCCACACACTAATAAATCAAGCAACATGCTACCCACTAATATTATGGACATGATAAACAAGGAATTTTGCCTTTTACATTACAATATTTGCGAATGTCAACCCACCAATACCATGTAACATCTAAGTTACCCCACTTACACACAACAGGGCATCGAAACGACCAAACTGTCGGTGAAACGGCAATAACTTCTCTGATGAAAACTGAAGGGTTATAAAATTTTATTATTACGACCAGCCGAAGTCTCTAGTGTGAAATTTAATTAGAAACGTGAATACTGGCGATGCGGTATTTTAATAATGTCCCGTGTCCCTTGCGTCGATTTATGGCTTAAGGGAGTTTCAACTTGACGACTTTCTTTAGACTGGAATAGTGCAGTGACGCTAGGTTTTTACAAGTTTTTACCAAGATTCTTAGTATTTTTAATACAAATATTTTTTTTGTTATCACATAGGTTTCAAACTGAGTGATAAATTGTGACTGTTGTTTTCCCTATCATCACTAACAGATTCAGTTTTAGCGACTTCAAAAAAAGGAGACGGTAACAATTTTGTTTTAATTTTGAACAGATTTTAAGTTAGGTTGAAGACTTAGCGCGACTTAGTATTTTAATCGATTATGATTAAAATACTAGTCGCGCTGTCACTGAATCACTGAATCAGTGCCTAGAGTCTTACCTAAGCTGTTACATAAATAGGTAAAGCATGAGAGACATGGCATCTCTAACTGGGGATTCGAACCATCAATAAAGATATCTAATAGGCAGGAAACTAACAACATACATACTACTAGACCCACGACGTACATATTTACTTTGTGAACCATAAACTTAACCCACCACGTATTTGACTTTTGTAAACCCTTCCAACAGGAATTATAATACTGCAATAGGACATCACTGCTCATCCCAATTAAAAGATCCCTAAGGATTGCCGGACAGATCGTTAAAGCATGAATGCGATTTAAGTTTTAATTTGCATTTGACGCTGACTTTCGGGCTAAAACTTGTTTATGCTTTGGTTTGTGAATACAATCCAAACTCGAACCGAAACTCCGAAGTATTGTGATCGTCGGCGAAGTTTGCCTTCGATTAGATCGGATTATTTGCGAAAGTGCTTTGTAAAATAGTTTTTTAAATGCTTAAATCCTAAAAACTTTAGTTGGCTGAACCAAGATGCTGTACCTATACTATTATACATTAGCCCAGAATAGTACAATATTATCTAGCTTATCAGACATGATTATCTATCTGAGGATCAAAAAAATTATGTTGGGATAAGGTAAAAAGTAAAATTAACAGTTTGAGTTGACTTCAGAAGAATAATTAATAATTGCATTTAAATTTAATCAAAAACTCTATATAATGTAAAATGTGGGGTATTATCTCAAAATAACAAGCTCGGTGCCGTCAAAAGATAAATTAAATTTTATTTCATATTTTCCACAACGAGAAAGAACACCGCAACCAACAAGTTGTTGATAAAGCATACAAATTCAAAGTTTCAGGGGTAATACTATGTTTATGTTTGAGTCTGTTTCAATTTGTTTTACATTTCTATTGTTATGTTGTTTTTGTTTTCTATTCTCGTGTGATCGTGAAAAATGTTGACGTGATTTTTCCTTGTTTTGATATGATATTTTCAGCAGTAGAGCAGAGAGTATCATAGTATACATTAGAAGAACATTTCATTGTTTTAATTGAGCTGAGACCTTTACCCAGGAATGGTGTGTTCAAATAAAATATAATTTGACATTTCTTATTAGCATAAGTAATAGAAAATTAAGATGCAGCTTAGGAGCTGTCAAAAATACTTTAGTTCTATATCTACTGTAAAAACAATAGTATTTTACTTCAAGTAGATTCAATCTTATTAAGCAGGTACTTTGATTTATTCTACAGCCGTACTCAATGTTGCCAACATTTTTGCTTTACAGATTCCCATCTAAAACGTAACTATGCCAATATCCGAAAATGCATCAGAAACTTATCGCACGAGCGACGTTCTTTGTCGCACGACATGTCACGAAGCCTGTCACTCGCACTGTAACTAGGTGACCACAGTAGACAATGTATTCAGCAGCACTATTACTACTACGTGTGCGTATAGGTACTTATATACCCCAATTTATGTTTTATCGCGTTCTCCTTTCAATGCCTAAATCGAATCCTACTTTGTTGCCATAACGAAGACAGTTTATTGTTAAAGCAAATTTTTAAAACTTTTTATTGCTGCAGTCTATTCTTTTGAGAAGAAAAGTTGATAAATTATTGTATCAGTCAATTGTAGTTACGAATTCGGATTGGCCACAGATAAACAGACGCGCAAAGCCGATTTATCTTCTGATTTGGTTAGCTACCACTCTTTAACCAACGACAACAGTCCGAGTAAACTGATAAAATTTACAATGGACCGCTATATAAATTTAGTGTCCATTACCTTTTCCTACAGATATACGTGTAGTGTGCCAAAATAGCCACTTCAAAACTATAATCTACGCGTGTATTTAGACACTATACTATGATCTATAGGATGGACCAAGCTTTCTGTACCCATCTACACTATGGCGAAACTAACTTTCCCTACTGATTATTGGCTCCGATACCTCCTGACGATTTTTCACGCAACACAACGACGTGAATAGGCGCCTTTATCGCTGCTCTTACTATTATGAAAGGCTTCTTAGCCGTTAGAGCAACATAAGTAGCAATATAAAGACGGTGGCAACTTTTGTGCGAATAGTGATTACTGGAGAGCACTTTACTGGTTTCTTTTATTCGTTTTTACATGGTTTTTAGTAGGAGTAAACAAGTATAAATAAAACTGTACGTATACATCGGCGTAAACTTAGTAAGAAATAACAATTGAAATTCAAAAAAATAAATACCTATTGGGATTCAGAAACATATATTTTTGAGTAAAGTGACATCATTTACATTAATTTAAGTCTGACAGAGTAATGAATAGCTCAATCATAATTTGTAAAGATGATAGATACACCTTTTGACCAAATTTGGGTGTGCTTATTGTAGAAATAAATAAAAGACATGTTAAATCCGTTTTATTTTGTTTGGCCAATATTGTAAACATTTTTTATAACTTTTAAAGTTAACATCAGTGCATCAAATTAATAACTATTTGATTTATAAATATCACACTGTTCAACGGTAAACTACCCCTGTAGGTTGAAACTTTTATGTTTATCTTATTCTAAAATTAATAATTTCATTAAAAAGTATGTCAAGATTGCTAAAAAATTTCGACTAGCAAAGAATAACGGACTTTAGGTAAGTACTTTATTGCATACTCAGCCATTTGATCATAATAAATCGTAAAGTACCTAGTTAAGTATAAAAACCGATTTCTAACTTTTTATTGGCGTAAGTTGATACATTTAACCTTCCCCTTTTGGACCGGGAAAGTCCTAGCCCATCGACCGCGCAAGCAGTTGGAGGGTTATGCCCTTGCCAGTTCCGCGAAATGAAATTAGTTGTGGTTCCGAAGACGGACAAACTGACACTTAGACCGGTCAGTTGCGGTCACTACGAAATAGGGTTAACCCGTAACGGAAGATGTTGGGTTGGGAATGAGTAGGATACTTATTGCTGAGAAGGGGATTAATTTAAACAATAAGTAATCTACCTATATCTATACTAATATTATAAAGCTCAAGAGTTTGTTTGTTTGTTTGTTTGAACGCGCTAATCTCCGAAACTACTGGTTCGAATTGAATAATTCTTTTTGTGTTGAATAGTCCAGTTATTGAGGACGGCTATAGGCTATATAACATCACGCTACGACCAATAGGAGCAAAGATATAGTTGTATATGTGTAAAAAACGGGAGAAAGAAGACACTATTCCACGCGGACGAAGTCGCGGGCAAAAGCTAGTTATTGTATACAAGGTCTATCAAGAAGCAATGCTCAATACAGAATGCGCATTAGGTACATACCTATATCATTATGTGTGAAATGTAACAAATTTCTAACTTTACTGTGCTGGAAGTCTAAAGCAACATGTTTGAAATTTTGCGTAGACAATTTCAATATTCAGATTTTCTGCTCCATCGAATATTCTGCTAACTTACATAGCAAAATTTTTAATAAATCTTGAAAAATACTAAAATCATGAAAATAAAATTCATCATATGCCCGCTGTTGCATAAACAGAGGGGTAGATGGCGCTAACGTCACGCAATGACGTATCCATAAGAGACCAAGAATTTCGCGCGGTCGGACCGTCAGCACGGTAGCTCAAATGGAAGAACAGTTGGCTTGGTAAGCCAGAAAGATGCTGGTTCGAGTCTCGCCCGTGCGCAATTTTTGGTTTCTTATTTCATCATTATCAGTCAAAGGACGTCCAATGCTGAACAAAGGCCTCACCCACGGTTTTCCACAGCGACCGGTTGTGAGCGGTCTACATCAAGTGTGATCCTGCGATCTTTATAAAGTCGTCTGTCCGTCTTGTCAGTGGACGTCCTACGCTGCGCCTTTGGCCATCAGTTCTTCACGCTGTGTGCCCAGTCCATTGCCACATGTTTAAAAAAAAATGAGCATAAATAGTTTGTATGCAGAATAGGTTTTACTAAGGAAGTGGTCTCGATCACCATTTATTAAATTTCTCAAAAAAATTAATAAACATTTAAAAACTAGTATTTACTACCAATCCGATAGATTGGTAGTAAATACTAGTTTTTATACATCAAAACTTTATTCGAATAAGTTCAAAGCAATCTTTCTTAATTAATCATCCAATCAGTATCTACTACACCTAATAAATACAACTAATAATATCAAAATGCTTCAATCAACCGTCTACTGGATCCAATATCAAATATACGAGTACATTTCGAGCCAAAACAATGGAACCAATTTTCGTGAAACCACAGAGTTCGTGGAAATTGACCGGCATCGCATAGTTGGTATTGTTTGTGATTTGGGTTGCATGTCTGTTTGGCCTGTAGTGTACTTGAATTTATGTGTATGTGTAATATTGTGATAGTCGGCGGGTAGCGCAGAGAGCAGGGGCCGACACCGAGGCATAATCAGACCAAAATATTAACATCTCTCAAAATTTTAACACCTCTACAGCAACGTGATAAGAAAACACAAAAGCAAACTTTCTCTGACAGCTCAATTTACCCAACGAGTACGTTCAAACAGCCACGGATATTCTTAAACCACATATTATAGAAGCTCCTTCACATACCCCAGACTGCAGTGAAATTCCGCTCCATAATAACATTACAGGATACGTTATGACGTGGTTTCATTAAAGCCATAGGAAAATGTCTGGCTGGGCGGCATCCGACTAGGAGGAAAAAGCTAGTGCATATTAAGGTATAAGACTGGCCGCAGACTGCTTCCCAAGCGACAATGACCATGGTTCCACGTTTTGAATTATAGAAACACGATCATTTGTTTTCTTTTTTTCTTCTGAGCATGGTGGCCAGTATGGTTTTCGAATTCATTATATCCTCTTTGATCCTCTACATACACATGCTTTTACACATGAAATGACTAGAAAAAGTTTCAGAATCAAAGATGTCACAACAACGCTTGTCTTTGACATAATGTCTTTGGGATCAGAGCAATGTATGTGGATACTGTCTTATATTTATTGCCGCTTGCAGTCTGTAGTCGCAGTCTGCAGTTGCAGTTTGCAGTCCGTTTTCGACTCAAGCCTTAATAGCTAGCTTTTTCCTCCCGGTGCGCTTATGCTTAACACTGTTCTGGGAATAACGGAATAGCGTTGGTTGTAAACTAACACCTGGGGGAAACGTTAAATTAAGGTTCAAAGCGGGAAGTAAATAAATTAAGGTCTCGCGTAAAAATGTATGGGAATATTCCCCGTGTGTATTATGCCATAGTCTGCGGGTGGTTTAACTTAAACATATTTTTAGGCATTGGCTAGGGAAATTCATTAGTTAAGACACTAACAGCCATGTCCATAATAATTAAATATTTTATCTAAAAGCTAATTAAAACTAATACATTAAGAATCCTTACAAGATGTTCGGGCAAGTTTCTGAAACTTTCGACATTTTCTACCGTTCAAAATCTTCTGTATAATTTGTTAAATTAGTAGAAGCAATCAAGCTTTTTTTTTCTACTCAGGTGCAAGACTCGTCTTAGTTAAGAATTTCTTAAACAAATTTCTCAATTTCAAGCAACAATTGCATCTGATATTTACAAAGTAATTATAGCAGAACTCAAAGGGAATAATTTAGTGGCTCCGTTTAATAAAAGGAGTAGTTTCGATATTATTTCTTAGAACAATAGTCTAGGAGCTAGGGTCATAAAATTAATATGTAAGAAGCGGTTCGGGGTAAATGTGGGCAGTATTAAACGGGGTACTAATGGGGTGGGAGGGGGGTGGGGCAGACTTTATGTCCTCAGAGCAGTCTAGAATTATTAATTAACCGAATGCTGATTGCATTCTTGCCCTTGCGGTTCCGTCGGTTATTCGACTTCGTAAATTTTCAGCATTATCACACTTATTTACGGGCTAGTTTAGAACTATTTAGGGTACCCGGGTCGGGATGTTTTGGCAATCTAATTGATATAAATTTATTGGATGCCGTAAGTGAAAATCGGAGATGTTGCGGATTGTTTAACGACGTGGCTTAATTATAAACTTGTCCTGTATACGTTAAGACTTAATGAATGGTTTAAAATACTCGTAAAAATACTTTTGAAACGAAAAGTTGTATAGTAACAGAAATGCAGTACATGCAAAATGGAGAGTACTTTTTGAGCAAAAAAGATTTACCACCTCAAATCTTTCATTTTCAGACCGCTTGGCGAATAAAACTTAACTAAAAAGAAGAACTCATACACAATTCAAGAGAAGTAATCACAATTACCATTTCGGATAATTATTTCATTGTCTCAACTTTCTTAAGGCTCTAGTCAGTAAGTATGTAATTACTTAATTACACTTAAACCTCGATTGCGCCGAAGTATTGTGACCCCCAACAAGTAACAATTCTACTTAGGTACTAACTTGACGATTTGAGGTAACACAATTATTATGATATTACAATACCTACGTTACTATTTTCAACTATGAACATGTGGTTTTTGTTAGGATCAAAGGTTATTTATATAAAAGCTCTCATGAGTTTTATCACTGATTTATAAAATTGAGTGAAGGCAATATTCCAATCAAATCACATTAGTACCTATACAAGAATATTATATTATATTTCAATCCACTAACAAATTTTATTGATGGCGCATTTTCAATCTAGCTAAAATACATAATATTTTAGGTTCATTGGTTCATTTAGGCACCATAATAGGTAAAGTGACCCCGGCTGACCGAACTTATTATACTCGTATCAATAATGAATATCATACTGCAATTCAATAATTTCAAATATTAAAACCCCTTATCCCTAATGAGTCAAAGTCCATTAAATCAGCTGATTAAAGTCTGGTCCAGCAGGAGTTAACACGTTCCGGGACAGTAACCGCCTACAGGCGTGAAAACAATAAAACATCTATTGTGTCTCGAGTAGTGTCCCGGAACGTGTTAAGTATTCGCTGTAGACGAAGTGCAGTAATTAGCTCATGTGAACAGCTGAGTTAAATGATGGCTTCTAGCAAGTTATGGCGCCCTGGTACTTTACGGAAATATGGTGAGATGTTTTAATAACTAGTGTATGTATATGCTTTGTACTTTTAATTAAACGAGCAAGTAAGCACCTAAAGTGATGTTGATTTAATTTTATTCCACTACACGCTGCTTTATTTATTATGTTCAGAATCTATAAAGTTAATCAAAGATTTTTTTTATTTCTGCTAAGCGACGCCTCGGTGTGGAGCACAGATGACAACATCTCCTGAGGTCGCCACGAATATTGGTGAAACGCGTCGCGGTTTATTGCACGTTGGTGTTGGGTACTAACATATTTTGCATTAGCTGTGCCGCATGCGTATTAAGAGAGGGCGGGCGGTGCATCCTGTATTTGCCTGAATTACGAGTACTCAACGCGCTAAAGGTTCGTGTAGTTGGATGCCTGCGCCGGCGTCTTTTAGCGAAAATTAAAAGCAAAATGATTAGAAAAAAAACTTTATAATGGATTTCATAACTGTAACGCCTGATTCCATAAATTTGTCGTAGGATAGGTAAAAATGTCGTCAGAAGTAAAGAAATATCATTTACTTTTATAATATAAAATAATATTAATATGTCAATGATTACAAGTAATTAAACAGCTACAAAACTTCAGGGAAAATCTGAGTAAAGTAATTCAGCGTCCCAGCAAACAGACAAGAATAGATTTGCGAGTGGTTTGTTTCAATTTCACGGCTCTTAACAACCGTCGCCGATCCGCACCGTTTTCCTTAATTAATTGTCCTGTAAGACAAATGAAATGAAAATCGTTACGGTTCAAATCCTTTGTTATGTAAATAGACAGATTTTTGTAGCTGGCAGCAATTAAAAAAGTGAGATACGGCAAATGCGGAGTGATTTTGTTTTTTTATTTTGTAGAGTTGCGGATGTGTTACCAGCCAGCATTTAGCTATTGTGTTTATTATTTTTTATGATTCTTTATTTTCCGCGTTGTTTTATTATGGCCAGCATCCTAAAAAGTTACAAAAAATGTATCATAGAAAGCCTTATTTACATAGATAATAACATGTTTATCTTTAAGGTAAATCTGTAATTATTTAAAAGTTATATTCTATTTATTTGTCTCAGTTTCCTTCGGAATTCATAACTTAAACTTCTGTAAGTCTATTATCTACAAAACTTACCTGAAAAGGAATCCTAGTTGATATTTAGAATTCTTCTCACGTTTCGGTCAGCCCAGCCCATTTGATTGCTCTCGGTCTAAATTTTAGGTTGGAACAAATTGTCCCCTGGACTATGATGGTAGTACGTTGGGATGCATGAATTTACGATTTGGGGAAAATGTTGACGTCAAATGTGTACTTTCCATTGTTTACAAGTAAAATACGTATTTTACTAGTAAATAAAAAACACTATCAAATAATTATGTCAGATAATTCGGGTGCACAATCTACATTGTACATATCAGATATTAAACACCTTTAATATTCAAAGTAATTTTGCATGATACCTTGAATATGGATGGTATGGCATTTCAAACCCAAAAAATAACAGTTTACATTTTTTTTATTAGGTTTTGTTGAATCAAAAGTTAAACTTAGAAAAAAATTTAAAATTGTACAGTCAAACTTTTAAGCATTAAACTTAACTGTTAATCTCAAAAAACTTTAAATCTTATTTTTTACTTAAGCTCCGATTAAAACCCACTTAGCCTTTGGAATGGGTACTTGTGGAATTGCCTCATTTTATGCTAAGGCTGGATTAATTCAATAGAAATAACAACTTAGCGAAATCTCGCATATTTCGTTATAGAAATGACAAGCTCGTTAGAAGTACTCGAGTTGTTCTGAGTATAGCCATATTACGTACTAAATAAATAACTAATTGCTATGTTAAATAAAACTTAGATTATCTTTAACGAATGTATGTAAAAATTTTGCTCCTACATAAACTGTAAAACTATCACGACTTTCATTTATATATATTAAAATGTTTTTCCCTGGCACGATCTGCTTATACAAAAAAATATCTGCCTAATCTGGGTCACCCTGTATAACCCATCATCATCATCATCATCATTATCACTCAAAAGAACGACCGCTGCTGAAAATAGGCTATCCCTACGGTTTTCCACAGGGACCGGTTGTGAGCGGTCTGCATCCAGTGTGATCCCGCGATCTTCTGTGGACGTCCTACGATGCTCCTGAATAGCCCAATAACAAAAAAGTTATTTTGACTGTCACTGATATTTTTTATAATGCTATACTGATTAATGTATTTTTTATTAATACTACTATTAATCGTTTTAAATTCGCTATCAAAGTTAATAATTGAACCTTCAGCGACTGACGGTGCCCACAAGAGCTCTCTAAAACTTAATAATTCGGAACCCGGTCTCTACTTGCCTGATACTCCGTTCATATTCATATTTATTTCGTTTTGTCCATTCATTCATTCGTTTTACCCAATTTTGAATTAGGTGAAGGAAATAAAATGACTGGCAGAATACTTAATTAGCTTTAATATCAAAAACTGAATTTACCTTTTTTTTAAGGAAAATATTCGATGTCCTACGGTTAGGTTTTCAGATTTAAGAGCTTATAATACTAACTAGCGGTCCCAGAAAACTGGATTCTAGTCCGGCCCCAGTATCGTGTTATAAGTGCTGTTACAAACCTCAAAACACAGAAGCTATCTGCAACTACTGAATGGCGATTCTACTTCTAACCATCTTTGACCGAAAATTATACACTTGCAACTGACACAAGTACTAGGTAGGTAAGCTATGTATTTATGGTATCTATCTTTATCGCGCCATCTCAGTGCTGGTGCATCCAACCCTGAAATATTTAATCCGTGATCCCAAGACATGCCGAGTTATTCAAAAATATGGTTCGTTGATGCGGAAACTCTTTTGTGCTAACACGATTCCGAATGAACACGATTTAGACTGTTATTACAGATCTCATATTAATGCAAATTATACAAGGCGAACGCCATTGTTTTGCCCTTTTGTTTGTTTTGTTTAGGTTTCGTATGCGTTTGAGTTTGAAAAGGATAAGAAAGTGGCGTATGAAATTATTTGAGGAATCACGAAGGGTGTGTCTATTCAATGGGTGTGTGTTTGGTTTGTATTTCATTTTGTGGTTTAATAAATCAATGTCGTGTTGATTGCCTAAAAACTGGTGTTCCGAATATTAACCTTATGTTAGTGTTATATTTTGTTAAGGCTCGCCTGCATTTCTTCTCGTCATAGATCTGATAGCCCAGGGTCTCTATTTTTGAATCACTCTCTTCAATATGACGTGTGATTCTTATAGATAAATGTTTGATATTGTAAGTCATGCCGATATTCACACAAAAGTGATTTTGTATGTATATTTCACGTGATTTTCGTTGATTTTTTGATTGATTTTCAAACAAAAATAACTCGTGATGATGACGCAAGTGATTCAAAAATACACCTCCCGATGTACTGCCGATTATATCTAATGTGGTGTAGTATCTGCTAGTGCACGACACTGGCGTAAGATCTCAGGCGCATCATCGCAAAAGACACCTGTCAAAGTAATCACGAACAGCGAAACCAACAGCTACGTCTCTAATATTATACAGGGTGTACCGCCTCGGCTGGGTGCAGGAGTGTCAAACTTCCCCGGTTATTATCTGGCACGTCAGTTTCTAATTACTCCATCCGGCTATCACCTGCGTCTGACGGTTTGCGACGCTTTATTGATTAGAGTGTAATTACGCCTTTATATTTACTAAGTAGATAGCTTTACGAAAAATACTGATTACAATTATTACGCAATTTTTTTTTCATACATAAACCATCGATTGAACTGACTTATGAAAATCTTAACCTCGTAGGTTACGTACACTGCATTGAATTCGGCAATCGGATCACCTTTAAAGAGTTAGTATCATAATATCAGGCTTTACCATACTTACCGCGTAAGAATTTAGGATTGTTTGTTAATTCAACTACATGTGTGACACCCTATGATGATTGTGTTCAAATCACGAGAAAATATTTTTCACGTGAAAGAGTAAACATATATAGCATCTGAGTAGATGTCTTACTTGTTAATCTATAGAATATTACTCGTTAAGTAGATTTAATAATTTCCTATTATTTTGCTCAGTAAACACCGTCTGAGTTTAAAATTAAATGGAGCTCGGAAACGCTAATCACCTTGAGATCCAATTTCACGGCGTTGCTTGTAAAGTTGTTAATCTTTAATTGTTAATTTATATTTAGAACAATATTGAAAGATAAAATGATATTGTAAAATAAGGTACCTATGACTATTTAAGTAATAAAAGTGCAAGGTATAGTCATTAAGATAAAAAGATTAACAGTGTTGAGAAAACGCTGTGGGGCCCTATTTTAGAATCACTTACGTCGTATGGACGTGTATTAATTGTCGATTTTCGAACGAAATTCAGTTGAAATCCAGGTAGTTATTTATAAAATATAAATCAATTTTATATTTACTCACGTTAATATTAACTGTGATTTTCGTGGACTTTTAATTGATTTTTGAACGACAATCATTAGGAATATAGATGCGCGTGATTAAAAAAATAAGTCGGTGGTCCTCATAAAAAAGTAAAAGTAAGGTAATGTTGGTCAAACTTGATATGTCGTAGAGGTACTTATGACTACTGCATTAGAAAATATAGTTATTAGATAATATCTTATGTCTAAAACCCAAAGCTGGGTACCTATAGTTTACTGGAGTCTCCGTGAAAAGGGGTATAACTCAACTTATATCGTTTTTGATTTTACGGCAAATTACAAATGACAAAAAAATTACCGAATTTTCTGTCTTATCCGCGTGTTCTTACGGCTTAAAATGGCAAAGATAGTTTTCGTGCAAAGTGATGTAAGTAGACATTTTTTTGAGAATTCCACAAATAAATACGTGTATATAGATACATGTGCAGTTATAACATTTTGCACCGAGCGAAATTTTACTTTTGATAAATGTATAATAATACAACTTGAGTTACAACTTTATACACAATTACTAAATTCCATATAGAAGTTGTAGTCATTGATATAAATTAAGTTATATCACTTAGAACGAAATACAAGGAATAGTTATAACAAAAGTATAATGTTATTGTTAAAAGTATTATGAGGCTGCGTGTCTTATTTACCTTCACGCTTCTTACTGGGGAGAAAGACAAATACTACAGTAAAAAAAGAATGCGAATGTAGAAGAAAACAAAGGATTTTTTAAAAGCACGCATTACAGTACAACGTAGGTATGCATAGCAGACATAAAGTACTCAATTGTTAAGTACTATTTTAATTTAACTTTGGACTAATGAAATCAATATGGTCATAGTGATTTATTGGTAAAATCACTGGGTTTGCGTGACGATATACTGAGAGGGAAATGACATTAACAAAATCTTTCAATGGCGGGAAAAACAGTTGGTACGCAAAGTAGTCTCCAGGTTCTAAAGTAGTTAAAAGATCGGTGTGTCATAATTATTTATTTCCCGCCCTAGTATTGCTCATTTACTTCGTATTGCTCATTATGTAATATCGTAAAACTCCTTTATGGTCCTCCGGTAATGTAGTGGGCTTGCCTCAGTAATAATAACCGATGAGTGATGGACAGAATAAGTGATGCTGTCTTGTGCTGTTTTCCTGCGCTTTTTTGCTCGTATTATCAACCAATCTACTTAGCCTTGTGATTCCAGGTGCTATCTGAGTATCTTCTTCACGGCAGCCTAATGAGTATTTTGTTTTGGTATCCGTATTATTGGACGTTTATTGCTCTACTTCAGTTACAATAACAATAATGCACAGAAAGCAGAAAGAAAACATAATATCCTAATATTTTGCAGTTAAATCTAGCTTTTCAGATAGGGATCTTCTATTAATAAGACCAGTTATGCTATTCAACGCCATAGCTTCCATGAAAGTTATGGATATTCACGTTTAAAATCGCTAACTTGATACCTATAATATTATGCTAAAGCAAATAAGCTATCTAGGTTTTAATTAGACTCAAAGAGCACAAAAATCATTTTTTCTTGTCTTCGGTATTCAAAATGAAACGATACATAAACCATTTTTTAATTTGGTTTCGTAATGTCATTAGACTAAATCTGGATTGTAATTTTATTGCACCCAGGCGAAAATTCATTTCAATAAACGTACTAATGAAATCTATGATCCAAAAATAGTAACCAGGGAAAAAAACAAATGTACGTGACGTACGGTTATTAGAAGTACGGTATTTTTAAAGTGTATAAGGCGAGTTTTACCAACTTTCTTAAGTTTTAATTGTTTTCATTCTTAATGATTTATAAATATTAGCTTCCATCATTCATCATCATTATCAGCCAAAGGACGTCCACTGCTGAACATAGGCCTCCTCTCATTCATAGATTCATTCATAGATTCATAGATAGATTAGAAAATTATTATTAATTAAATTTTTAGAAATATGAATGAGAGGAGAACTTTTAAATAAAAAAATACTTTGTCCTAAAGGATGAAGTATTTATTTGCCGCTATATTGCAGCTTATTTAATAACCGGAGATGACTCATCAATTGTATGAAAATACCTATATAATATACTTTTATCTCGCAACTGCAAGCTTAAAGTCAACAAAGTCATCATTAAAATCTTATTTACATAAAACAAAGCTGTATTTGACACACCACTTGTAACTCGAGAATGGGTGGACCGATTTTCATATTTTTTACATTGTTGTGTTTTTCTTGGCCCTGAATAGGATATCAACCATAAAAGGGGGCCGGGGTGGGACGGGTACGGGGGTAAAATGGAAATTCGCTGGGTCCACTAGTGTAGCAATAAATGACATGATACTTATATCAGAATACACATAGCTTTTGGCTACTTAAATCACCAAACTGACTACTTATACCATTTTACACATTACGTGTGAGATCTAAATGATGTGTAAGCTGATTCAACTTTATGAAAACCGAGTAAATTTGAAAATACGTACAGCCCAAAATAATCTGCATTAAAAACTGCACTTTTACATTTTGTCGGTTCAGTGATATAAAGTACCAATGAAAAATTACGAGCATTTTTATGGAAGTTGTATCATTAGACACCAATACCAATTTCATAGTGTAAAATGTTTAAAGTCAAATTAAATCAATATACACCAAATGATAAATACTCATTCTACTGTGTAAAGTGATATAACTTTAGATTTTTTTAAATATTAAATATATTATTACATTAAAAAATATAATTCACCGTTAAAATAAACATTGATTTTGTAGCTTTCACTTACAAAAACTTTTATTCAAAAATCTTCGCCAGAAACAAAATAGGAATTTTTTGAAACTTCAAACGTCATTTCCCAAAAATCACGATTTTCGAGTTATACCCCTTTTCACGGAGACTCCAGTATTAACATCAAGCATTAGTATGAAAAAGTAAGATTTAATTATAATAACTCAACATTTTGCTTTGACACTTTATTAAAATCCTTTCAAAACAGAAATATCAGCAGATTTCATAAATAACTGCCTGAGCTGTAACTGTTAATGAAATTTCTTGTAGGTGGAATAAATTGGAAACTTTTTTAGAAATGTATTTAACATTCAATTTACCTATACTAACCCCTGGAGAAATATGCAGCGCAACAATTTAGTATTAAAGAGAATTCAATTTAAAATTGGTTCTCAAATAATATTGCTAAGTAGCTTATTTTTAGTTGGACTATTCTAGACTATTTATGAGTTTTGGGCAATAAATTCGGACATGAAATTAATCATTTTCAGGTTCGAGAAATCGTGCGCTACGTAAGTATATTGAAAAGACATACCACTTCTCAGGTAAATTAATGACTTCAATACTTGATGGACTACTGGCATAAATGGACTACTATAAATGTATTTGACGAATGCTGATAATAATAAATAAAAAATAATAATAAATAGTTGTGCATCATGGAGTTCTCATACTTACTTATAATTATCAACTTTGTACCACCTATGATGAAGAATAAATGAATTTTTAATTGATAGAATCATTGTTCACGGTATTTCAAAATTACTTCAGTAATTATTATTGAAATTTTATTGCACTATGAGTTGTACATTCTCTACCAATCAGTCAAGTCAAGTTAAGTTTTGGATCTTTTCTGCAGTACTAACAACTACTACCCATTTAGGTTATGATTTTAACTAAGCGCTTCTCGTCAACTTTTATAATGCGTGCAAAAATTTGGAACTATTTGCCCGCGTCAGTGTTTTCAGTGGATTATAGCCCTAAAATTTTAAAAGTCGGATTGAACAGGCTTTTCAGGAATGCAGAGTGGCCTAACCCAGTACCTTATCGTCGTCTCAGCTTTGCCACGTCACGGTCTAGCCTGGAGATAAAAGCGAAACCATTTTATATAATAAAATAATAATGATGGAAAGAAAGCACTCTTCAACCAAAAGCGCAGCGATGTCCACCGACAAGATGGACAGACGACCTTGTAAAGATCTCAGGATCACACTGGATGCGGACCACTCACAACCAATCGCTGGAAAAAGCCGTGGGGGAGGCCTACGTTTACCAGTGGACGTCATATGGCTGATAATGATGATGATAATGATGATTGATAATACCTAAATATATGTACAAGCGATAATATAATATAACAGAGTGTATTCTTTTGGAAGACTTTAAGCTAGCTTCACGCTGGCTGACGCTGGCTCAACTATGTAACTTCATATACCCTTAACATCAAACCCCTATTCTATAAACTTACACCTCACTTGAGCGCCGAAACCTATGAAAATCAAACTTCCAAAATCTTCATCGGTTACAGAATTTATAATATAGGTTCACGCGACAGCGTCAATACAAAATCTTGACTGCAATGCAGTTTTAATAGGTAACTAAATAAGCCTTACCTGGAAAGCAATAAAGATCATTTTCCAATAAACAGTGGGCACCTATTGCAGCTTGTGCCATTGTATAGAAGCATTCAAACTTTGCAGACGTACCTATTCGATCTGTGCGAAATTACTCGCACCACCGAATACGAATTTGCATACAAATATAGCCTTTAGGTTGCTAAGATACAAGCCATAGTTGTGTGTGTTTGTTTAATTGGATAAAACCCGACTATTTGGGAACTGAAGTGATAATATTACTTCATATTATGTTATTTAACATAGATGTGAAATGTAAACAATTGCAAAGTTTGCTACTTATTTACTCGTATAACAAAATACTTGTTCTTTTTTTAACCACTTATCATCAGAAATATTAAAATTTGGATACACCGCACTTGTCGCTGATATCGTGTCTTTTATTACCCGATTAGACGAATATTGTAAACAATCTTGACACTCCTTATAAACGAAATAATTTTAAAAAATCAAATAGATAGTTAAATAATTTTATTCACTGATTTTATTTTAGAAGCTGTAAAAATATTGTGTACAATATTCGACAAGCCAATAAAAACGGACTTAACAATAAAGCAATTACTTATGATTTATAAACAATTAACCCTTAGTTTAGGTTATATGTTTCTGAATTATTATCAGTATATGCTCTGAACTTCACTACTTGTAGAGCAATACTTACTATGTATTTAGGTTATGAAATGCCAGGAAAACATAAAAATCTGACCAAAAAGGCTCCCAAATTAAAAACTGTTAAGTATACCATTTTCCTCAAGCAATATACAATATCTCCACGGGATTTTATTTTCTAACAATGAACCTATTATAATCAGTGAACTGGACCGAATCCCCCTTATAATCCGCCATAGTTCAGTGCGTTTCTTAAGACTTTTATTGTTGTTAATTATGAATTGGTAGGCGAAGATAACATGATTACCTCGTAGCATTTAATTACAAATTCGGATTTAAGCCCAAAGGAGATTGGAAGAAAACGTTCATAAAATATTAGATTAAAACCTCTATAATAAGGCATACGATGAACACTGGGTATTTAATTAATATTTCGGCTTCAAACAACGAGCATTTGAGTTTAAAAGTAAATAATGTAAGCCTAGAAGTAAAGTCTAACATTGTTAGGTTTTGCACTTTAGTTGTTTCTTGTGAAAACAGCTTTGTTAGTATTTGAGATTCACAATCTACTATGTTCAGACAAACTTATGTTTATACTTATATTTTTCTTCTCATGTAAATCTGACCATAAAGATTTAAGTCAAATCCTTGGCCTTAAAACATGCATATTAATTATATGAAAATATTCATTTTCTTTTGTTAATTGTTTCAATGCATGTTAAGCATGCCACCATTTTGATAAATTTGATCGTTGGTAGTTGAATTGTATTACACGCATTGCATACTTATGATATTACGAGTGCAACATGTGGAATAGGGATATTATTTCTATACCACGATGGTGCCAAAGCTTAATTGCACTATGATTTTTAACTAAGTGTGCGGCTTGGTACCTACTTTATCTGTTATTGGTATTGACAAAAACTTTATCTTAAATATTTATCACTACTAGTACTATTACAACGTGCTTTCTTAGTCACTTGCACTTGAAATAGCCGTAGCTAATTACCAGGAAGACAGGAATCGGCAGGAGCTCTTCCAGGCTCCTAGGCGTATTGATCCACTTTCGCCATCATTCGAGGTCAGATGCGCGCGACTGCAGTAGGCCAGTAGGTGCAGCATAGTGCAGAAAGCAGCGTGATGCATATCACGTCATTGCGATTGATAAAACTAGTTATTAACAGTCAAAAATAGGTGAAGTGATAGTGAAAAGCCATTGAGCTACGGAAACAAAGGCTCCATTGATAGAAATGACGCAAAATGCAGTTGAATGTAAAAAAAAACATCCATAGCTAAAGTGGTATTAAAAGTCATAAAACAGTGGACTTTGTGAAAAAGTGATTAAAAAGTCATGTGGTCATCATCAGAACCCTCCAAAACCTTATTTCTAATAAAAAGTTTGATGATCCTGATCTTAGATTATCATCTGCCATGATTGTAGCCTTTCAGAATGAAAATCACGAAACAAAAGTAAAAATATTAAAATTATGTGATTACAATAACTTCAGTGGTGAAGCGATGATCTTTTATTATCTCTATTCAAACATCGTTCACATTCCTAATGCGATGTAAAGTACATACTGAAAAGTGATCTATTACTTTAAATTTTTCCGTGTTAATTTCTGCAAAATATTGTGAAAATGGAATGTGATATCAGGAATGCTCGTAACACTTTACTCTCGTGGTGATGTAAAGTTAAATTGTGCTCACTTTTGGAATGTTCGCAGCGGACGAATCTTCCAAGCTTGCGGAATAAAGGTATCTTTTTCTGATGCTCGTACGTGAGAAGGTCTAAAAACACGAATGTTAATTATTATTAAGATTGTACAAGTACGTATGAAACTAGTTTAGTAAACTCTTAATTATGAAGACACTTGCTTATCTAATTTCAGTGCTTCTTCCGATTTGATTAATATACTCAAATTGTTAAAGATTATATACATAGGTACTTCTGACTGATAAGACGTTTTCGGGTTTCAATCTTAAAACTTAAAGCTTATATTTTATAACTGTAAAATCAATAAAAAACCTTAGTATTTTATAGATAGTGCAAGGAGGCACTAGGTACTAGCCTCCCAAATCAGGCACTATAGTTAGTCAAAGTGATTTTTGCTCAAAATGCGCAGACAATTCCAAAACAGGGCTACATTTTTTGACCAATGGAGTGCAAAGGTGAAATACCTATAAAACGCAATTCGAAAACACGTAGCCTGTCCAAAGAAATGCTTCGTTTCAAAATAAATACGCGCTCGCACTCCTTTGAAACATCAAACTAGAAATTCTACGTCGTATAAAACTTTAAAATCACATTTTCAACATCTAGTTTTATCGAATCTCTTTGAAAAAGGCTGGAAAGAAAACATAAGTCTTTTATCTAACTGCGTAAAGAATCACAACTTTGTTTAAGATTTTCTCAATAAAAGTTGCATGCAAATAAATAAATCAGGCTTTCAAAGACGTGAACATAGGTTACTGAAAATATGGTACTTATTTATAACAAGCAACTCAAGTATTTATCGTGGGAGTCATACCAACAATCTTGAAAAAAAATACTTTATTTAACTATTGGTTATGAAGGCATTAACCCTCAGCAATAACCATTTCTTACAATATTCCCCAATATTTGCAATAAACGACCTTTTTTCCGTTCCGCTAAATATGTTAAGTGTGTGTAGTTCATCATTTAACAATTATGATTTATTTAGTCAGCTCATGAATGTCTCCACTACGTAGCACGCCATCTATAGGAATGTGTTAACTTTCTAGTAGAATTTCCCGATGTAATTTTGAGTGATGCGATAAGAACCCGTCCGGTTATCGGATCGTTCCGCTTCCCGTCTCACAATCTTCTAGACGTTTCTTTGAGACGTAAATGCGATTTGCAATACAAAATCCAATGAAACGCGGCAGGTGTAAATACCCCACTCGATCGCTTTCACATTGCAATTGCTAACGATAGAATAACAGTTTTTTTTTAAACTCATAGCAAAGGTCTTATGAACTAGTATTTAGCAGCGCTGACAAATAAATAACCTCAGCAGCATAAGACAAATGGAAAACGCTTACCTTGTGAGTTCTAAGTATAGAGGCACTGCTTGGACCTTAATTTTACCACAGATTAATAAACGACGACGACCTCTGTGGTGTAGTGGCTCAGCACGCTGGGTTTCAAGGCGTCGCCGCTCCGAGGTCCCGGTTTCGATTCCCGGTAGGGTCAATGTAGAAATCAAAATTTTCTATAATTGTGTATATTATTTTGTGATTTCCATAACACAAGTGCATTAGCTACTTACTTTGGGATCAGAGCAGTGTAGGTGTCCAATATTTATTTATTTATTTATATTTATAAAGCTACTGGTTTCACTTGCAAGCGCTACTTTGCCATGAACATGGATTTCTATTTTATCGCGATTGCTTGCTAGTTACATACATAATAGCACCTCAAATAGTACATTTATATTACACATCAAGGTACAATTTTCCAATGTAACTGAAACTTTCATTATCAATAAGTTATATTTACCGAGAGGTCAGCTTAAAATGGCTTTTGATAGCTTCACTAGCATATGTAATACGTAGGTATAAAAATTCTCACGTCCGTATTCGGATTTTCAAAGGGTTTAAGCCTTTTGTGCAATCCTCTGCATTATTAGGGGCGCGGATTTCATGCGTGAGATTACGTTTTTTTCATATATTTTCTATTTTAGGTTGAATAGATTTGATTCGGATTTGCACACATGAAAACTAGTATTAACACAAATACCCACCCACAAAGGCACCAGCTGAAAATCAGCGTCGTGGTATGCGTTCTGCTGCCACGACTTATGCTGAGCGGGGTTTTCGACTCGAGTAGTCTACCTAGTTTGCATGTATTTAAATGATTTTTTCGCGGTTGAGTAAATGTATTTTCTTTTTTCTTCTTCTTTTTTTTTGGGCGATAATATTCTGACGACAAAAATGGCAAAAGTAACTAAGTAAAGGGTGGTAAAAGGAAAGTGAATAGATAGATTTTTGGGTGTTTTTATTCCTGCCACAATATACTTGTAATCCTGCGAACTTTTATTGATATTCTAAGCCCTGAAAGTAACTATCTGTTTGTTACACACAAATAATGATATATTATTATGACTTTTGAAATTTCTCTACAACTAAAAATCGTATTTTATTAACCACTGGTTAACATCTAACCAACAGTGCTATCGATCACGCAACTGCGCCTAAAACATGGGATATAAAGAACTGACAGTAATTCTGCCGTCCATAAGCTATAATGCCGTTAACCGACAAATGGACAAAATTGACTTTTTAATACTATCTGGATCAGAAAAAAATGCTGAAGCTAACACTGTTACTCATATTTTTCTATCTTGCTTAGTTCCTGAGATACGAAAAATAAGAATGCCGTTAACTGCTTTGCCGAAGCGAAATTACAGAGCTAAAATGCAGTTACAACCAATTACTTAGCTAAAACGCGGCTAAGGGATTTTAACTTGTAATAGCACAGAAAATTTTTAAAAATTACAACAGTATATTGCCGTTATTAAAAATTTATGTAAAATATTAGACAAAAACGCAGATAAAGTCCAATAGCGGCATTTAAGCGTTGTATTAGGTGTCTGTATTTATTAAAATAACAGTAGCGAGTAGACCATAAATGCTAATTAAATGTAACAGGCTACGTGATTTTTACAGTTTACACGACTTAAATGCCGTTATCCTACATTCCTAAGCTATAATGCGGTTATGTGCAAAAAGTTGAATTGGGTATTCATACATTGAAGAAGGAGCAGTCTGTGAACGGGACAAAGGGTGGGAAGAATTTGTCTGCAAAGGCGTGGATCCAAGTTGATGGGTCATTTGCAGGTGGGTTTGTTGCGATAACTAACTGACGAAACTTTTTGATTTGTTTTTAAACTATAGTGGATAGCGTGAATAGAGACATGCTTTCGCAAACCTTTCTCTAGTCTTTCTTTTTTTCTTAGAGAAAAGTCGTCTAACCTGTGCCGTTTTTTTGGTAAAGGACGTAATTCTTCATGGATATATCTCTATTACTCCTTTTTTGCCTCCTTGCTTTTTCGAACAGTGTCTGTACCCTCAGCATTCTACCGGGGAGGTTTTATTTTACAAATGTTCTGTTTTGGCTGCTAGAATCTGCTGACGAGTTTAAGACATCGACAGAATAAGCACAGAGTGAGTTAGAAGTGTTAATGTTTGGTAGTGAGTTTAATCTTTCATCAACAAAGGTAGTAAACGAGGCCCAGTCCAGCTTTTTTAGTGAGTATTTCAAAAGTGGGATAGTGGAATACAAGAGTTAGTCGGCGGGGATGGATCTGGGGCACCAAATGCTCTTTTAAGAAAGCAGTGATATTAAATTTGGGGGGCAGAGAGACATATCGACAGCAAAGGCTGGGTTTTGAAAAGAAGATACCCATGTTGTTGGACTACCCTTGTCCAAAATACACAAATTTAGCAAACCCAAAAGATCTAAAAGAATTAATCCAGGAGGATCCGGGAAGTAGCAACCCCCATAGGCGAGGTGTGCGGTCGAATCATTCACCACAAATACTGAAGGAGGAACAGACAAAATGACAGAACTTTGGAACTCGTTTGGAAAGCAAGAAGAAGGGTAAGAAATATATACAGATAGAATATCAATGTATGAAGTTCTCACAGCCACGACAATAAATAATGTCATTTTGTCTGTTCCTCCTTCAGTATTTGTGGTGAATGATTCTTAACTATATAAAGGAAGAAAAAGTTGAGAGTAGGAAAGAGCGCGCCTTACTAGTAAGGTGCTACCAGCGTCTCTATCGTTTCTATTGTCACGGAGGCATGGGTAACTCGAGACGTGAAAGCGTGATCCGAGAATTAGCCACGTCTCCGAGATAGCTACAACCAACAGAGAATATTAATGAGAAAAATCAGTTAAAGTATTTTTGTTCTAATGCTTTTGCAGTTCCGCTGAACTGCCAAATTCATTTTGGCTCAATTGCGAAGAGAAATATTAAGAAAATTGACAGAGTTTTCAGCGCCGTCTGACGGTAGCCTGCCACTCTGAACGGAGACAACAAGAAGAATAAGGCTTATTAGAAAGGAGGATAATCACGTGGGGCAGGTAGAGGGGAGTTAGGTTGCGGGATGGGGCAGAAGAAAAACTTTTATTGTTATCAGAAAAGTACATTATTAGACTACTTGAATACTAAAAATTGTGACCTATTACCGCCCACCAGCTTGGCACGTTACATAAAACACGGTGTGTATTACTCAGGTTCAAGATGGTGTTTTGTTTGCCGTTCAGCTAATATAATTTATAGGTCCACATACCTATGGATTAAGCCACTTCGCCAAATGTTTCCGTTAACTGTGTTTTTATCAATAGCAGAAAGTTAATCTGCTAAATTTAGGAATTAAAATAAATACATAGTCGTTTGTAATTTATTTGAACACGACATGAAAAAGGAAAAGATTTAATTTTGTATTGTCTTTTATAAGAATCTACGCAAGTATTTTCGTAACGCTGTAAGAAACATTTATTGATTATTTCCAGTTACTTCTCTTTTGTTATAAGGAATAGCAAAAAAATAAAAATCTGCTAAAATAACAAAATTATGATAAAAAGTCATTGGGATTGATTGCCACGAGGCACAAAAATGCAAATATATATATTTTTTATTTAAATTTCGATTTTCTATACTAAAAATGGTTTAATTATTTTTGACATAAATACATTTTTCTGTATTTTCTAGATTTTCAAGTAACTTATGCCTAGCTTAAATGCCGTTATGGTTAAAGGTTTTGTTTTTAGCTGCATTTTAGTCTTGTATCATACACAAATCAAATAGGCGTACCAAAGACTGCATAATTTACGCGCTAATACGAGACTAAAATGACGTTAACTGACATTAGCTGCATTATAGGCAAGTTATGTCTCGTCAAAAAATAAAAAAGTATTACCGAGGTAAAACGCCGTTACACTATTTAACGGCATTAAAGTTTAGTAGAATTATTAGTTAGAAGCTCGTTTTACAAATTTATCAAAATTATTAAAGATCCAACACTTAAATGCCGTTAAGGTAGCTGTAGCGGCGTTTATGTTGTGTTTATTATGAATTATTTGTTATTTGATACTAAACTAAAACGATAAAATTAGAATATTTCAGAACCTGTAATACGTAGCGTTGTGTGAGTTTTTGTGATCTATAGTTCTTAAAAAAACCTATCTGATGGTATATTTAAGTTACAAATTACTCATTTACTTTTGAAACAGCGATTTTTTTTCCGTTTCCCACCTTTAAACCCGTTTTTCTCGAAATGTGGTTTTTGCACTTAACGGCATTATAGTTTGTGGACGGCAGAATTATCTTTTGACGTTACGCAATCGCAAAAGTTACTTTTTTATTTTTTAAACCCATGAGTCTTTACTGAATTTTGCATCAGTTGTACTACGAGAGAACAATTGATATACCTCGCTATTCTGACAGCGGCGTGTCACCTTTCAATGCTGCTAACTTTAAGCACAAAATGTGTCAAAATAGCACTACTAAATGACTACTGTAGTCCAACAGTAGATGCCGATAATACCCGAATCGGGGTGCAGCTTCAGAATCTTCATTACAGTAATTTGAACGTCATATTCTCCAACAAGACCAGTGGCACTTTGCGCAAAGATTTTAATAATAGCAAATTGCGACAGTAAGATTTTACATCCACATTAAAGTGGTGCTTACTTATAAATTCTTTGTCTTTAAGGGTTATTGCTTGTGCATAATCTGGCGAGGCGCACTCCAGGGAGTCACACCGTTCGATCTCTGTCGTCTGGGTAACTTGCATATCCAATAAATAGCAGCTTAATATTACGTGACGGTATTCGCCTGTGATGTTAGTTGGAGCTAACGGGTTCAAACCAGTTTGGTGAAACGATAAGTCAATGATGATAGCTTATAAGGATAAGAAGTTTTCTTTTCCTTGAAAATCTACAGTTATCAGAAGTTATCACCACAAAATAAAGTAATATTTTGTGTTACGACCTAAGTAATATTATTTTAATTGATGATAGTACATCATTTTTTGCATCATATTTTTTCCATAAATTAAACATTTTAAAATCCAGATTTTTCATAAAATAAAAAGAACTTTTCTAATCACAGAATCTTTTACTACAAAACAGTTTCGCATACGTTTATTTTCAGCAACATCCTGCCTCATTCTGCCTCGCATTTTATCATCAGATTCGATTTCAGCATCCCATTTCAGAGTAAAAAGGCTTCCATTCCAATAAGGCAATGAAAGTGATTTTTCCCGTACTTTGGTCGCGTCTACCAAACTAGTGATCGTCCTTTTTGCATGTCTGAAATGGTATTTTATTTTAGCATTCCGATGTAAGATGCATGGATTCAGAAGGTTCGATTTCTTAACGTAATGACGTAATACCCACTGGTATCAAGATCCATTTTCATTCTTAATATAATAATATTCTAGTACTGATTTTTCGGTAATGGACCGCCCCTCTCAGCCAGCAGAGATAGACCAGGTACGCAGGAGATAGTGACCAGATGTGTGCGCAATACACAATTGCACTCTCTGTGCCTTCACTCTCATTCATTCAGTGACACGGCATGCAGTCCATAATGACCGACGAGAGATTAGGCGCAGGACCAGAGGTCACCACAACCAACTTCCTGACTCCGAGCTGTTTCCGATAATTTTCGGGATTCGAGCCCGAGTGGGACCTCATGGGTGGCCAGAGAACTAACCGCTACATCAACAAGGCATTCAGCAAGTTACCAAAACGGCAAATAATTTTAACCGTATTAAACACTTTCGTCGTAATTTACAAAGAAAATAATTGCGAAGGATTTTTTTTACTTTAGCCTGTGCTTTAGCTATAGTTTAAGTAGCTTAGTGCAATGAAATATAAGAATGTATATAAGGTCACCTCGTTTTAGGTGATAATATTTAAAGGGCCGATTCAGCACAATAAATTAATATTTTTTTGTAGGAAACACTAATAGGTTTTTACCCGCTAGTTTTTTAGAAAATTGGAGACTAAGATAATTATTTATTTCAGATATTATTTTTTTATTAATCAAAGGTTAGGATTAGAGAGAAAGAAAGTTAGGTCATTGAATTGAGAGAGGCGAAGCCGATGACGTAGTAAACTTTTTAATTTGTTAGGGTGCTGTTTTAAATAATTATATTGTCATTGTTATGGAAAATAACAAAAATTAAAATCTCGATTTTGCAAAAAATAACGATTGTATCCTGTTTCTATGATGTATGTAAAGACACTGTTAAAATATTATCACTTAAAATGATTTGACCTTATATATTTCTGATTAGTTTTAGTTTTTGTAAATGTGGTGGCTTTGATACGGTAGTGTGACTAGATATTTCAATGCGTTTGTAATCTGACTTTCCTAGAAGTATACAAAAAGGTATACACCAGCTTTGTTTTCATACCGAGTCGATTTATATTACAGTTCCAAGCTCTGGTATAAAAAGCAAGCGTAAATGTTGGTTCCCACCGTAAATCATGGGCGATTATCTTCGGACGAGTCTTCTCGCCGCATGTTTTGCTGTGCATGAATTATTTATGCTATCGAGCTGCGTTTCATCTGCATAATAATGCTATGATGGATGCATGTGCACTTGTGTTTCAATTCGCATATTTGGATACGTTGCACCAAGTGTATTAGCCACAACCAAACTTGTGATGTTTTTTGTAGTTTTTCAATTTGTAACAGACGGCAGTGGTATCTTGGTGGTGTTTGTATTTTATAAGTATTGCTGAAGGTTATGGATGTTGGCTAAAAGTCAAACAAATTATCAGAGATAGCACAGATTGCTACTATGAATATACATGCAGTTCTTAATCGTGTTAGGACTTGGGTTTATTTCGAAAGAGTAAATAAAATTAAAAAAAAAAAACATTTTTTTATTTAGACATCAGTCCATACAATTTTAAAAGAAAAGCAAAAACATACAGCCAGCAATATAAACAACAAAATCAATAAAAACACACTTGTTCAAAAACATGCGCCGAACCACAGATAATATAATACTCTGAAGTCCGAACCCACTGCCTCATGTAGGGACAATATAAACGCCCAGCTACAACGCGCAGGATGCTATTGTCCCACGGACACGGCTCAGCATAACATAAGTAAAATTAAAACAAAACATATATATGTATGTTTATCAACACTAATAATATTAAACAGCTAAAGTAGTAAGAAAACTGTTTTTTTTTTATTTCAAGTAAGCTATCCTTTAGCTTTCTGTCTGTTCCATATGAGAAAAGGACTAGTTAGATGAACAAATTGTAATTGCAGAGTCAAGTCCTAGCTCTGTTGTTAGCCCAGCGAACAGTCTACAAAGTGGATGAAACTAATCCGGATAAGAGTCCTAGAGAGTTCTCTGTATCCTGTGCTTGTATTTAGTAACCTGAGTTGAAAAGTAAAGAATTTTGTTCACAACATTGTCATTTAGTTACTTCAAACTATGTCGAAATGCATCTAATGACAGATCAGAATCAGAATCAGCAGACCTAGGCAGATCTTAGTTGGCCAAATTCGACTGTTAGCTTTTTTTGCCTCTTTGTGCCCAGCAGTACTTTTGACGAAGGTCTCCATATTGGTTTGCAATGGCATTTAAATAGTCTGCTTACGCTATGGTTCAAAAACTTTTTACGAAAATTGTTTGCTAATGTATTTGATAAACCAACATTTTTCTCTATCTCCTAAATATTTATGCATAAGACCGAAAACAATGTTTTTCTATGCCTAATCCTGAAAATTACCTGTCCCTTTTCGCTCAGACATGCAAGCGGAGAGGTTTTCCGTGTATCGTCTGCAACATTTAATTTGGTTAGTGACTTAATGGAACCTGAGGTAAAAAGATTACGAATACTTGGCACTAGAACCTACACATAACTTTGTGGGAAAGATATAGCACTGGAATCTAAACTACGGCAGATTCAGATATGTGCCACATTTTATTTGTAAGCGCAAGATTTGTAGTTTTTTTTTTGTCGTGTTAACTAAAGGTTATATATAACTTGATAAATGATGGTGGCTATTTTCGTTTTCAACCAAATCTGTTACAAATATAATTTCCTATAAATATTATTTCAGAAAATAAATTGTATTATCTCCATAATAAGCATAAGTGCAGTGCGCACTGAAAAGTGTAAAAAAATTCATTCCAATAAAATTGCGACCCGAATCGTTCTTTGTTGAAGCAAAACTTGGCATTCAAAACATTTAAAAGTGACACCTTAATAACAAAGTACAAAATTCGCACTTTTCCCGTAGTCAAACGGGACATGCAAAGCGAGATTTATCTCTGAGAGCACGTGTCAGCCGCGGTCCGTACATTTTAGGATGTAAGCCCGAATTTATGGTCACCGTCGTACGATAAAAATTGTATCGTTGCTTATTTATCGTGTCGTGTCGCTGTTTTTCGCGTTTGCAGGGTTCCACGCCTTCATAGGAAAACATTACATTTTCTTTTTTTTTAATTTAGCATTGGTTTGCTCTTGGCTTCAGACCAAGCCAAGTTTGACTAAGACGGAGTCGTAGATGTTTACCTGGGAAAGCCATATTTTGCCAGAAATGTGTTAAAAACTAAGATATCAAAATAGAATTTGTATAATTCAAATCTATAGTCTCTGACCCACCGCTCAGAATATTAAGCACAGTCGCAAGCACATCAGGTTACATATTTTTGTTGTAAGTAGACATACACCCACCCGCACCCCTGACACAACCCGCTCTCGCCTCCACCCGTGCCCCGCAGGCGAAGTCTCAATGAAACGGTTTACTACAAAAACAAACCCTTATTAACTGCGTAAGATACCGCAGTGTTAAACCTTGACGTGCTGTTGTTTCCACTTATGTAGTATTCTTTTTGCAGTTTTACAAGAGATCCAAAGTCTTTTATGCATCTATACTAATATTATAAAGCTGGAGAGTTTGTTTGTTTGTTTGTTTGAACGCGCTAATCTCCGAAATTACTGGTTCGAATTAAATAATTCTTTTTGTGTTGGATAGTCCAGTTATCGAGGAAGGCGTTAGGCTATAAAACATCACGCTACGACCAATAGGAGCAAAGATATAGTGGTAAATGTGTAAAAAACGGGAGAAAGAAGTCACGATTCCACGCGGACGTAGTCGCGGGCAAAAGCTAGTTAATTATAAAATTCAATTGTTACTCCTATTAATAAGTTTAGTTTTAATAATTTGTAAATGAAAATACCCTTCACGGCATGTAGGTCCAAGAAGGACTTAATTTAAACATTGACGCCGATGGAAAAATTACGACAGACTTTGTACAGAACCCTGCGTACGCTAGTCCAACTTGCCCTTTCCCGTTTTTTATTCCCGTGCCCACTCTTATCTCGCCTGATTTGTCGGGATTGCAACCCGAAGTGGTAGCCGACTTCATATTTCGATTATTATGACGCTATAAATTATGTATGTTACTGCTTTATCGTTTCGACAAATGTTTGCATTCGTGAAATAGAGACATTATTGAGATATAGAATTAGGTATTCGTATTTTGCGGTGTTTTTTTTTTCATTGAGCTTCAAATCAATGTTTGGCTCTTATCGCCTGAAACACAAAACCACTTTATTATTTAAACCCTCACGGATGTTTTTATCAACATTCTTTTGTCATTCCTTTGTTTACTTTACCGCCGGCGGACTATCGATCCCTGAGCGTTTAAACTAGCTATGTTAAAGAGTAGCTGTCTGTTTCAGAATGACTAATTAAGTTCTAGTTAGTGCTTATCTACCAGATACTTCATACAAAATAACGTTCTAATATTTGAATTATTCGCGAATTAGGCCCTAATATAGTAACCTATTAACTTATTATTATTTATTATTATTATTGTATATCTCCTGCGGGATATGACGGCCGAAGCCGGTCCTTTTGGGAGGCTTACTTATTATTATTATTATAAGCCTGAAGTGTCCCACTGCAGGGCAAATGCCTCCCTACCCTTTTTCCTCTCTTCACAGTTCTGGGCATCCGTTCTCCAGTCTTTGTTGAACGAGTCTAGCTCGTCACGCCATCGTTTTCTGGGTCTACCGCGTGGCCGTCTTCCATAGGGTTACATTCAGTGCAAATTTTAGCCCAGAGATCGTTAACTTATGTTATATAATCCTTTTACAGTAAATACCCTATGATGATATATTTAGCGCAAGAGAAACGTACCTTTATTTAGCCTTCAATTCATCAGACAGACGATTTCCTTGTTACCACAACAGTGAATTAGATACCTTCCTAAGATCGGGCTTACAGACTAACCCTCCAACAAAAGCTTCAGTCCAGACGCTCATATACTCGAATATATTCATGAAGCAAAATTAATTAGAGAAGCCAGCTATCTCCACTACACACGAGTTTGGGAGCATTTGCAGGTTTTCTGGGGATTTTCATTGCGACCTTAGCCGTCTGTGGTGAGGTACGATTGAAATTTTTCGAGTGGAAACGACTGGGTTTACGTGGAGGTAGATGTTTATTGAGCTGGATGAGACTAGAATGTATTTTTTATACTCATTTTTGCTAATAAAAAGTAAATACCATTTATTAACCACTAGTGCCACCCCTCGTCTTTTAACAGTTATTATCCGACGACGAATCCAACAAAGTAAAAAATATATATCTACCCGTTCTTGAGATATAATGTTAACCACACGACTCACTAAATATCTATATAAATTATAGCATAAGTGCTCTTCCAGTGTATGAACAATTATTATTAAGTATCATCAGAATTCATAAAGTAGTTTATTTTTGTTTTTATAGTGTTTTGTCACCATACAAACTTAATAATATAAATTGCACTTGTAAAAAGCAACTGTGAACCTGTGACAGACGAGGAAGGAGGTTCCTCGTCTGTCACAGGTTCACAGTTGCTTTTTACAAGTGCAATTTATATTCCATTAAGTAGTTTTTGCGTGAAGGAGTAACAAACATCCATACATCCGTTCTTACAAACTTTAACATTTATAATATAAGAAGGATACAGATTTAAGGAATAAATAAAATACATTTTTTATTGTTCTGCAGTCAACTTTCTTTGGTATACACTTTTATATTTTACATATTGAAAAACTCCGTATTACAATAACCATCTAATATTTAAAATGCCTTCCGGAGTGTGGGAATAATAATTACTTGTATTATTATTTTGTGATCAATGTGCACTTTTTTCAAGCCATATCCAGCTTTACCTAGCTCATACAACAGCAGTACTTTAAGGTTCAACACAATAAATAAACTGTGGGGACACGCCACTGCTGTCTGCAGCGGTGGCAATTGAAATTTTATCCCGGCTTTACTCCGATACTCCAATAAACTGGCGGGGATAAACAAAATATCTGTAAGCCGAGTGGTTAAATCATGAGCTTGTAATTTTATGAAAATAGCCCTGGGTATTGGAGTTCACAGAGGAGAGCTCGTAATGCTTCGACCGAAAATAAGTTTCAGAGAAGATATATGTTTGATTTTAAAAGTGTGCATAAGTCAGTGAGTTTATATTACTACGTATAGAGAAGCTATGCCAAACAAAAAATGTGTAGCATTACGGTGACAATATTGTGACGGATTCCTTGAAAATTGAATTTCGAGTATGAAACCGTTTATGTGTTGAAGACAAGCGGCGTCAATTCATGTGGCACGAGATTAGTTTCGTGGTGTCATTTCCATAACCTAGTGGGAGTTCATGGACGTTGAAACTGTGATTGATGCTAGAAATCCAATAAGTTCATGTAGGTTAGTTCGTTTAACAGCAATTTGTAAAATTAATATTTAACTAACAGTTTTTTGACACAAGAATTTATAGATATATTATAAGATTGTTTAAAAATTTTTAAGATAGAAATCTGGGAATTATGCGTCTTTTAGGGATTCATATATCCTCACTTATGGGTTATTACCCATTATTTTTCTTACCTAAATGTAATAGCAGACTCTTCCTAAAAAGATAAAATCTTTTATAGCAATTATTATAACGATTTACTGTTTATTATTCCTGCTGAACGACTCTGTATCATCATCACTTAAATGTAATCGCAGTCCCAACCTCAATAACTGATAGATCAAGTCAAAGGGATGGTTAGTCTGAATACACTGCGGTTGATTCATTCCACTCTCATGTAACTTCAAAGGTAAACCCGATAGATAAGTATCGAGCGGTGGTTTAATCGCAGCTAGTGAATAGATTAGTTCTAATAATATGAGTTTATTCTTAAAGATGAATAAGAAACCAAAAATTGCGCACGGGCGGGATTCGAACCAGCATCTTTCTGGCTTACCGGGCCAACTGCTCTTCCAATTGAGCTACCGTGCTGTCGGTCCGACCGCGCGAAATCAATTGGAAGAGCAGTTGGCCCGGTAAGCCAGAAAGATGCTGGTTCGAATCCCGCCCGTGCGCAATTTTTGGTTTCTTATTTCATCTTTAAGAATATAAATATGACACTGTGAGTGTTTAAAAACATTCGAACCCATAATATGAGTTTATTTTATTTTTATAAGGAGTATTGACATTACATTAATAAAATATTAGCCACCAATCACATACATTGCTCAGATCCCAAAGTAAGTAGCTAATGCGTGTGTGTGTAAAATTTAGAAGAACAGTGGCACCACAAAACACAGACCCGAGATAATATAGAAAATTATTATTCCTTAGTATATTGACTGAACCGGGAATTGAACCCAGGACTTCGGTGTGGTGGACGCCAGGAAAATCAGTGTGCTTAGAAACTTAATCACGGGGGTCGTCGAGATATTGTACCATCTGTAGTTTATCCTTCATTTCTGAAGGTCTTGACCAAAATTTTTTGTCCACTAGTTTGTCAGACTTTTTCACTTTTTGTAGTCAATAGCCGATCGACTTACTCGAACCAATAGGTACGGTTGCGGTCTCTCACGCCTTACCACCTTAAGAGCCAAAATCTCTTGCACCTTACATTGTCTTTTGTTTAAAATGACGCCTGTTTTTATGGCGTGTGTGCTTTGACCTGACCGAACCAATCTTGATGGAAATCCCCCTTTGAATTCTCTAAAAATATAGTTGCAACATTTCTGACTAAGAAGTATTTACACAAAGATAATATCATCAAAAAACATTTTGAATCCTTTACATAAACTCTACTTTTTCAAAAATATTTACATAAGCAAGTCACATACCTAGTGAGTAAATATTTTATGTATCTTTTTGAGAAATACAATGAAAAAATTTACTACGAAACATTCATTAATCTTAATCTCTGTACACACGCTTAAAACCTCAGATCTGAAAATGACGCAGCAAAAACAATTTATCGAATAGTTGGCAGCATTAACTGTAATATTTCACAAGCCAAACCCAAATTGTTTTCAGTTCTAGAGTAATCTGCATGAGAAGATATTCCGAGATAAATATAAGTTGGAAAATGAAAATATCGGCTTCACTGATTTATTTGTCGTTTCGCAACCTCAGGGCTAAATGTTCAATTTTGTTTCAAGATAGAATGAATAATATCCTACAGAATAGCTTTTTTGTGATATTATTTATTTACCAATATCAGAATGGTGGCGTTGTTGATATCTAAGTTAGGACGCAGTTTGAGCTTTAGTGAGGTCTTCAAAAAGGACTTAAGGGCTTGGGAGTACTAAATGAATGCGCCCCTTTAGTTCTGAGAGATTTCAATTTGTTAAAAATAAGCTAAATCAGGGTTTTAATCTTACTGCGTCTGTTCAGATTTTTACTCCCATGTTTGAATTCACTAAACAGTCGTACCAGAGCTAAAAATAAATAAATAAGTTTATCATATTTATTGAAAAAGGCTTAAGAATTTTACAAAACTTTAACACTAATTAGTTTTAAAGGACTTTTCAACTTTACAAAATTGTGTTCTCCGATTTCAGTAAATAGTTTATAGAGTTCGGTGACTAAGACATTTCCAATTAGTTTGCTTGAGTTTCAGTTTGTAACAAACTTACTTTGATTTGGTTACATTAAAATACTTAAATTGCTTTATCAATGTTCGGATTGGAACGCTAGATTAACATATTTTTATCCCTAAAAAAATATTTATTAGTTACTTAATTTAAGGCAAATCGGTGAACAATTTAGTAAACACTCGTCGCTTGTGCTTTTAATATTGTATTTATTATTATTATTTATTTCTGTTTCATGAGTTGTCCCAACGACTTGCTGAGACGAAGCAAAGGCTGATGTCTACCTCGGCCAGAGAATTAGTCTCGCCATCCAGCGAGGCAATGTAGCCAGCCTTTTGTGCTCTTTCCCACAAGGCAACGAGCTTTTTAATGTTTATATGTAAGTAGTTTAGTTTAATTAATTTAGTTATTGTTATTATTATTACTTTTTAATTTAATTTTTTGTACATTATATTATTAATCTTTAATCCCGTACCTGAATATACGAACATCTGCTAACTATTGCCTTGGTTTAGTTGCATCATCTCACCATTCCCGTATGAAAATCGACACTATTTTGACGTTTCTGTTGCAACAGGTACTCAATTCTGCTAATTGAGTCGTCACTGAGTTGTGCATGAGTTGTACTACGAGAGTACAATTGATATACCTCGCCATTCTGAAAGCGGCGTGTCACCTTTCAATGCTGTTGACTATAGTCACACGATGTGTCATAAAAGCACTACTGAATGACTATTGTTTACCAATTAGTAGATGCCAAAAATACGTAAATCGGAAGGCTGACCGATTTATGTCTTTTTAAAGCATAAGGTAAAATGCAACTTGAATATTTGCTTTACTTTGAAACTTCACGAATATCCACGCGAGTATATTTTAGCAATGTAAGCATTGAAGATAGAGTTGCCGTATACATTATTCATGCATCACTCATAGGTGGTGGTAGTCACCTCGGAGATAATCTACAATGATTTATGTTGGCGGCGTAGACGCGTGACGGTATCTAAATAGTTAGAGGAAAAAAGCCATCTCATTGCGGGGCGAGCAAAAGTTTGACGCAGTAATTTCAAAATATTTTCAAACAACGGTAATAACTCTGTTTTTACCTAAGTAATCTTAGGTAGGATTGAAGTTAGTCATCAATAGCCGATTCATTTTGATCCACCGACGGACATGTTTGTCTGTAACAGCAGTAGTTCATCACCTTTCCCGATAGATAAATGCCATGTGTATGTGTATCAAAAGAGTAGTCCGTTTTTGATAAACTTTTCAACTTTTTTAAAATGATGAATTTATGTTGCAAATATTGAATTTTTTCATTAAGATTGTTTTAACTGTCGTAAGTTTACTGTTTAGTTTTAACTAGAACCGGTATCATGCACTAGACGTCTGCACTTACTGGCTTCCGTAACAGCATTGAACTACACAAGATATACTAACATGAAAGGAAAATATATAGACGTTTTGTAAAACACATACAACAATCAAAAAGGTATACATTTTTCAATCAATCATGGCCAAATACAAATGGTAATTAATGTAAGGCCAAGGACTTCATGTACTAAATTTTAAAAAAAGGCCATCGACTATATATATTTATATTGGCTACCTTTTGATGCTTCTTTTTCTTTTTTCATGTTTGACGGGTTTTCGTTTGTAAATTTGGCATGGTAATTTAAAATTATGAAAAAAAGTCGTATGAAATCACCTATGAAGTTCTAAAACATATTTAAAATACGTATTTGAAAAACTCGTTATGAAAATTGTTTTTCATAAGAAACCATTTAATCTTTGATATTTACAATCTAATAATAAAAGGTCTATCTATGAACGCTCTAAGAAATATTGAAAATTGCCATTTTCTAAGTGCGTTTCTGATCAATTTATAGAAAGGTTTTCAATTTTAGTGTTCTATTCGGAGTTGTAAATCAAATAGACGCATTATGTAGATAAGAGGAAACCAAATAATATAAATCAAAGAGAATGTATTGGTAAGTAATGTAATTTCTCTCTCGGTAATCGAGTAAATTCTAGAGATGAGTTAAAAAATTAAGTGTATACCTTTTTATATGAACCATTACGTGTTAGTATCTTTGATTTATCATAAGTTAGACAGTGGCTACTAGAAAATAATGTCAGATCATTTTTAATAAAATGTCACTTTATTATTGTTTTTGTATTCGACTCAAATAAATCTCCTAGTATAAGCATATTCGCTCAAAAGGGGTGTAAATTGTAAACTATTTGAATGCAAATAAATATTTTAAATTTTTTTAGGAAATAATATTAACTATAACATTTTCGAAAAAGTGAAATATTTGGATCCTTATTTCACAGAACAGTTTTCACATCACTAATGCTGCAGCGTGAAATCCTAGACATTAGTCAAATTGTCTGTATGTGATTTATGAATGCTTCAAATTGAATATCGATATTTTATTCTCTCCACTATCAAAATTATTGAAATGAAATCATTGCTTATTTCGTTTCGGCACATTATTCATCTAATCAGTGCGACGATGGTTTAATAATAGTGGGTATAATGTTATTTATTGCTATTTCTCGGATTGATAAATGTTTCCGAGGACTAAAATCCCTAATTTGAATTTCATCTTTTCTTATTTTTTACATCCTACATCCCACCATCTCGAGTTTTTACAAAAAACGATTTACCGTCAAAAATCTTTGAAAAAATATCAACTTTAAATCTTCATATCGAGCGGCGTGTTATTCCAAGCGGGAAGTAAGAAAATCGGATAAAATTTCCATACTGTTCACTCCCTGGTCTATTATCGTCAGTATTGTACGGGTGATGTATGTTTTCCTTACATTACGAGGATTTTGCGTCAAATTTGACGCGGGAAAAGTTAGGGGAACTACTTCTAATACAGGTGGCGGCAAGATTGATGTCAGAAGCAGGCGTCAACGTTACAGCCTAAAGAGTTATATGGAAGTTTAAGATGACAGATATAAATGAAAAATGTTACTTTATCTTGAAAGATTTAAAACGACTGCTGTATTATGATATGACACCGTGGCTCTTGATAAGTCAAGCTTAGAATAAAAGGGCTCTCTTTACCCGAGTTCAAAGAAATTAAAGATGGGTCATTCAAAATTATTTCTCAAGTGAAACTTGAGAAATTGCACTGCACACAAAATATGCACAAAGAAAAAGGTACCGAAATATTAAAATATTTTTATGTGCATTTTATTTTCTTGCGATCATAATATTCATTTATCATATAAAATCAGTCGCAATTGGTTTTAAATCCGTAAACCATCATTAAAATCTTACTAAACTGCTTTTAAATCTGATTACTTACTCCTTTTAATATCTTCCGATCCCGACAAACAAATTAATTCACCATAGCTAAAGTAAGCTCTTTCCACAAAAACACGGATATTAACATCTATCACGTTATTATGACTAACTGTTATTTTACGAGCATCTAATGGTTCGATAAGGGTGTTTTATTACACCCTAATGGCTCATACCTGTCTTAAAGCGTTACAATGGCTATGCGTTATGACCACGCAATGCGTCTCCAATCTCGCATAATGGTTATAACTTTATTGTCTACGCGATGAGTGCATAAAATGGCAATAAATTGACACTGTGGAAAACACGGTTATATTACATGGCGATATTTGACGTTCATGGGGATTCGATAAACTAATTCTAAAGCAATGCTTATGTGTCTTCATAAAGTTGGTTTGAGATCATGCGAGAGAGCATTGTACTAAGTTATCCACGTAAATTATTATTATTGTTATTCATCGTCTTTTATTCCCCTAAGACAAATCAAAGAGTCGCAAATGAGAGTACCAAGGTACTCATCTCTCTACTAGTCATAGACGAAAATGGACTCATTTGATAATTGGTACAAATAATAGGGGTAGTAAAAACTATTTATAAGCTTATCCTTGGCAGAGATATTTTCGTCATGATAATTACACATTTCATGATAATAACATTTTTCAAGGAATACAAGTCTAGTAGCACTCTAAATAATGTTGTTAGTAACTAGATAATCACAAAGACCACCTTTTTAGTAAATGACGCGTCAACTGCCTCGTTGAAAACTGCGTAACAAAATGACCTATTTATTTGCCCTGATTCCACCCTTGTGCAGAGATTAGGGTGAAATGAAATTGGAGCTAGTCGGATCGTGGGGGTGATACTTGAGATGATTTCGACGCAATAGAAACTATCTATTTAAGATATACTACATTTATTACGTTTTAAGTTTCAAAATATGTAGTATTTTTGTCACCTACCTGTAAAAGTAAGCCTAAAGTGTCAATTCATTTCGTTCAAATGAGATGATAATAAATGAAAATATATTGTTTTATTTAAAACCAAACATTTACAAGATGGGTAGGTTAATTATATTCTGAGTCATAATATAGAGTTAGACAAATTGATGAACATTATTGTTCAGAAGTAACTAAATGTATTAGAAGCACCTCTATAAAGAAAACACGTTATTATAAATTGCACAAATAAAATGCAACTAACTGTTCCTTTCCCAACACAGTTGCTTATTTCAAATGCAATATATAATTATTATATTTGTTTAGTGACAAATTACTTGGAAAACAGAAAAAAATTTAAAAAAGCACGTGCAAAATAAAATAGGTGCTAAACAAAATCCTTAATTTAATCTAGAAGGTGAAAACGAATCCCTAACATTTAATTTCACACGCTAACGAACGGTAGGTGTAATTTTAAAGTTAAAACTCTTGCAAATTATTTACCTCGAGGCAGAATCCTTGCCACCTAAAACTGTTTTCTGCGTGCAATTTAAATTCGGATTTTGAATACGAAATCATTTATTAAAATTCCAAAGTTTTCGGCGAGCTTGAAAAGTTTGAAAATTTAATGGCTTCTGTTTTCTGAGATGTTCAAAATTGATAAATAATTTTCGATTGCTCCGTCTGGATGTCAATAAGTGTTATTGATAGTTTTCTTTGAACTGTAATCGAAACCCGATATTCTTAAGGTGTTTAAATAGCCGTTTTCAACAATAGATTGTTTACTCTTCTCACATATTGTCAGCGACAATATCATTTTTCTTTCATACATAGCACGCAGCATTTCCAATTACCAAAACGCTTTTTATTATAAAATACACTCGGACGGGCTAATTTATCAAACTTGTTTTTCTTGCCATTGCATCATGTTATAATATTTTGTCATGTAATTTACATGTCAATCTCATAAAAATAATACTTTTATGATCTAAAATGCTAATAATAAATAATAAGGATCGATATTTCATACTCTTGTAGCGTGTTTACCATCAATGTAGTAAAAACGTTACGTTGCAACTCAAAAGGATTCCAAATTGAAATAATCCGTACACAAAGGTGTATTCTATTCGTATTAGCTATAATTTAACTAAATTAAGAAGTATGTTGGCACAAAGAACATCTATAAAGAAGTTGCTCTCAAGCGAACAATTTCTTCAAAGAAACAGTTTCTCTGGGATTATAAAGCCGAGACCACATTAACCTTAGTTAGCTAAAACAACTCGTTCTGATCCAAAATAATGAGCGCACTAATGAATAACTGGCTTTATTTTCGAATAATTCCAGGGACATTTGAAATTCTGATTTAATTTTAGTTCTGCGTACAACGAACGAGTCGTAAATCCATTTTATAGCTGAAATAAAGTTGTGGAAAGTATTCTATTAGGTTTTATTTTGATGAGAATTTTTACTATCGCGTACCAGATTAACCAATAATTGCGATGATTTATGATGATTGATACCTAACCTTTTAGGAAAATTAAAAACTTACTGAAAATATATTTAGTGATTTATCATGATAGTAGATTTTGAATTATCTATCAGATTGGTATATTTATGGAAAGCCTATGCCCGATACACATTAACTGCTTTATATTTCCATTAGAATGCATACAAAAGGAATATTGTTACTATTGTTATGCAGCTTGCGTGTATTAAAAGTACATAGTTGCAGCCTCCGTCATACAGTCCGCATACTAGTTCTAATTCCAACTGCATAAAGTCCACTCTATTTTGTTTAGACGTGTTACTCGTATTTATATTCCAGTTTTTAACGCCCCACGTACACTAGCGACTATCCTATTGTACGCTGCTTTTTTTCCAGTGTTATTTATGAAAAATTTGCTTCAAACTGTGTAAAAACAAAAGGTATGGCCACAGTAGGACGCGTGTGAACGAAAGCTAACTGTCACGACAAACAATACAGTACGCATATGTTGTGTTGGTAATAATATTTAATTATAATGTTCTCTTACCGATTTTCGGTAATGGCGGCTGTCTCAGCAGAGAAACGCAGGAGATATTGTAGTGTCCAGATTTGTGCGCAATACACAGTGTAATCTTTGTTCCTTCACTCTCATTTATTCGGTGAGACGGCATTACGATATGCTCGATAAGAGATCAGGAGCAAGACCAACGGCTTAACATGCATTCCGAGGCACGGGGGTGTCATCACCACCACTTTCCTGACTCCGAGCTGTTTCCAAGTATTTTTAAGACAGAAAAACCCAGAAACAACGGCCTGACCTGACATTTGAACCCGGTACCTCTTGGGTAGTGATCAGCGAACTAACCGCTGCACCAACGAGGCGGTGAATTGTTGGTAATATCGCAAGTATGAAGACATAATACATTTTCAGAAAACTGACTATCCAACCCCGAAGAGGACAATACAGACATTTATGAAAATTTTATTACCCGTGTGAAATAGTTCAAGCTTTGAAAAAGGGACGCATTCGCGAACTACTCTTAAAAAAATCTACCACCCCACGAGTAAATATGATTTGTCTACTCATACATATGGACCAATAAAAATAGAGCAATGTCTTTGCATAAGAAATTCAACAACAAGCAAGTTGCATACTATGGAATGGCGAGGAAATTCACAAGTTTTAGACTTACTGATAAGAACCCCGTTGCATATACATGCTAATGTTAGGAATTTACCGGAAGGCTGATTATGTAATATATCAATTGCAATGCGATTGCAAGTTGACGTACACACTACACGCGGCTGAAGTTAGAGTACGCACTGTCAAAGTGTCTGAGCCTAGATTTATTTGTCAGCGCTGTCAATGCGGAAACTATGAAAAACACCATGCGCTGATCCCAAAGTAAGAATTGTCTTATAATGGTTGCATCACAACACCTAGACTCGAGACATATAAAAAACGAATGATTCCTAAGTATAGTGTTCCGACCGGGGGGATCAAACCCGGCACCTGAGGCAACATCTTAAAAGAATCTGCTGCCTAGTCTCTTGTCCACGGAAGTCAAAACAAATGATAAATAAGTCCTTACTTTCGAGCTTTCAAATTACTCTCATGAAGTCACTAACAATAGCAATTGCATGTTATGTAATAGCTCTACCGGCGTATCGCATTATTTTGCATATACAGGCAGACTTTATCGATTCTGTCTGTGTTAGGGGGACAGCCTGATAATCGTATTATACAGTATTATAAATGTGTTCGGCAGGGGCGCTTTGCCGTTACAGTGTGCTGTTGCAGACACGGTTTGAGTTTAGGCTTTGTGCAGTTTGACTGGAAATGCGAATTTTCGAGAATGGCATAGTGACTGTTTATATTTTTGCGACTTTAGGTTAGGAAGTCAAATATTATTGGTAGCACAAATGACACACAATCCTGCCTACGCTAAGATAATGAAACACTCTGGTATCCGATTTAAAGCACACTGAATCACACATTCATGAAATTACTACTTTAAAAAATATGCTAAGATTATATCGTGATATTATAAACTTTTTTGATCATAAAGCAATCTTCAGCTAGTCAATTTATATAATGGCCAAACTGCACCCTCTGCCTAAAACATTATGCACGCGTTTTATAGATTTATTTTGACCTTGGGACGGAACCCTCGTCCAATTTTTGGGCGAAACAAGAAGCCCGTTTAATGTTTGACAAATTGGAAATGTACGTTTTGAGTCCTTTGAGATCTGTCTACTTAGCCAACCGGTGGATAAAGTAAGTCATTAATTAAACAACGATGTAATGAGTACTTGAGTTAAATTACGAAATACAGAAATAGTAAATAAGAGTACCTATAATACTTAAATATACTTTAAAAAATAGAAAAAAATCGCTAGACACTTGCGATGTCCCCACGTAAGTAGTATGTAAGTAAGATTAACAGTTTTTTTTAATTGTAAGTTTGATATTTAATCATTTAAGAATAAAAAAAGCACTGTGAGCTGAGAGTGTCAAAAATATTTAAATCAATTTTTTTTTTCAATGTCAAACTATCTCTATTCATAATTCAAATCAATTAACAGTGCTTAGTACTTATTGCGTGTCGAAAGAGTTCATTTAGAACCAAGTGCCATTTTTCATTTTTTTTTGACAATTTAGATGACGAAAGCTAAGCTAATGCACGTACTAGTGTTTTTTATATATTTCGTGCACTGCTAATAACGTACTGGATTTTTAAAACAGACATATTTTTGGTATACATACGTATACTTGTATAGGCTTTATGTAAAATGAATATAATATAATACACGGGAAAACCCCTTAAGTACTCTTTAAGGTGTATGTATTAATTAATGGATTATGTAAATCTCGCCATATCTTAATAGCCTCAAGCTAAAACACATGTAACAAACACATGCCTCCCCCGTACCTGTCAAATTATTGAATTAGCGAGTCGCGGTTTAGCGAGAAAATTGAACGCACGGCAACAAATCAACGTATAACTCATTAAGTATTAATATGGACAAAGTCGCTAAAACACGTGCTTTTGACTGGCAATGATTTGAACACGAAATACGCCTAATTATAAAGTGTAATTACAACGCTGTGTTTGCATGTGATCGTTACGGTTAGGTTGTTTTGTACCTACTAATATGAAAGGGTAAGAAGTACACATGAAAAGGTAAAGATAAAATTAAAGCAGACTCTCACAAAAATATGTTTAGGGGATGGTTCGCATAACAGACTTTCTTTTTAATTTCCCTGCATTCTAGGGCAGCACTGATACACCCCATTTGAATCTACTTTATACCTTTTATTTGTACCAATCTAAATTTTAAGTTGTCCTGATACGAATGCATGATTTCTTCTAACACATTATGTTAAAATATCTGGGTGACCGAGCTTCGCTCGGTATTGTATTGCGTTGACAAAAATGATGAAACGCTAAAAAATGTTGAAACACCAAAATAAATCAAATACACTTGGATTTGAACCCGAGTGTCCAGTTCGGAACCCGCCTGCTTTACCCACCGAGCCATACATTCATAACATTGTCAGTGACGGGGAAATTTACGTGTATAATCTTTCATGAGTCAAACACCATCACAATTTTATACAGTTCTTTATTCGATCACCACACTTATCTTTTATACAAATCATTATTTCTAACCATAATAATTATAACGGCACTTCAACATAGATTTATTTCCACAACCTTTCGCTTCGGCGGTTAGCACTAGACTGCCTCGCTTTTCGAGTGCGCCTCGCAAGTAAGAAAGTAGGAGGAGAAGGGGCAGCCTGTGTTGCCACTTTATAAACAACGATAACGGTATTTGGTAAAGTAACAATACTCATTTTTATACAAATATTAATAACGTTAACTGTTATTGCATTGAGTTAATATTACTACAGGTCTAACTGATTAAATCTAAATACAAAAATCATCACAAATCTAATGTAATTTTAGCCATCTTTCAATAAAAGCAAATACGTTTTTTTTCTGAAATTGAAACCTAGCTAGATCAATTTTTTGCCTCTAAAAGCTTTATAATACCTATGCCTCATTTTATATATCCTACTCGTATATACAAAAGATCATTAAAACAGTTGGAGCCATACATACAAGAATTAGGATAATAATAAAATAGGTATATGTATATATTTGTAAATGATAATTGTATGAAATGTTGAAGGCGTGTAGTTATTGTTAACTTATCTGTAGACACTTTGAATTAAAGATCACCTACACAGGTTTATTTATTCCCCACATGCTCGAAAACGTTTATTATGTACGAAGTGTTTATGTTATCGCTAAGATAATAATTAAGAGTGGTAAATCTGATCGTGCCCAGAGCTCATACAAAATGCAATCCTACCTCAGACGCCTTGCAGATATAAACGAATGTCTTGTGCGCACGTTAGCGAAAGAAAAAATACAAATGTTCTCATTATTTTAATTATTGTTTTAACAATAATAAAGGATTTGTTCAGACTAGTGTCTTTATGAAATGTTGACTGACTAGGCTCAAGTACCTGTTTAGGTCCTAGGTCCTTAGAATTGTCTAAAATACTAGCAATGGAAATTAATACGATAAAAGGGTTTTAAATTGCATTAAATGATTAAATTAAACAAAAAAAAATTATAAAGAATTTTTCTAGTTACTTGACAAAACTCTCCTTATCTTGATCTTAGGAAATTTAGACTTCTTTTCTTCTCCCAAACATTTGAAAGTTCGATATCGTGAATCATCAAAGTATCAATAGGAATATGCTGCTAAGAACTGTGTTCCGTCACTGATTAAACTTTCTGCTTTCCCAAGCGGACTGGTAGAGAATACCTTAAGGCATTAATTCCGGCAAATTTATAACCTACAGTGTAAACAAAGTTTTAAAGAAATAAATAAACTGTGTGCAAAAAGCGAAGCGATTTTCTAACATACTGTAAATATTTTATTAAAAAGGAAGTAAACTTTCATTATGATATCAATCTCGCCTCATACGCCTTTCAGCTACTCGTATATTTACAAACGTCTTGAGTGAGCGAGTTAGCAAAAGAAAATAAGGAGCTAAGTGCGGAAATTATGAAGTGTGAAATCCTTTAAATTCAAGGATTAGTCTTGGATGACTCTTATAAAGTTACTTTGAGCACGTTTAAAAGTACTGCTAAGTTCATTTTTGTAAGAACTATGTTTGGAATTTAAACTTGACATAAGATTTCATTACGCTCTTCCGCCATTCTCTTGACCTCTTGATACGACGATTTTGATACGACGCAACATTCAATTTTTGCGAAAAAAAAGCTTAATTAATGTTATAAACTCCACCGACAAGAGCTTAGCTCTTAAATGAGATGATGATGATGATAAGATTTCTTGCTAAGTTTTTAATCGCAAAATCCTAGCTTGTTTAACATCGTATGACAGGTTAATTTCATTATCTTATACGCACCTACCAATTAGGGTTTTTTTCTTCTGCGTAAAAAAATATATTTATGAGTAATGTAACCATAAACGTTTTCTCAACGTTTAGTACGTATTCGATAGGTAGGACGCATCCTTAGTACATAACAAATCCAATATCTGTAATTAATCAAACGCTCCTTACCTTAGCTCGTTATTTGAATCGTCTTAACTCTTCTCACGTCTGCAATCCGTACAAATAGTGGCAAAATAATTGCTCTGCGTACGAGCATCCTTACCCGTAATTAAGGCGTTTAAACCACTACGCGAAAACGCTGAGCCGAAATGAAATTAGTGTAAATCACATCAGCGTAGGATTTACGATGAGACTGAGGTTCTACTCTCAAAGAATTGTTTCCTATATTGTACTTTATGTTATGAGCACGAAAAACAGACTATAAAGGGCCGATTTTGCAAACGTCAAATAAACATAACTGACAGATAAAGTATAAAGCGACTGGTTTTTAAAATGTCAGTTACACACGTATTTGCTGACTAATAGGTGACGTTTTAAAGTTGCCATATTGTATTTTGATTGCCGAATATTTCTTATCTGACTACAAAAAAAAACTGGCCTTCATTTTATACAATGACACTAAAAACAAATGGTGTCAGGCAAATCAGGTACCTCGCTTAGAGCAATCAATAGTAAAGTAATTCTATAGCAAAAATATGTTCTTGTCTCTCTTTCTTCCGGGTATAAATTATATTCGAAATGTTTGAAGGACCACAGGACTTCAGAGTCGAACCAAAATGCTGAGTTACATAGTAGCACTCCTGAGCAGCGCGTCTAACGTGAAATCGAATCAGTGTTGCGCGTTAGTGGTTCCACTACGTCACTAACGAACCGTGACGCATCGGTGTCTTACTATTTTGAGATACGCTCGCTTTGACGTACCTAGGGTTAAATGCCTCCTTCAATCTAGCCTGTAAGTTTTCATTACTACGAAATGATAACATTTCAACCTGTGACTGAAAACTGAGGAATTCAGTGCGATTTTTTATTTTTTTAACTGGCAACGTTATTTATTTTCTGGCACAGGACTTCAGTTTTTGATCAACTATATGTTTTAAAATAACAGATTGTACGTACGTACTTTCCTAATAAGTTGTTTTGGAAATAACTGGGGTCACAAAATCAAAACAACATTTATTAACTTTAATGAGTTTCTTACCGTTCGTTCGTTTCTTACCTATATCTTTTCTGACAAAATAAAGATTTCCCATTTCTCGTCCGCATCATTGATCTATCGGAAAATGCACATAGTTACATACCTAATAAACATTTGCAACTTATTTTTTTAAATTAAGTAAAAATTTAACTGACGAATAATTAACCTCCTCTCTTCTAAAGCAAATGGACAAAGTCAGTCACAGTCACAAATAATTTTATCTTTTTGTAGCTGTAGATATGCAGGTAAAACGTGGTCGCGAAAGTGCATACGATTAATTTGCATTTGCAATCCGAAAACCTGATGGGAATATGAATTATTGTGTCGAAACAAGATTACCGGCGAAATGAATTTGTACTATTAACGAGTTGATTGGACAGACTTTTTTTTTATAAAAGCTCGGTTTAAAAAATGCTACTAGTGAAATAAAAATAGTAAGAAGAATGAAATAAATTAATATTTATTTTTGTAAATTCGGATACGAAACCGAAATTAAGATCGGTTCCTCAACACCACAATCCGATCACAAACTGGAATTATGGACGTAAGTGTAAAGACCGCAAAATATACGTGGGACTGGGCAGGCCACGTTCTCAGGATGTATCCTAAAGAATGGTCCAAGGTCATCCATGGCTGCCTACCGATGGACGCCGTCCGAAGGGCAGACCACGAAAGTGATGGGAATTGGTGCGACAATCAAGACCAATACCAAAGCCAAGCCAACTGCAAAATCTAAGAAAGAATATAAAACATAACGTTTCTTATTTAACCCTTAAGCGTATACAGAAGCGCTTACATCAACTCAAAATTACAATCTGATGAACATAATTACACCGAGTAATCTAAACATGAACCAGTAATGCCTAAGATATTACAATGCTTAATGTATTTGTGACAATTTCGAAACATAACAAGGGGATGCAAATCTGAGAGTAAATCTTTCAACCCCTTAATATATCAAGTATACGTCTTAAAATTAAATTATAGGGTCGTTAAACAATCGATGCGTAGTTATTAAATTTGCTATAGTTTAAAATGCGGTGCGCATAACTATGATTTATTAATTTTCGCGGGTTATTTATTGGCGGGAAGGGGTTAAGCTTGGTGACTCCGCGATTTTACTGAGATGATTTTAACCCTATCAATTCAGTTTGCTGTACCTACAGGTTGATTAGAAAATATGAATAATTATTGTCATCAAACATTGAGATAATGTCATCAAATATCTGCTTTGAAAATGTATATAAGAACACCTAAGCAGAAAATCAGAATAGAAAGGCTTGGTGTAAGAAAATGTTTTTTTTTTTTTTTATTTGAAATGGGTTCGCTCTTGTCTCCAGGCTAGACCAGTGGCATAGACAGAGACGACGATGGAGCAAGCTCACCCAGAAAATGCCTGTTTAATCTAACTTTAAAAATTTTAGGGTTATAATCCATTGGAAACACTGATGCGGGTAAAGAGTGATGTGTGAGTGATGTGAGTGGTGACACTAAAAAGCAATAATACATTAACAACCACAATAATAATTTTATTAATGACGTCGAGTAAAAAATGTACACAAAAAAGCAACTAAAGGTTAACTTAACTAAGAAAGAAATATACATTTTCTCAATTCTCACACTATGAACTAGGTGTCTAAATTCTCGCTCTCAAATCTTGCCTAATTTAATTCATAGCTCAAAACAATGTCATTTCTAAATTAAACTCCGACAATGAAACCCGACGTGGCTCGACCGCAGCCTGTAGTATAGTGACTATAAAGCTATAGTACCGATTCAGCATTATCTCCCAAGTAGATTAGACAAAGTTTGGATCTAAATTAATTTAGCGGATTATTAATTTTGAGTAATGAACTTGGCGCTCGCTTACACAATAGTGAGGGAAAGAAGTTCAGTCAATATACATCTTTATGGTCCTTTTACAATACTATGTTGTTTAATTGTTTATTTTTAAGACCTAGTTGCGTGATGTACGAGTATAGTAGTACCGCTGGTATCGATCATGCAACTAGGCATAAATCGTAAACCGATTGGATATTTAAGATGTTTTTCAAGAGGACTGTAATAGAGTATTATCCATTTATTTAGTCACTTGTTCTTAAGTTTACAGAACTTTAGCCACATTTTTTTCAATACGAATCTCTTGATGGTAAGAAATTTGTGTTGATAAGTCCGATTTTTGGTGTATCAGAACATAAACCTTGTGTATTTTCCTACATTGTGTCCTCCGCCGTTAAACGACTAACTTCACAGTAACAAAGTTATGATGAATCTCCAAATTTTTGTTAACTATTAATATTGCTTATCGAACAAAAAATAGTCCCTTCTATCTAATATCATCATCATCATCATCATCATCATTATCAGCCGAAGGACGTCCACTGCTGAACATAGGCCTCCCCCATGGCTTTCCACAACGACCGGTTGTGAGCGGTCTGCATCCAGTGCGATCCTGCGATCTTTACAAGGTCGTCTGTCCATCTATAATAAGGCGCAGCGTAGGACGTCCACCGACAGTGGACGTCCCACGCTGCGCCTTTGGTCGAAGGGTCTCCAATCACGTCCTAGATTGGAGATTCTGCCCCAACGGCCATCAGTTCTTCGCGCTATGTGCCCTGCCCACTGCCACTTGAGCTTACTGATTCGCAGGGCTATGTCCGTTACCTTAGTTCTTCTACGTATCTCCTCGTTTCTGATTCGATCTCGTAGAGATACACCGAGCATAGCCCTCTCCATCGCTCGTTGTGTGATTTTGAGCTTCTTTATGAGGCCCATAGTTAGAGACCACGTTTCGGATCCGTATGTCATCACTGGTAACACACACTGCTTGAAGCAGTAGTCTTCAGACACTGAGGTAATTGAGACGAGAAGACGCTCTTACGCAGCTTCCCGAACGCTGCCCAGCCGAGTTGGATTCGTCGATTGACCTCTTTCTCAAAGTTGGACCTACCTAATTGGATTACTTGTCCCAGGTAGACGTACTCGTCAACAACTTCAAGAATTGAGTTCCCAACAGATACCGGAGTGGGTACAACACGGGAGTTCGACATAATTTTCGTCTTTTCCATGTTCATTTTAAGACCCACTTGTTGGGATACTCGGTCAAGGTCTTCGAGCATAATGCCCAGATCATCCAGCGTCTTTGCCACAACGACTATATCATCGGCAAACCGGAGGTGTGTGATGTATTCGCCATTGACGTTGATGCCGAATCCTTCCCATTCCAGGAGCTTGAAGGCGTCTATCTAATATAATTTATTTTATTTCCTCCTTACAAATAACTTTTGTGTGGATTGAATACCTCCCTTTCATTATCAAACCTATCCAGTTTTCACAACTATTGTTTTAATTGTAGACTGCCAACATAAATCCTTTAACATTTTAAGCGCGAGTAAGATCTAAATTCGGCAATAAATAACCACCTTAAAATTTAATACGAAAAGGAAATATTTTCTCTCAAGTAATCGCTTAGTTAAATCTATGCACCTCGTTTTGCGGTTTATTTGAGATAAACGGAGATTTGGAGTAAGCTAATTGCGCTTGTTGGAGTTAGCCGGCTCTGCCCGAAGCCCGAATGAGTGTCAAAAGATTTATATCAGTGGATAAGAACGGTTTGGCGGCTTTAGAGAGAGTGTACGGCTCGGAGAGACTGACATAAGGATGCGACAAATCGTTAAGATGGCGTTAGTATGGCGTTAAGTCCATCTTTTGTACAAACTGTGGTTGTGCAATAAAGTATAGATAAATTAGTAAATAAGTAGTACGAGCCATACTCCACCACGCGGGCTCAATGCGGATTGGCGGAGGGGTGTTTGCAAGCGACGAAACTTGCTGTCAGACTTTATCGAGCCGCCCATAGGGCTTCTGACTAGGCTTAACGACTAATATCAACCGATATTAGCCGGGACTAGGGCTGCCATCACCTAAATTGCCGACCCCGGATAAGCACGGCAAAAATCCCGGACATTTGGGCGAAATATGGTTTTTTCCCCGGACACCTCTGAAAAAACATTTTTTGCAACAAAAATAAAAACATCGTTAATTTTTTTAATTTTTATTCATATACTAGCTTTTGCCCGCGACTTTGTCCGCGTGGAATAGTGACTTCTTTCTCCCGTTGTTACACATTTACCACTATATCTTTGCTCCTTTTGGTCGTAGCGTGATGTTATATAGCCTATAGCCTTCCTCGATAACTGAACTATCCAACACAAAAAGAATTATTCAATTCGAACCAGTAGTTTCGGAGATTAGCGCGTTCAAACAAACAAACAAACTCTTCAGCTTTATAATATTAGTATAGATATAGCTAAGCAATAATTTAGCTCTTCTTTTTGGCATCATTCGAATTATATTATATAATACTACTAATAACAGTAATAACTAACTAACCATAATATTTTAGAATTTTAGAATAACCAATAATATTTTCAGTAATTTTCATCATCATTAAAAGTACATAAGTAGTAACTGCTAAAACTTAATTTTAACGAGATCAATTTTTTTTACTTATTTTGATATTTTTCAGTCTTCCCAATTTTCGCTAAAATATCTTTCTTTTCCAACAAGATATTGTAAAAGTCGGAACAACTCAGGTCCTTGAAATTATACTTAATTTTGATCAGAGAAGAAACCGTGTGTATGTTTAGCGAGTTTCTTTCTTTCGTCTATTGCTGCGTGACCAGCGAAAACACTCTCTCTACGTTCGCATTGTGAGCTGGTATACAAAAATGATACTGTGCAATTTTAAGCATTTCAGAATATAAATGGGCGTTAGGTGTTTTAAAAAAATTCAGCCACAGCTGGTTTGCGCTTAAAAGCTTATCGCCGTCAGTAAGGTTCATGTATTAGATTTTAAGTTTGTCCATTCGTCAATCAACTTCGTTTCATCGATTTCGATGTTAATTTCCTTGAAGAATATAACTGTTTTCGACATCAGACCATGGAGTACTTACTACTCGTTACGTACTGGTTATTATGGATGAATTTTTTACTAAGATTTATTTCAACCAATCTAAAAAAATGGGGTTTCCCCTGACAACAAGTGTCCGGGTTTCACCCGGACACTTTTTAAAACCCCTGCCGGACGGCCCCCGGACGCCCTTCAAACTAGGACAAATCCGGGGAAACCCGGACGGATGGCAGCCCTAGCCGGGACCAACTGCTTGACGTGTCTTCCGAAGCACGGAGATGCTCGTGATATACGCCACTTATATTGTCGGAATGGTCACCCATCCAAACACCGACCGCGCCGTAAGTTACTTAACTGTATTACTACCAAAGCGCTGCCACCACTGCGCTACGAGCACCTCATCTCATCTCATAATTAATGAGTAAAAAAAAAACCTGCGCCACATAGTCGCAGTACGCATCTCTGTGGCGTACTTTCTCGTAGCCTCGCTAATCCAGACGAGTTCGCGACGAAATTCAGGAAATTAAGACATTTTCAGAATCACTGCGTGATTCGGATGGCGCCGTTATTTTCTTATAACCATTTGACACGACATCAAAATCTAGTTATACGCTCGGAATATTGGAGGTAAGATAGGAAAGTTTCAATTAGATTTAAAACGGTTGGTTGGTTAGAACAAGTTTTCTGCGGTCGCAATTTTCGATCTAAAATTGAAGATGTGAACCCTAGAGTACCATTAATAATGGCTCGATTACACTCTTATTTAAAGTATAACGACCGTCAAATAGCTGTCAAAGTTACTGCTAAAATTATATGAGTTAAAGTTTAAATAAAAGTAAAATAAAATGAAAAGAAAGAATTAAATGAATTAAATAAAAGTGAGCCCAATATTTTACCAATGAACCTGAAGTCCTAATTATTTAAAAAAAATTAAGATTTATTTTGAAGTTGTAATTGAAATTGAAAAGGTGTTCATAATATTTATTCTTATGGCTGACTTCAAAAAAGAAGGTTCTCAATTCTGGTCTATTTAAGTATTGACAAAAGCCTAGTAACATTACTTAATCCCTAATACCATTTTATACGAACAGACTTTAAATCTTTGCCGTAGATTTTGAATCTAAGCTGATGTAAGTAAATTAAGATTGAAAAAACTTCTTTAAAAACACTTTTCTATTCACACAAACCTCTAAAACAGCTATTTGATTTGTGAACTGTGAATGGCCTGCCGTAAAATCACTAGACTGTTGATAACAGAATTCTCAGACAATCTTGTTAGTGTGAAATAAATTCTATCAAATAATCTTTTCATATCGACAATTGAATATTTTGCGAGCAATAAGCGAATTTGGCGATGCGTTTGGCACTTTCTAACATTATTGTGAAATTCTTGGATTCGCTTCAAACCTGTTCAGAGTACAAATTGTAGTATGGGAATATTTTTATGGGATTTATTATTATAACAAGCATAATATACCTTTTCCTAAAAAGTGTATGCATGTGCGAGTATCCCTCGGTATTATTATTCAATTTATCTGTGAAGTTTTTAACTTACAATTTTAAGGCGAATATGATAACGATTATAATACCTATATTGTTTTAAACTTTCATGGTCACTATCATTAGAATAGTTAGATACTCCGTGATCATGGGGCTTGCAACGGTGCCGACATATCGGAAGCTCATAAATAATAAGGTACATGGTAGCAATCCCGTATCTAACTATTCTAACGATTATATTGTATTGAAACCACTATTTTCCCCTAACAGTATTCGGACGTGCTACCTAACCGAAAAATACATCACCAGAATACGGTTGTAATAAACTTTAAAACACAGGACTCTCCACCCAAATGAAGTTTACACAAAAATCGTGTCACGCTCTAATTGTCTAAAAGATCCCGTTTTGTCCCCCTAACATAATATTTGCCTGGGCCCCTTACATCTCGGCTGTTGTTTAAACCAGATTAATGTTTGTGCCATCTATTTGCACTGTTCTTCATAAAAATGCGCCCGCAGTTGCAGGTAAACAAGGGAAGTCTTAAATAACATTGGCTGGTCTTGAAATATCTGATAATCCTTTGCTGCGATGAGCATTCCTTACTCTGCTTCCAATTTCAGATTTAAATCTTCTGTTTGTTCGAAACAGAAAGATTTATTGCTGGCATAAAATAAACATCTCCAAAATCTTAGGTTCTTTCTTTACCATGTTTATAAATGGCCACCTATTAACGGGTTTTGATGAGAACCTTTACGGAGCTGAGGAAGTAACATTGCCCTAAGAAAAATATTTACAACGGTCAAGGACCATTCATGAACTATTACTATCTCGTAAAATTGAATAACGAGAAACCAACGTCAATGTATTGTCTTGTGAGTGAGAAAATATGTTTGGCAGATTACGCAAACCAAAATCTTGTATATGATATTAAAAACAGGCCGTTAGAACAAAACCAACTAACAAGACTTTTTTCTTCAAACCTCAAAGCAAAAACTGTACAAAAAACACAGTTACCACTGACGGGTACCAGGAAATCAGAAGACTCGAAGCACTAGAGCGTGGCAGAGCAAATACTGTCTCCTTTTGTGATATAGGATGTAATCCCGCGTCTAGGGATTTTAATTACTTATTGGAAACTTGTGGCCGCCGGCTGTGTAGGACCGCCTTGCGCTTTATTGCGAGATTTCGAGACGTCACGTTATGATGTGGTACTATTGTTACCGGGACAATGTGGGATATTTGTTACAATGTATGTAGCCTTTTCAACTTTATGTGGGTAAATAACCTGTACATAAAATTCAATCTAACGTTTTGTTTTACCAAATTTTCGACATAATTATTATATTCATCCAAAGTTTCGCGATAAAATAAGATAGACGCATAGTTGGGCCATTTAGATGCTTTGGATTGACTTAACTCAGGGTTCAATTTGTTCAATAACCTCGAGTTAGTTTGAAGAATCTTTACCTATCAGCGGAGACCTTCGTAAAAAAGCTAGGATTCCTTGATGAGCATAAAAAACTTAAAAGCACCATTTACCACTAAAAATCCAAATAAACCTAACAACACACACACAATCCATACATATTTAAACCAAATACTCGTTAATCCTTGTTCTTTAAAACTATACGATAAAGTTTCTCAGTGCTTTAAGACGAGTTTCGATCGAGAACCAACGCTACCCTCAGGCCCCAGCTCCTATGTCAACACAATACAGGATGTGATGTCTCCCGCGTCACATGTATCGTGTCTTGATCTTAAGTCTCATAGTCTGGAACACCTTACGGTTGGAGGATCAAAGATTTTAAGCCACTAAATTAATTGGCATACACGATCGAGACGGCGTGCTACGACGTAGACGCGGACTGCTACGAACGGTATCAGTGCTACGGAAAAACAAACACAGGATATATTTATAAGGAAATCTGAATAAAAAAGTATAAAATAGCAGCAACGCAACCACATACTAACAGCCTTACCACAAATCACTTAAACAAAGTTTTAGGCACTGTTTAACAAGATTTTAAGAAAATCCTTACCACAAATCAGTTTTTGGCGCTAAAACACTCTTTAAAACAGTGTTTTAGTTAAACACCCTCCCCCCTATTTTATCTTGTGTTTAACCTCAAAAAATAGACAGATTGACATTTGACAACTTGACTTTCGTTTCGCAGTAAATCAAATTCGTGCTTTCCTATAGGAAATTTATGGATGATTGATTTCACAACAATTGATTTATTGGACTTAATCAACAAACAAACAAAACAACACACACATTAGACACTATTTTAGACTTTATGACGGTTTGTGTTGGTATCCGTGTTTCTGTTTTCTACCACGTCTTTCGAACTTTCTATAAGCTGTTTATGGATATCCTGAAATAAAATAAACAATTACAATGCTATCATATCACGTTTCCAAACCCCACATACGGCGACTATGTAGTAGTTATTATTATCCATTTGATTTACCTTTTCGTCTTTTGTCCAATTGTCCGAGCGATCTTTCTTTTTTTGATTCATGTTGAAAACAAATCAGTCAATACGCAACAAAATACGATACGATTTTGTACAAATGAATTGAAAACGCGCTCTTTCTTTACAAACTCCTGTAAAAAAGTCAAAACAAATCAGATTCTTCTCGTTCTTCTCTTCTGTCATTACATCTTTTTTTTTTAAGATTTGGGTTTTGTTACTATTCAGCCATCATTTCAAGAAGCTTTTGTTCATTTACCCTGAAGTGTGTTGAATGCAACCTGCGTACTAGGAAATGTAATGAATGAACTGAGTGAATGAATGAATGTTTGTATCTAAAACTGGTGTTTAGTTAAACACTGCCCAAATACCTATTTGTGGTACAAAATGTTAAACACTGTTCTAAACCCTTTTTAAATTTAAAACAGTTTTTAACTAAACATGACTTAAAACCAGTTTTAACGGATGATTTGTAGTAAGACTGTTAGATTTTAAATGTGTCGGTCACTTAAGGCCTGTATCACAATCGACAAATAAACACTAATCAACGACTAATGCTCCATGGCATGTGACTGAAGCAACCTCACAATATACTTTTTGGCACAATAACGCCGTTAGTACTAACGCATACGCATGCAGCACGTAAAATTCGCATAATTTAAATATTTATTTATTTAAACTTTATTGCACAGTGAATTGCACAATTGACGGACTTAATGCCTTAGGGCATTCTCTACCAGTCAACCGTTCGGGAATACAGAAAGTTGAATCAGTGGCGGAACGTTTGCAATAACTGTGCGGGTAATATAAAATAAATTATGAAATGCATTAATATGTCGACATAAACATACATACTAAGATTACAGAAATAAATAATAGATACATAAATATATATAGGCAAAATAAACATACATAAATACACAAAAATTCACTAACAAGTAACGAAATTGAAGATATTGACGACATCTTGGTAAAAGGAAAGAAAATAATAAACGAAAAGGTTAGTTCTGAAGAGAGCCAAGGTGAAGATAGTAGGCACGGAGTGACTTCTTAGCGGAGGAATGGAGTGACGGAGTGCTGTCTTTCTCTGACTAACATATATCTACCTATAGATGCGATAGTTACCTCCTTATCAATATCATTCAATCGAATCGCTGCTACGTGCGAATGCGTAGGTGGACACGGCATAACAGAAACTTCACCGCGTAGGTACAGCATACCTGTTTATTAATTAGTTCAAGCATTGCTTTGACTAGAGTGCAGGGGTTCACAACATTTGGTGCCAATGACTTCTTTCAACAGACTGTAAATATTGGCGCGGCTTTGATCTTGGCCGACGCTCATTTTGAACCAACGTGTGCTCTTAATTAAGTTCAAACAAGACGTGCTAATCGAAGCGAAACTATATGCGGTTTCGGTCTTGTGCGGAATTTGTCATTTTATGAAATAGCTACGTTTTAACCTTGAATATTTTGAAATAGAATGTAATAATTATAGGAACACAGCTTCTTTCTATTTATATTATCTGAGATTGTCAAAAGTAATCAAACGGCTCGATCAAAGTACAATAAGTAAGGCATAATTTAGCTCTTTCTTACTTCATAAAAAGGAATAAACTCATATTGCGCCATCCACAAAACCGTGTCTGAAGGTTGAAGAAGAGAAGTGCCACTGAGTAATATAATATAATATCATGTCTATAAAAGCTCTAAAGAAGGTACATTTTAAAACAATGTAAGAACTTGAGTAAACAAAAATTCAAACAAGTAAGTAACAAAAAAATCTTATTTCAGTAACTATATACAACCATAACTGTCTTGTATTGCCTATTTGAATAAATTTAAGACGATTACCCACCTCGGCTGCGTCTATTTAATTACTGTAGTGCTTATTTACTTAACGACAACTTAATTAATGTTCTCATGTAAACAGGTGTTTTGCCTAATTGTAAATAATCCCCCCGATGGTGCCCTTTTAGTTTTTAGTTGGAATAACTTAGTCCGCTGACTAAATAATGCTATTTAGCCTAAAAGTCGGGGCTCATTTCAGACGAAACTTTGATAAAATAAAAATAAACCTAAAATGGGTGATAGAATAAATTATAAATCCTTTTTGGGGGTGATTCGAGTATAAAATAAAACTAAAATTAATTTGATTTAATTTCCACATTTTTTCGTTTACTCTGTTAAACAAGATTATTCTTTTGTTCTAGTTTATAAAATGAATATAATTTATAAAATCACTTTTTCCATTCTTCATGAGTAACTACGAGAACCAAACGAACCATCGTGATTTTTTATTTATTTAGTAATCGGTCAATCAAAATCAAAAAACTGAATATGCATTTGTATATCTTCTACCTTCTTAGGGCCTTTGCACGCAGCGATGCAAACGTGATGCAGCATCAATGCAGTCGTAAAATGTCAACTTACACACTGCGCTACTTTTAGCATCGATACATACGCGATGCTAACGCGCGTTTGTATCGATACAGTCACGATGCAGAAGCTGGACATTGTCAAATTATGTACTGTATATTGGCGACTGCATCAATACTAACGCGCGACTGCATCGATGGCAAATAAAATCTGTTCATTGCGTGAGTCGCGCGCGTTTTCAAAACGCGCTTCTGCATCGATGCTAAAAGTTGCAGTGTGTAAGGGGTCTAAGAACTGCGTGGTGATCCCTAACTTACCTGTATCGATTTAATTCGTTCAAGTCGGATCGAACCAGCTCTTGATCGTTTCCCTCTTGTGTTCCAACGGTCAGGGGTAGCCAACCGTCTGATTGGCAATTAGACAGGCAGGTGTCTGCAACCCGATCCTCTTTGTATAAAGCTGCGGTCTGTTGAGATATTTTTATTTCTTCAGTAGGTTGGTTTAAGCTCAGAGATTAGAATTGCCAATAATACAAAGTCGCAAGGCCAATAAAAGGGTGACTTTTGTTCTTTGATCGGAAGGTATTTTAGGTTATTTTTGATTCAAGGTTTGTCATAAAAATGATTTCATATCATAACCATTTTTTTTTTCATTCTGCTCTGATTATTAGTTTTCAGTCTTTTACTATCACGAGAATTTTCACTGCCTATTTTAATAAATTCATTTGCGTTTCAGAAATAAATCGTATTTTTATTACTACAAAAAATTTATAAATGCCGCCCCGATGAAACTGCAGCTTAAAGCGACGCAGCATCAGCATTAACCAAGAAATCTTTGGAATAGAAAGGGACTCGATAGTTTTGTTTGCAAAATAAAAAGAAATACTTTCCTTGCCGCGCTTGGTAACATCACAAAGACCGTATCCAATCTGCTTGGGATTAAGCCGTGAATGCATAGACTTTGCTCAGATTAAAAAAGCGATTAAAAAACTACATCTAGATATAAACAGCTTGCAGTGGATTTATTGTTGATTTTAATCTGGTTTCCATTTGTGCGGGACTAATCGAAATTCTATTTAGTTGTCTTTTTTGCTGAATAAACTTGTAATTTAGTTATCGAATTCGTTCTTGGTTTATTATTTTATTTATTTTATTTTTTGTTTATGTAGAACTGGCGGTTCCCCGCGACGGCGTCCGCGAGTTTTGGGTTTGTGCCTTCCCCTCCCGTCGCAGCATGATGTCACACCCCGGACACTCAGAAGAAACTTTTCATTTTTCGCCATACATTGACAGACGGCGTGTTGCACAGACGCTGCGTTTGTGTGCGTTCTATAAGGGTTGACAAATCTGTTACAGTACACTGTTTAAATAAACATATACCTAAACAATGTAAGTAATTTACTTTAAATTTACAACGTAACGAGCACTAATTTCCATGATGTCATATTCACGTGTATCGTGGAGAAATAAAAATATAGTATCTACCTGAGAAACACCTGATTTCACTGATCACATAAATATTACAATTATAATTTCCTAACTACACATAATTCTTAAGAATGTTACCTTTACCTAACGTCTTAAAAGTTTCCACTGTAACTGAATAGTTAGAATAGGTTATGGTTGCATATTTTGTATGAAGTTACTTCCCGTATCTCATCTTTTGGGAAACGAAAAAGGCTCCGTGTAGATTCAGGGAGATAGGAATAGAGATAGCAGCGGTCCTTTACCTAACCCTTAAAACAGATTCTTACATGAGGGTATTTCGTCAAAAATACAGGAAAATTTTATGAAAGTACGAATATCCAAGACTCATTTGCACCATCTTATTGTAATCTAACTAAACATTGTAAACAATCTTGACATTCCTTTTTAGCGAAAATATTCCTTTTAAAACAAGATAAACACAAAACTTACAAGATGCATACCTAATTCATCGTTCAACACTGAGATCTATTAAAATAATTAGTAAAATAATTTTATTTGCTGATATTAAAAATTACAAAAATATTTTTTACAATGTTGGACTAGCAAAGATGAATGGAGTTTATAACCGTCGGCCATGTCTTGGACTCTAACTCTCCATGTCATAGACTCTAACAGTATATAATACCATAATAATTTACATGTAACCATCAATTAAACACAAATTTCATACTGAAGCCATCCACAACATTAATTAGCGTCAAGCGCTTTATTATCACACACATGGTCGTACGTAAGCTCCGGTAAGATTTTCAGCAATCACGATAATCGGCTTACGGTGAGACGTCACTAGGCAACAAACCACTAAACTAATCCCCCTGGTAATTGCCCCTTACATTGGTGCGAGTGGGTAAACAGGGCAAGAATCAGAAACGTTCGAGGAAACAGCAAAAGGTGAGATGACAAAAGAAACATTACAAATCACTGATGTTCTGGACTATTTGGGAAATTCTCCATGACTCCGAGTCTAGATCTAGAGTAAGGCCCAATTCCGTGATAGATAATTAACTAATGTTTAAACGTCAGAAACCAAACTGACTATTTTTAAAGACCAGTGCGGTTGAATATTTACGATTGTGCGTGTTCTGAAGAAAAAATACCTTTTAAACGTCTAAATGGGCCCTTGGTTTAATTGACTATGTTTACAAAAGTAACCGTAAGTTGAGTACCTCATTTTTTGAAGAGTGTAATGAAAAACTTATTTTACGTTCTGCGTTCAAGCCAAATATTTAATTAGATTCAAGATCATTCACAGTCACTCATGCAAACGTAGATGTGAAAACACTTTACGCACCTCGCGTTCGCATCAGACATAAATTAATTCTTGAGATTTCTTAACCAGCTTACAAGACCTTTGCATATGAAAATCCAAGTATAAATCGAGACGAAATTCAGAATTCTGGGAATAAAATGTACCCCTTTCCAATATTAGCAGGTATTGAGAGATAGATATACCTATTTCGAGAAAGGGCAGAGTTCAATAAACTTCTTGAATAGAGTACACAAATAAAGGATAACACAGAAATCTCTCTGGAACATTTACTTTTGCCTTAGCAAGAACAGAAAAGTATATTTGAAGTCGTGGACTTTTCATTTCTTTAAATCGAAGAATAGAAAAATTAAAGTCGGATGTTTGACTTTGTTTACGTGGGCTGGTCAAAAAAACACACCAACAAGAACAACAAGAAAGGTTGGTGGTAGACGCATTTTCATTGTCATTTGAAGTATTTTATTTTCTTTATGGATATACGGGAAACCAACAAGTAACTGGTACTTTCGATATAGAAAAAAAAGATGAACCATAGTTTAGTAATATAATATTTTTTTTTCGTTTGTAGTCAGAAAAAAATACAAGAGAAAAGAAAGCCTACTGAGTCTGTCCAAGTACTTCAAGTGTTGTGATTGTGAATGGCACTGACATCGAATGCCATGATTATTAAAGCTCGTATTTCCAATATAAGCAAGTTAACGGTAATCCTCTATTCGTGAATTTTAAAACGTATGTAAATGTTTCATTTGGACGGTGAGCATGGGGGCGGCTAATCCTGATTGATAAAATCAATATTCCGTACCGAATAATGTTTTGGATGCCAATATAGGAAGTTATTTTGAGTAGTGTACAAGCGACTCACTTTGATTTTACAGCTTTTAATAATAAGCTTCATTATGGCATTAAGGCCGTGACTTAATCCGAAGGTATACGTACCACAACTTTTTGCATTAATTGGGGTGCCGGTTTGCTTTTAAGCATTGTCCTACGTAAATTAACCTTACTTTTTATCTTTTACTTTATCGTTATCACAATTTCGTCTAACTAAGGCGACTTTGATAGATTTATATCGTTAATAATATCTTGTAATCCTAAAGTTACAGTCAGACAGCCACTTAAGCTTATCAAAACTATTTAAAGACTGTCTCAAACAGACCAAAACTCGATGTAAACGCGTCCTAACCCTCAAATGCAACAGATAGGAGTTTATTGACAAAACGACAAAACCAAAAGCGTAATCTTAACCCCCATAGAGGGCATTAGACACGCTTCATTGGCTTCTCGAGTGCTGATGGTACTGATTGGCCGATTCCAACTTAACAATGCCAAAAATACGCACAGAAAAGGTTAGAAAACCCTCTTCTCGCATCGCAAATTGAATCTTGTCTCAAAGATTTAAGATTGGTTTTGAAAAATGTATGTTCGGAGATATATGTAGCAGTTTCAAGAAGAATCATTGCATCTGCTTAGTCGGATTTCATGTTTCATTGATTGCCATTGTTAAGAGTCAAAGACAGCAAGGTTAGGCGCGTGTTTTTCGAATCTCGAAATATAGAGACAATTATTTGATAAGAGTCCTTAGAGGTTCTTTTCAATTTTTTTTCTTTTTGAAGTGGATTTAGAGATTTTATTCGAAATAAATGAGTCCCGATACGCGAAAAGATTCGATATACCTCCTTTGTTATTGCTATTCTGAAACGAAATGGCATCTGTCCTAAATGGATGGAGTCAAATAATTTCCAATTTACAAAAAAAGCTTATGTTTGCGAATGTTATTGAGTTGTAATAAATGAATATCTTTGTTTCAAATAAATATGTTAATTTTTAACTTTCTTAGAAGTTAGATATGGTCAAACACTAAAGTATTTATCATACTTTATAATTTCAGTATTAGACGTACCTTTCGGTTACGGTGGAAAACTCTGCATTTTATTCGTATTATCCTAGATAAACACATTAGACTTTTGGCATGCAGGCAAACAAATTTTTTCAAACCTGAAACCCTTCATTTTTTTTTATTTCATTAATTATGAAACCATCGGCGATACAATATGTGAATACATTATGTTTCTCAATTACATTATAAGTAGGTACAGCTAATTGCTATTCATAAAATATCAATTTAAAAGTATACATAATCCAATATATTACTTTAACATATCTTAACCACCCTGTATAAGATGACAAACAACGGCGGCATTATTGAGCTTCCACAGGTCCTATTATTGTGTACAGTCGGGTGCACAATATTTTGTCTCGAGAGCCACTGGAAAATGCTTTTCTTTTCTTTTTCTAAACCGGCCGGGGACTATAAATAATTTTACCAGTATTATGAGGGGCTTATATGTCTTGTAAGTTTTAAAGAATGAAAAGTTTGTGGTTCAGAGAGATTTTCATGAAATGTATTTTATTATTTTTCGCGAACTGTTCGATTCAGTTACTTCTTACAGTGCCCAATATCTTTACCTATAAGATAATATAAGTCTTTATTGCACATCAAATAGGTTAATTACAAATTCATTTAAAGGGAATGTACAATTACACCTATATTATTTTCAAAACAATATATTTATGTATTATACATGTGTATGTCTTAATCGTCATAATTTTACTACCTTGATAATGATTTTACCTAACCTCTCGTGGCCACCATGTCAACAAAAATTACGTCACTTATAATTGTGTGCTTCATTGTACACGCTCAAGGAAACAAACACAATAGTAACATGATACTTGTAGCTGGCCTGGTGTAATAACATCTGTGGACAATCGCGTAGAAAATAATATTCCGACTGCGTCTAACGTTTGGATGACCAATAAATGTTTTGTGTTTATTGTTCTTGCAGCAATTATGATACGGGCATTTATGATACATTTCTATTATGATACGGATATAAAAATAAATGAAAGATGCGTTTTGTGATGATATTGTGTTTAATGTAGCAATAATGTTTTAATAAGATCCGTTTAACGAAGATACGAGATTGAACGAATGTAGCTTGTTTATAATGATAGTTTTTGAATCTGAGACGATAATATAATCGCTACCGTACCTGGGTTCTAGGTATATATTATGCAGTCTAGATTAATATTATGCTATAGAAGTAGTAACTATAACTAAGTGCTAACAAGGTCACTGTATTTTAAACACAGTTTTTTTAACGACACTGCCATGTCGATGCGGTAAAATACTATTACTATCGAGGTCATAACCGCCTTACATACAATATTAGTTACTTAAAAGCAGAAATTGCTTCAACTTCGCGTCGCCTTTTGTTTGATTTCAGTTCTGATTGGTGCGAAAGAGTGCTAGATTTCTAAGTTTCTTTTAGCAGCTCAAAAATAAAGCGCTAAATGTATGAAGCATTATATTTTATCAATTAAGCGCTAAGTGTATAGCAACCCGTAGAGAACTACGCGCCAAACTTGCAAAAAAGTGCTAAATCTGGACGGAAAGCGCTAAATACATGAGCATTTCTGCCTTACTAGACAGTGGAGCTTCAAAGTTCAAACGCCCAATCAGCTTGTCCACCGAAATTAATTGTTTACAAGCCAATTTGCCGACATAAAGGCAATATGATTACGCCGTACTGTAAGCTAGTCTATTACAACGGGTCCATAATGGAAGGCTACGTACGACCACAGAAAAACTAGTTCAGCCTACCCAAATGAGTATTCCACAAAAATATAGCGTACACGCATTTAATACTGAGAATAACTAGTATCTAGACAAACCTGTAATAGGCTATACTTATAATTAAGCAAATATGTGTATATTTTTTGTTATGATAATAAATAAAAATAATTAAATAAATATAAGTATTTTCACATATTAGCTAAAACGCTAGCTAATAAATAAAAAAACTTATTTGACTAGATTTTTTTGTTTTTTATTTAATTTCGTTAAAATAAAAATAACACTATAGGTGTTAAAATATACTGTTAGCTCCTTGAGTCTAGTAGAAACCGCTACGACGAATACTATTTAGAATATTCTAACCATTTTTTTTAGTTTTTAAGAACTAATTTATTCAATTTTATGCATCAAATAAGTATAATATACTATACAAAAATTAAAAAGTAATAATTAAAACAATAACTAAATTAATAAATCTATACTACTTCCTTGTCTTACTTATTTACTTATTTGTCTGGCTGTACTAGGTACATATCCTGACTTTCGATGCAAGTCTGGTGTTTGGCAAACGCAATTATTGCCATCGTCCATTTTCCACTATGAGATTTGAGAGGCAAATTAAGTGAATTAGAGACTGGAAGCTTGACAGGTAGTCCCCTCAGAGTCCAGAGTTCCAAACCTTTGTTGTGGTGCAATCCAATTATGCGTATATTGAAACTGGAGATAGCCGAATCAGTTTGAAATTAAAGGGAGGTCAGAGATGGGTGTGTCAGGAACTAATAATACTTAATCGACTTCAAAAAGGAGGATGTTACATGTATGTCCCCTTTTTTTGAGGCACTTACGCCGTAAGTACACCAAAGCCTTCGCATGCGATAGCGATGCGGCTGAACGATACAGACGAGGATGTTACTATCACATCTAGCTATGTCAGAGCGAGACATAGCATATGCCAATGTCTAATGCATTTCCAAAATAAATCCTGATAATGCAATTCCAAAATAATTTATCGGGCTAATCAAAACTCCAATTTTATAACCACGGGCTTTAATCAAAATAAGAATTTATGTTCACTTATCTTGTTAACTTTAATTTTATATAAAAGGTGTGTTCAGGCATGAATATATCTGGACACACATTGCCTTACCACAACACAAATAAAAAAACAAAGTTTGAGCTACTGTGTAAATGTTATGCGGCTAAAGTGAAATGTTTGTTACCTTCATGTCATTTTAAATAATTGACGTTGATTTTAAATTAGCCTTATTATAGTTAAGCAGTACTCCAAACCTTGTTTATTTATTTGTAGTAAGGCAGATAAATCTGTGCATAGTTACAGTTACTAATTGATAACCATCTGTATCTATTATAATTCATGATTTCATCAAAAAAAATACTATATTTTACTATAAATTTTTAACAATATTAAAAGTGTGATGACTAAGTTTTTTCTACATAAAAAACATATCCATATTTCCTCTTCAATTAACATCAGTCTCAAATTCCCCAAACATAATAAAATAGAACCAATAGTTCCCTTACAAATTTTCGGACGTAGGTTAGTAGTATTTCGTCCGCGTCCTCTCCCTGTCCCTAATTTCTGACTACAATAGGACAAATCAGCTAGCCGTTTATTACAAACGATTTGAAGTTCGGTCAGTGTACAATGTCCCCTGCAGACCTCATGGTTTAAACAAGGGTTTTTCCCCAATTATCGTGGGGCTCGTAATTATTTCCGCCGAAACCAACTATCTATGAAAACGCGGATGCAGCGAGAAAATTGATATCCTAATTTTACGAGTAGTTTCATTATTCAATCTTGATGTGGGTTGGAGCATTGTCCCTTAGAAGAACTGCATTCGGTGGGTCTTAATTCATAAATCAATTGGCAAACCTCCAAACACATGCATTTGACGTAATCAGTTCTAACATCTTCAGTTAAGAGGTAAATACAAGGTCACATACATTTGGTTCTTTGGCTGCGGCCACAGTCAATGTCAGTCAGTCACATCGAAGAACAATTTTTTTTTACATTTCGCCTTGATAAGTCAAAACTTATAGTTTTCTGTTGCATCAAATATCCTTTTAACGTATGAATATGTTTAATAAATTGTAAAAATAATTGGCTTTATGCAGACACATGTTTATCTATCAAACAGCCAGCAGCCTTACTCTGGACACAAAACCGATCCAATGAATATAGCCATCCCTGTCACACGCATACACGGCCTGGTAAGATTGACAGGGATGGCTATATTCATTGGATCGGGTTTTGTGTTCAGAGTAAGGTCACAGGTGGCGCTCAAAAACGCTGTGATTCAGACTGTAACCAATCGACAGATAAAATTGTGTCGAGACTTGCGTGGTGCAAGTGTAGTCATGTTGACCCTAACATAAACAAGCCGGTTTTCCAGTCACTTATAAATATTTCGCTTTTCGTACACTCTGATTTTGAAATATTTAGAGTACATATATTATTTTGAAATAAAAATAACGAAGTCTTATTATTACAGCTCACACATGTTTACAATACAAGTTAGTAGATAAACATTTTCATGGCTAGACTAAAGCAAATATTTTGCACCGGCCATGTGTATGTAGCAAATAACTATAAACTTGAAACTGAATATGCTTAGTAATTTATTTATATTGCTATTGTTGTGAGATAAACTGAAACTTTATTGCTCTGGTACATACGCAATTCAATTTTGGTCTGTAAACTACCATAAATGTCACAATTTATTTTGTAAATTATTTTCGTGTTTTGCGTTGACAAGAAAATTTGCATGTAGTTTTAGGTTAACTACTAAACATTATAAATACCTAAAACATCCCTTAAAAGATAAAGTATTTCAACAGATTATAAAACTTACTCTAAAACATTATCATTTTAGCAAGGCGTAGTCGAACTTTTTAAATATGGCGTTAAATTATCGCCTGCCAGTTTCTAACGACTTGGCGATAGCCATTATCACTTAATGGCCTTAGCAAACGGCTTAATAGCGTATTAATGGGCGGATAGTTTTCATTAAAGCCTTATTTCGCGTTTTATCCGGGTCCATTGTGTCGGAAATGAAAAGCTAGGAGTTGATTGGAAGCGTTTGCGGGAGGCACGGCCGCTAGGCTTAGATCAGGTGGACTTCAAATCAAAGATATATTAGAACAGCTGAAAGCTTCTTTGAGCTAAATTCTATGACGCAAACGATATAAGCGAATTTAGCTGTAATTACAGCTGTAACTTACCGTGTATTTTTTAAATTGGGCAGTGGCTGGAGTTACATATTTCAAAAGCTTTCTCACTTCGCAAATGCTATTCCTGGGCCTCGATTCTCATGGAGTTCACTTTCGTTAAAAGTTCACTGATGCTGTTGGTTTGCTTTCTCAGAGTCACAATTTCTATGCGTTTGACCATCTCATGTGTAGAAATTACTTTACGAGTACTTTATCACTTTTTTTTCAATTGATGTGTGAATATTAGGGGTCCCTGGAGTGCATTTTTATTATTTACAATTACCTATATCATTTTTATTTTTATTATTATCGGGCTCTTAGACTATGTAGTTCTTTGTGTCCGGTTATTGCACTGATTAATGTTTGTGGGTAGTTAGAAACTGCCCGCTTGTACTCGGTTTTTCATTTAGAAAAGTCTGGGTATTTGAAATGTGCGCTATGGATCGCTGAAGGATAAATGTGAATATAGAACCTATTGTTTTTTATCTGTAAATATGATTTGAAATTGATGAAATATTATTATGAAATCAATGTGTAGACATTATTGTTAACGTGCTTGATTTAAGTTTTTAGTAACCTATGGTTTGAATTTGTTAATTTAGGTAATAACCTTTTAATTCCGAAGTATAGCAAGCAAATATTGGAGTTAAATATAAAAGACCTAAATGTGTCACAGAATCACGCAAAAATAATGTACTTCAACTTGTTAGTTGTACGATTGGCGGACTTAATGCCTTGAGGCAATAATTCTTTTTTCTGTCTTCTCCAAAAAAAAGTCTTAGAAAAACACTCAATAACACTTTATCACTAATATCACTATATCAATATTTTAAGTAAATAGTAGTGTATTGCATAAATCTTCGAATTAGTCTCCCTGCCATTACTCATGTTAACGACAGTATAATATCGCCCACCAAAATATAATTTACGTTGCTAATTTCCTCCAGGGTCAGTTGAGGGATTGTTTCGTCTCGACCGCACCGGATGTAGTCGCCTTTGTCCCTTCCATTTCCGGTCCGGCTGACGTCTGCCGTTTACGTTCGTGTGACGTTTATTTTGCGGCTCCTACTTTATATTACGAGCCAATAAACTTTCTGGCTTGGCAGCTGAAGGGTTAAACAAAATTTTGGTGAAATAAAAAAATATATGGAATGCTTGTCTGATTTTTAACATGATTGTTATAAAATACACTAAGCGCCTGTTTCACTTTCGACTTATAAAATTACGAATAATTTAAATATAGAACGTCAGTGCCCCAATCACGAATGTCAGTTCGTATGGAAATTGGACTAGCGCCCCTGGGCGGTGCGTAAATAAATTACTTTTTTAATATGGATTTTGATATTTTTCGGTACGCTTACGCAGTCGATAGTTTTTCGTGATTGGGGAACGGGCCGTAGTTCTACTTAGTGAGATTCTTTGAAGACTCTTAAAATTTTTTCTCAGTTGCTCCTTATTTGTTAATATTGACACATATTGAGAATTCTGTCTCTGCTTTTATTACTAAACACAAATAAAAGACAGACTAACTTGTCCAAATAATAAAGCAAAGAAGCCATAAAAGACATGGTTGACCATTACTTATATCCATTCACAAAAACGCCTGTTACCAAACCAAAGTACATAAAAAAGGGATAAGCAAGAAAAATAATAACGTACAACCGCAATATTTTCTAAAGCCGATACCTCTCTACAAATGTCGCTTCAAATCGCAACGAATAATGTGGCCCATACGTCTTCTAGTCTTAATACAGTGCCGGATCAAAGGGCCCACATACGGGGCCCGAAGCTTAGAATAAACCAATTATGAGTGAAATATTAGGGATCAGTCCGACCCGCGGTCGGTCTTTGATCATTTCTTTCGCGGGAAAATGCGAAGCCAGTGCAAGGGAAAAGGCGAAACTCTTAATAAATTACGAGAATTGGTGGCCAGGACTAATACCCGGGAATGGGAAATAAGCTGGTCATAACGCCGGTTAACTGCGCGTGCTGAGTAATCATTTTCGGACAGGATATTTGCTTCCGTCTGCTGCCCTGATATACTGCGCCCTTATTAAAAGGAAAGAACAGGCTGTATTGCTACTAGTAGCCTTGCGGTTGTGCTGAGAGCTGAGGAATAATATAAATATACATAACTGGCATCAAACAGCAAACTTACTTGTCACAGATTCAATACTTGCAAAGGTTTTAAATCGCGCGTTTTTTTGGTAGACAAAGCAATAAAATAATAGGAATTTATCTTTAATTTTAATAATTTATCCACACAGGGTGAGGATGTTTGAAATGTGTTTACCATAAAGAGGTGTTTGAAGAGTTACCTATATGAGAAGAGGTCTTAGGATTACGCGGGTATCGAATCACAGTCAATCAATAAGAAAGGTTTATAAGCAGCAAAGAATTGGAATTGGCTTGAATCATTATATTGTATGTTGTATTAACTATTTGGTAATGCACTCCAATATGAATTAAAGCCTGTTGTAGTTCGACAGAGTACCAAGTGCATGATAATCATCGTGGACTTATTAGATATTTTTGTTTTTTTTGACAAACTCAGCTCAAGGAATGGACATACAAATCTGCTCCATCGATCACAAGCAGCAGAAATGTGAGCATAAATAAATAACGGCATCGCGGTCAAAACGCGCACCGTTTTCAATTACATTGAAAGCCTGGGACGATATGGATATTTTCCAAATGGGAAAATAATCGAATTTCGACTGAATAATGAGAGGACCCTCGTCGGACGATGAATGGCAACCAGGAGAGATTGTCGACACAAAGGGTATTTAACTCGCACTTAGTACTGCCCATCCAGGTTGAGTTGAGCCATTGATGAAATGTTTTCTCGAAAAATTTGCTTTCTTCAGTATACCTAGTCAGTGTTATCAAACGTAAGATATTTTATAATCACAGAAAAAAATATAATTATCAACAAATTGCAATAAGGTAGGTACCAACGAATAATGTCTATATTTTCAAATACAGGTAATGTTAAAGTATAATGAAATTGTTGTTGTTTGCGTTATCTGCCAAATATTTTAAACAATTATTTGAATTTTACGTTGTTTATTTCTTATTTGTCGATAGTGACAGGCCCTTAATGAAACATAGATAAAACAAAATCAATCCAATTTGTATTTTTATCGACATCGACCATGAGCATAAAGTGAAACTCTAACAATTCAAAAATATTCAAATTCTTTATCTTAAACTTGCTATATCGCCAATTTTGTCTTTTTCAAAGTCTTGGCTTCGAATCAAAAGCATTTTTTTTAATTGACATAAAGATCCTGTTAATTGACATAACACTTACATTGAGTCGTAAATCAAGGGTCTAACTACTAGTACTTTTTGTGCAAACCCCCACCGCGCAAACTGCCCTCCCTTCAAGCGATTATATAGTCGTTATCGCCCTATAACGTATGCAGAATAAAACATGCATTATCTCCACAGCCATATACGGCTCGCTCCTAATCCTTTGATTTATAATATCCGACTGAAATATAGCCGTTGGACGCCATATATTTAAATTATTCGTGCCAATTAACGTATAGCTTTTACCGCGATATAGGTCGCACTCAACGAATTGGAACGATTGTTTTATGCTGAATGGAATCGGAGTGTTTGTTTCCTTGTGGTGAAACGTTTTTGCTGTGATGTGATTGGTGGACTATGGAGGAGTAAACAAAATTGACATCCAATGATTCACTTTAGATACGATAGAATTAGAGTTTACAAAAACTAGTTCAGAGCAAAACCACATTGGCGTTGCATTGTGCCGAGACTCTGTGACGAGCATTGCAGCTATGTCGTTATACATACAAAGCTGAACAGCATGCCATACGGTGCGTTGCGTTGTGTCCTCGGGATCGAAGCAGGCAACGAAGACGCTCGAAATAACTTCGCTCTTACCTAAAAGTTATTGCTTTATAGTAGCCATAACTTTTCACAAATAGAACTCTTCCTTTCTGAACAGTTTGGTCCAAATACAACTTCGTAAGATTGGCGGATCAACACCATCATGAAACCACAATAAAAATATTGTATACTGCTAACGCTACACATAAAAAATCTAACACGATTTTTCTTCATCTATATCAATTAAGCAATCAAGCATTATTAACATACTCTTAGGCCCATTAACTGTCGTAAACTAAATGAAAAGCCGCCGGCAAAACTAGTTTACCACCCGCTCGCCGCTCGACTGAGCTGATTACGTTTTCAATTTGAACGTTTCCAGAAAAGCGTGCTCATGAGAAAACTTGTTTCATATGTAAAAGTCGACCCTCGGAAATTTATGGTTCTCTTTGCACAAGCCCGCATACTTATTAGTGAAGTCAAACACACCTTTTAAAACTCCACGAAAATTTTAGGGAGACGCTATTTGAATAGGCAAATTCAAGAACGCTCTATTGATACAAATAATTTCGCAACAACCATATTTCAGCGGTTGGTAAAAAAGTCGGTTGGTGTTGAAAGTTTGTTGTTTGCCAACTTTTTATGTTGAAAAAGAGGATTAATTTGGACGCCGGCAATACTTATTTACAATAATCCTGGGAGCGCATTCAAATTGTTGGAATAAATTACGTTTTCAAACGCAAGTCTAGGGCTGGATTATGTTTTTGCGAAGATTTATCGATGTAAGTTCTGCTGTTCATATTGTAAGCTAGATTTATTAACCTCTCTTAATGATTTCTTTTTGAGCTGAAAACAAAATGTAAGTACAAAATTTTACCTTATAAGAGCTTATAATATTATATAGTATATTTTTTTGTTCGCTCAGGTATATTACATAAAATAAAAAATCTGAAGTTGAAAATAGCTTCCATAAAAATAATCATGTACCTACCTACCTTCCTAAATATTTAAGTAACCTCATTTTTTGAGTCTGTATTTCTTTTATTTATTACTCACATGTGTACCATAACCAGTGAAGCTTATTCTTTGAATGGTTAATTTAAATAAAGGATTATAATTTAACGTACTGACTTTTCAAACAAATTATTAACACTTGATTATCTCCGACATACCTTGCAGCCACATCACTAGCAGGCCACATACTCAGTCGGTTTCACCACGGTTTAAAAATTAGGAGCATGTTCACTTAGACCGCAGACCCCTTTATAATCCCGAAGAATTCGCACCCTTATTATAAATACCTTTATATTTCACGGATATTTATTTTATCTGCACCCTTCAGGTATTCAACTTTTCTAATTAGATCCGCTTAAATGTTTTGCATATGGGGCTCGTCGAGAGGTTGATGGTAGTAAAAATATTTAAAATGTGCTGCTAAATTAACACGCTTTAGTATTGAAGGGCGTTTCGTTTTTCTCTTATTTGGTAAAAGTACTTACATACTAAGCTTTCCTTTAAACTTTTACTTAAGTCGCCTGTTTTGGTTACAGAAACTGAGAAGGCTTACTGCTGTCTTTACGTATGAAATTATCAGCAGCGTGGCTATAGCGCTGCTAAAGTATATTTTTCAAAATTCAAAATCTTTTTTATTGCTAAAGCTTCAGTTATTTTTTTATCACAACTGTAAAAAACTAAATTACGGATATTGCCAGACTTTCTGTTTGTTTAGGACCAGGAAGAACTCAATGCTAAATGTAAAAAAACTATTACTAAATACTCTCAAAATTTAACACTACACTACTATGCTTCACCCCGTCTTGCAACGGCGCCGTCAATCGTAAAGGGGGTGCCATAAAATTTGCATATTTCGACGGGAAATCTCATGATTAACATTTTTATTAAACAAGGATTAGCTGTAATCCTTTTTTATTCGACAATTAGAAGGTTATCGGGCATGAGCTGCTCGTAAAGAGTTGAAACGGGTACCTATCGCCGGTAATTAACCAAATTGCCATAGATAAGAGGACCTTTAATTAGAGAAGGAATATTTTTCTCAAGTCTAGAGAGTGCTAATACAGCGGTTTGGCTGATAAATGGCAGCATTAAAAGTTTACGGTTTCCTCGGCTTACTTAAAAGTTAAGTTTATTTTCTGTTGCGCCCATTTTTTCTGTCATTAATTAAGCTTCACCGAAAATTGGAAGACGGTTTGGTATTGTAACTTTCAATAAAACTCTTGGTGGCAATGCTATTTTTGTAAATGAGTCATTAACTGTGGCTCCGTCAAAACTCAGTTCATTATCAAAATCACTTTTGGCTATGATGCATAAATGCATGAAAATCAAATGATCTATACAACACTAATGGCCTGTTTCACAATTTCTTCATAAGTTCTGGTTACCGTTATTAGCCTAATACTGCAATCGAAATGACATTTCATATTTGAATTATTCACTGGTTACTGCTTTTTTGTCGGTAGTGAAACAGCTCGTACTCTACAATAAAAGTTAACAAACATCATCAACTCATACAATTGCCCCAAAAATGTGAAAAAAAAAACTTACATTATTTGCCCGTTCTTTAAGATATTTCATAGGCGGTCTAATGCACAAGATCGCAGACACAGATAAGGCGTCGCCAAGTTCCAGATGTTGCTTCATTTTACATCTTTACAATGTTATATTTACACCTATACTTTGCACTTGTGGTTTTTGGCCATTGCACTGTGGATATCGAACAGATCAGCTTATAACAAATAGTACTGTTTCCATTGCTATCTTACAGTCGGACATCCAGACAGCTTCAACAAATAATTCAATATAAAAAAAATCAATTTTCTTAAAATATCAGACAAGGGAGCAGACCTAATTAGAGTGCTTATCAAGTTGTGGTAGCACACGGCAAAAAAATAATTCGCTCTACGTATTTTGGCGTCTTTTCTGATTGCTAATTTTCGTCTTTTCTTTTAAAAAAAAAGAGGCATTAGTGTCAGATATGTATCTTTGTTTGCAATTCAGAGCCAATATTCAAACCACATTAAACATGTAACAAAGAGAAATATAAAAGCGATTTAATCTAGATACCAGATTTACTCGCTGACATAAACCTCACTTACTTACCAATCGTAAAGGGTTCCTTACCTCTGATATTGACAATTCCACTGAATTACTCATAAAGTATAAGTTTTCGTCTTGGAACAGTCGTAAAACAGTCTCAAGATATTGTGCACTGATGTCTAAAAGACGTGACCAAAAAGTAAAGGTGAGCACTTAGCTTTATTAAATTTTGATCATAAATTATAAGATACTTGGAAGTGGAATAGTATGAGCATCATATTCTAAATTGTATCTAAATACGAAGCGTCACCCATGTTGTAATTTTGTGTGTTTATAATTTAGTGATCGTTAACTAATTCTTACTTATTTGGTTTTAGAATGTTTTTGTTACGTCATTGCGTGACGTTAGCGCCATCTACCCGTCTGTTTATGCAACAGCGGGCTAACGTCACGCAATGACGTATACTAAGAAACTTCTAACATACTGGCACACTGGTCTGGTTCTCTTACTGCAATTTAATTCCTATTTATTTTTTGTTCTATTTTTATTGTCTGTTGTGGTACCAATTTAAATAAAATAAATAAATAAATTCTCAATAAAATGATGTTAACACTATAAGGTTTAAATTGTAGGAATAGACCATCTCTAGTATTATTGATTGTTATACTTTTTGCTCAGACGGTTTATCGTATTACAATACCGACATACTTTCCCAGAACAAATATTTACCACCAATTCAACATCCCAATAAGTAGAAACTGAATATCTCAACTATAAAACCACTGTAATGTTCCCCAAATGCTTCACACGTAAATGACACTGCCACACCTTATTCATCTAACATGCACAACATATGTAGTTGCTCATTTCAAAACAATCAAATGCAAGTATATACCATATGCATGCACTCAAAGCAAGGGAAGGGGGGGTTGCGAGTTAAATTGAGCTGCGCGCCCAGACTCTCATTTCCTCCCGCCCTATTGTATGCCACTGACAATACACAACATTTTTTTACGAATTTCCACAAAAAAACGCTTTGAATCACCCACCAATTTTCACTCCCATTCATAAAACTTAGAGTGGGATATTTTGTATCACTGTTAAGTTCAAGTCACAGTTAAGTTACGGATAAGTAATGTTACCTTATTAAATGGAAAACAAGTACCTAGCTAGCTAAATTGCAGTAAATCTGTGCAACTAGCTTCACTATAAATTGCACTTGTAAAAAGCAACTGGGAACCTGTGACAGACGAGGAATTGAACCCCGTGTCTTACGCTATCCGGGCGTATGCCTATACCACTCGGCCACCGTCACATTAACAAGCCTGTTGAATTTTGCAAGTGCTTTTTAACGCGTAGGCTGCGTGACACTAACTAAAAAATTCACTAGCTTCACTAACTAAAAAATTAGTCCGCGGTAAAAAAAAAATTGACTATTGTGTCGATTTTGAATCTTAGTGCCAGATTATTACTTAAGCTATTGTTAAAGTCCGGCTAAAGTAAGGTTTTGTTCAGTTTACCGGTTAAGTTACGGTTAAATAAAGTTTGTGAAACCTCTTATTGTCTCAGCATAACTCAGCATTAAAGCGAACTTTCTTAATTTTATTGCGTCTATAATTAGAAGGATAATAAGTTTTATGAACAAACGTAACTCATTCGGTGAACTTTACACAGATTTGTGTTTGAAATTGCCGTATTATACTAATTAATTGCTATAAGAGGATCTTAATTGCCGCAATGCGTCTTGAGATTTGTGGAATCTGACTTGAAAAATAAACTTGGTTTGTTGCCAGTCCTTAATTGAGGTACTTTTACCTTTAAAATACCTTTTTCACCATTAAGAAGTCACCATAATTATAAAGTAAGAGACTTATGTATCTGATCTAGAGAATTTCTCTTGCACTAGTTTGAAGCAATTTTGGCAATACCAAACAAAGTGCTCGTGGAGTGACGTATGAAATCATATTATTTTAACATACAGTTTTATTGAAAATATCATTGAGTTAAAGCATTTTGGAGTACTATGGCCAGTTTAAAGTAACTCAGTACACTCTGTAGAATCATTGATTAAAATTCTTGCTTCTATAACAGGCCACACGCTGTATAGTGGAAATGAATCTAAAACTTATCCGTATATTAATATTTACAATCTCCTCAAACTTCCACGGCACAGGTTTCCCGTCTTGTTTGATGTAAGCTACCTGGAGCTCGTGTTCCTAACAAATCAGCAACTCTGATAGAAGAAGCCGTAGCACAACGAGACGTCCCGTGAATGGCAAATACAGGTGCGGTGCTGTTACGGCGAATATGCGAGTATAGTAACGAAGATGGATGAAAAACTGAGGATTACTCGCAATTACAATTAAAACTTTCTATTGAAAGAACTATCAAGCCTATCATGTTTAATTTTCGTAGTAAAAGTAGGTAGTGACATTTGGTAATACATGCGGTGACAAATATGACAAGTAAGATAGACTAAAGTAAAATAAGACAATTAAAATTCAGTAATGCCTAAAAGTTTTCAGGTGACGTAACTGAATGGAAGACAAATAATATACCTAAATCAAGCCTCCTCTAGTGATATCCTTATATCTAGTAAACTGTACCATTTCTTAGTAAACCGCAACTATTTGGTCTCTAGATATTATATTTGTTTTGGGCTCTCATTCGACTTAGAGAGGCAAACATTGGCGGGTTCGATAAAGCGAATTTCACGCGGAATCATGCTCGACCTTTATTTTTAAAATGTAGTAGCGGGCCGGAACGTCCGATGAATACCGAAACAGGTGCGGCTTAGCTACGTCGAACGCATAAATCAGTCTGCGATCGGGTTACTGACGCGTGAGCATTTGAAGTGAGCGCGAATCCGGAATGCGATCTCAGATGATTTGCATATGGTGTAAAGTTTGTGACAAATATCCTGTGATTCTAAAAATGTAAGTCGGTTGACTTATTCTTCGCTGAGCGTTGAAAAGAGTTGATTGTGCCGTGATTTATTACAAGCAAAAATCACCGTGGAATTTTAAGACATTGAAGTGATTACAGGCAATGATTTTAAGGGGCAAATGTTTATGTGATGAGCTCTAACATTATTCCAAAGTCATAGATGTTTTATGTATTTAAGGGAGATGCCCCCGTCATAAAACTTTTATTTTTTTTGTTTCTAAGTCATGGATGTTATACTTATGTATTTAAGTATTTACGGAAGACGCCCCCTTAATTTTTTTTTTAAACTCCATGTCATGTGTATTAATATTATTAATTATGACTTGGGTATTTTTTTAATTGTTAAAATAATATGTGTACACGTATTTGCATGCTATTAGTTCATAGCTGAAAAAGTTGACCTTACTGAAGAATTAACACCCATATTGTATCCTTTTTCTTAAGTAAATAAATGCATTTCATTTCATAATCGTTGTCTGGTACTTCGTAACGTAACACAAGGAAGCAAATTGCCATTTACCACGAAACCAGACAATCTGTGTGTTGTCTGGCGCATATTTTTTATATACATATAATATTTATTTAAGATGACGAAAAGACAAAAAATACTCAGATCATGTGGAATGATAAGTGATTTCATTATTACCCAATTAGACAATGGATAGTGAATTATCATAATCTTTGCTTGTGCGGTATCATTCACTTATTTTAACATAGGTTCGTGATAATTATGTTTTTGTCGTGGTAAATAACCGAAACTCTCACCACACACGTCTGCCAATGCAATAAACAGCGTTACTCTATCCGCATAGCGCCGTAGTCTCGTCTGGTTGAAATTTAATGTATCGCTCACACTGCACATAGGGTGACCAGATGACAGGTATTTTTTAGGCAATTTTGGAATTAAAATCTTGGAAACGTTGCAGGTCAAGAATTTATAGTTTGCTGCCCTGTAGAAATCCTTACTGTTTGAAGTTGTGTTATGATATTTGTATTATAGGATTTTTTCCATATTTTCTCACGTTATGTATAATATTTTAAGCATAAATTAAGCCAGATCTGTAAAGTTTAATTTCAGCAAGATAAACACAACATTTCACATATTTACTTATAGAGATTTTTATCAAACAAAACCTCGTTTATGTCCACCCTGATGTCTCAAACTAAAGATGTAGGATATAAACATAAAACGGACCGTTTGTGTAAGAGATGAAAGACGAGAAAGAGTGAGAAATGAGAAGAACGTTTGAATTTGAATGAGTAATAAGGAAGTTGATGTTATGACTTCGTGTAAAATCATTTTTGGATATGGTCACCCTAACTTTACCGCTCTTTGAAGCACGCACGTACATGTATTAGTGTGTTATTAGCATAAAACCCATAATGGTATCCTTTAAATTAATTACTGGCCAGAAAACGTTGCGGAAATGCTGTTGCTTCCATTTCGTTATACTTAACTGATTAAAAATGCGGGGATACTAAGAATTTCTGGTGGGCACCCAATTTTTTGCTTGGCAGACTGTTATTCTGTACTATTATTATAAAGAACGTTAGTTTTAGACTGGATTCAGTCATTGGCAACAACAATAGCATGGTAATTATTATCTTTATTACCATGACCAAAGTATGATACTTAGTTCTAGATACTTTCAATAAATATACAATAAGACACATATCATGGTTACAAAATAAGACCGCAAAAATATTAATCAGCGGCCAGTTTGAAACACAAGAAATGTAAAATTGTTGACAATCCCTTACATTTGCTTTTTCTGATTTTCTACTGCATCTAATATCCGTTTAACTTATGTAGCTATATTTAATAAATCATAGAAAATATTTTTTAAGCGTAATAAAAAAAAACTCAATCAATAAAATATACGAAAACACCAATTTTGTCTCTGCGTTTTTCGAGCGCCACCTGGTTGTTTGACAAGGAAACTATGTCGAGACTTTCGACATAGAAGTTTATCTATCTGACTAACGACTAAAAGATGCAAAGTTCATAACCCTCTTTGTTAGTTAGGTTTTTCTGAAAGTATAAAAGTTACTTAACGATTTTTAAGACATTCTACTCCACATACGAGTATAATATTCGGATAGCCAAGTTTAGTAAAGTAAACATCGCAATGAAAAACTCATAAACGTTAACGTAGAAATAAGAAGTCAAGAACAAACAATCTCCGGGAAACTAATTCGTGCTCTCGACGGAGACGAAACCTCTTTTATGTTTTCGCAAGGGCTTAATATAAAAATTACTTTTTTGCTAAAGCTCTGAGTAAAAGCTACAAAGTACGTGTGACGTGTATAAACACATGTGTGTGTTGGGTTCCTTATAATATTTTGTTGTTATATATTTCTTGTCTATGAATGAGGTGTCTAAGATATACAGACTTATCTGTAAAATACAATGTACATTTTTCTTAATCATTGCATCTGGTGCCATTGTAATTGCCTGAGTATTATTGTTATACAAATAAATAAATTGTGATTTGAAGTTTTTCAATGTCGATACATACATTGGAAAACTTCCTAGCTAGCCTAACTTCCTATGGTCATCCAGTCAACTATCAACGTTAAAATTATCTACGTAGTTTAAAAAATCCAGCGTACTAATATAAGTAGTTTTATACCGACTTAAAAAAAAGAAGTTATTTGTATACCTCTTGTGGTAATCTTCATTACTGTAGGTAGGTACTTATTCGTTTTGTTGCCTCTATCATTTTATTTACAGGAGTGCAAATAAAGAAAAGGAATCTCTGATCAGACCTATCTGGTACACTGGCAGATAATGCTTTTGGCTTAAAGTCCGCTATACGTACAATTTTTTTTAATGATTCAGTGTATTGAACTTTACTTGAGATTTATGTTCTATCTTCCACCTACAGACCCCTAAACACAACCTTTATGTATTATCATCATGCGTGCGGATTTGCGAGCGATTCCGTTACGCCCCGTTGAAGCCTCACATCGCGCGTGGCGATGTCTTGTTTGAATAAAAAACATATAGCAATAAAATCAAGCAGTGCCATGATGAATGGAAAAGTTAACAATGTATTGAAATATTTAAAAAAAAGTAAAAAACGTGCATCGCGCGTGGCGACGTCTTGTTTGAATAAAAAACAGATAATATAGCAATAAAATCAAGCAGTGCCATGATGAATGGAAAGGTTAACAATGTATTGAAATATTTAAAAAAAGTTAAAGAACGTGCTTTGGTTTTGATGAGATCAGCAACATCCATAATCATTATATCTAACTTTTTCTCTCAATGCTTAATTATCACAGTAAAATAAAATTATATTTCTAGTATACGTAATTTTAATTATTGGTTACATAAATGATTAAATAAATTCTGTATTTTGAATTTGATTTGCATACATACTACCTAGGTAGTATTCTACCGTATGTCATTTTTTTTCCTACTATACTAGATACATTGTCATCTATAGAGGATATACAAAAAGAGCTTTTGGTATTATTTTATGTTAAAATAACTAATTTATGTTATACGTTTTAAACCCAAAGTTCATACTAAACTTTTGATAAATTGTTAATAGTTAAACATTTAAACCCACTAGAACTGCTGCGGACAAACTTTTACAGTTTGTCAGAAAGATGATTGTATAAAAGGAGGTAAGAAATTGTTAAATAAATAAATAAAAACAAGTCTCAGTTCTATTGAAGCGTTTCAACATTTTCATTCGAAGTATCTATCAAATGATCAATTCAATCAATCGGGCACCAATCCAACCACAGCAAGTAATCACACACAAATCGCAACAAACTAAATGAAAACCCACAAAAAATTACATAACCAAATCTCATTTCATATTAAAATGAATCCGATCGTGTTTAGCAAAGACAGTTCAAGATACCCTCCTTCGTCACCCCAAGGTGACTCGAGATCATACTTTATCGGTTCTCGCATATGCAATCGTTTGGATCACCCCCTCGTATTCCTTTGATTATTGTGTTACCGAAACGAGGGCAGGAAAAAAATGTTTGCCGTGCACTTTTTGTGACATGTGTAAGAATGTGGTGAACGGATATTTGATCAAGGGTAAGAATAATATCCGAACGGGAAAATAGGATTGATATTTTCAGGTGTCCTTATTTTTTTAATATTTGGATTTGATGTTTGTCTATTATAATTTGTGGCTTCCGCCAATAGACCTTACTAAAAGACGCTGTAACGATTATGTATTACCAGAGGCACTAGAAAAGCAATGACATGATTATGCATAAAAACCTTACCGAGGAATCAAGGTTCTGGCGCATATTTATATATATAATATTTGATGGAAAGATTATCACGAAATGTCTATAAGAAACAAAACTAGATGCCGACGTGGCCTCTGATGCGGTCGTACTAATATCTTGACCTTCTTGTTTAAGTGGCATACGTATCGTTTCTGACGGCGGTGTGGAGTATTATGTTATGTATTTTTATTTATCATCGGATATTCCACCACATCACTAGTGACATAATCTATTTATTGTCAGCGGGCACGTAATGAATGATGTTTTGCATGGTCGGCGACATGAGAGTTTCTGCTTGTTAAAACCCCGGATATGACGTTCTTTTCATGTAAGCACGCAATCAAAAATGAATTTACGAACGCTGTATGGAGATTTGTTGGGCTTTGTTTTAATATGGTTTGCTTTGTCGCAGTAACAATGTTGTTACGTGAAATAATTAAATTTCGTCTTCGTTCTGAAAGTAAGTGTTCCAGTTGCAGCGGTTCCATATTTATATCTCATCATCATCTAGCAACCTATCTGTTGATTTCCTCTATAAGTTTATTTAGCTCTAAGCCTCAATTTATTAACATTGTTATCGGCTGTGTCTACAACTATTCTGCCCCAGCATTTGCCAGCGTTAACACAATATCTGACCACCAAATATTGTAACCAATTAAAAAAAACTTTTGGAGCCTGATAGCAATGAAGGTCCTGGTGGCATAAAAGGCTTCAACGCAAAACTGATCCTCCCCTTGACACACACTTCTCCTGCGACAACTGTGGCAAGGAATGCCGTACTGCAATTGGACTCCATAGTCAACAGAGGCGACGCAGACTCCAATTCAATCCTCCAAGACACTGCAAATATCAACTTTAAAGATGCTGAGGCCATAAGAGTGTCAAAGCAGTGTCATGAAAACTTATTTACTCGTTGAACACTTCAACTTTGACTAGCAAAATAGGGAATAAAAGTACTAGAATAAGATTAAAATAAACTTTCCTTTTTAAATGCCTTAGGCTATAATGCGCATACTTCAAGTAATATCACATAATGTGAAACAATCATATGCACTCAAGACGCGGCAAAGTAAAGGAGAATGAGCAATTTCGCCCCAAGCTAAATACAAATAAATGTCAATCCTTAAAAACGAATCTGCGTATGTTGTAGGTAAGATAATAATATAGACATTTAAGTATTAACTAGGTTTTGTCTTAAATTCTAATTTTTTAATTCTAAAAAATATTCGTATTAAGGATAACGTCATCTACTTAGTTTCTGACCTTATTTTTATGATCCATATAATAATAATAGCATTTATTAACAATCAATTCATTAAACTATAAAATGATCCATGATCAATGATAAATAAATAGTAAATAAATAGATCAATGGTGCTTTATTATTTTACAATTACTAGATACAACATTTACAGATAACATGTTTTGATTGGTGATTTTAATAAAGTTTTACTCTATCGCACATAACTGAAATTAGAAATTTCTCTAAATACCCAACTCTCATATCTCACTGCAACTTACGCATGTGGTCCAAAGAGGCTGGGGGTGCAATTTGACAAAAATAAAACGCGATATTGGCATCGCAGAAACAAATGATACGGGAAACACTTAAATCACACTCATTGATGCGAGATTGGAAATCTTGCGCATTTTGCTCCACAGTGCGGAGGTTTTGCTGAAATTGAGATATAATTTGTTTCCAAATGGATTCCTTTTGGGCTGTAATTTATTCTCGTAATAGTCCTTTATAGAGCATTTGGAAGTAAACGGCATCAATTTACGGATGAAAATTGCGTAAATAAATCTATTTTGGATTTTTATTGTAATCAATGAGTGATTCAATGAGTGATCAATGAGTTGATTTGAAAACTATATCCCATGTGTTTTTTGTTTCACATACAAACATCGTTCTCCAAAAAAAAACAAGAGATGCAGAGATGGTATCACGGTATACAAATATTTGATAATTATTACTACAAGTGTAAACGTTTTGATAAAGTAATCAAAACGTTTTAAATGAGTAGGGTATGCAAACAAACAGACCATAAAAACACAAAATGAAATAAAATGTATTCACTTTGTATTTCTATCAACGAAAATTGAAACGTTCGCCGTGATTAAACTGTTTTTTCACAATCGGAACTGTTATTACTATTCGCGAAACGTAAAATAAAGTGGCAATTTATTCAAACTCAGTATACGGTATAAATTACACAGCACCCTTTTTGAACTTAATATACGCTTATTGCTCCACAATAAATCAAGGATACGTAAATATTCAATAGCGAATGGTTCCGCGTTGAATAAATCGAAATTACAATAGAATATGACTAGTTCGTGCTCGTGGCTTCACGTCAATGCAGGCTCAAGGGTAAAATTATTTGGTGTAAAATTGCCTTACAGTGTCAAAACAGTCAAAAAGCCGTCATAGCTTATGGTAGGAATGTAAGTAGGTATTGCATTGTGTAAGTACATTATGACGAATGACACTACATAAATACAGAAGAATATTAAAGAGGTACCAAAATTTTAGAAGACTGACGCACATCAAAATCCTGAAAATCTTTTCGTGTAAATTTTCCACATTTTTTTTAATTCAAAGAATACCAATCCTACAAACTGCTCAGGATTTAAGGACAAACATACAATGAAAGATAGATATAAATGTTTTAATGCCAACGCATTTGGCGTAAAGACAAATGGGGAGGCAAATATAAGCCGAATTTTGGAGTTCGAAAAATTATATTCCTCGTTCGTATTTTATCTCGAAATTACAACGCACTATCGAAAATTGCTATCGATAAAATTTGCGTTACTTACACCATTGGAAATAAATTTGGGTATTTGTCAATTAATGTGACACTCTTTTACTTTTACTGTTCGTTGTTGTGATTGGAAAAGTAATCGTTATTTTTGTTGGATAAATGTATTACATGATTTTTACCGACTTCAAAAAAAGGAGGTAATCATATAAATTTCACTTGTAAAAAGCATCTGTGATTCTGTCACAGAGTCACAGTTGCTTTTTACAAGTGAAATTTATATCATTTAGTTTGTATGGTGACAAAACATGTATGGTAATCAATTTGACATGTATGTATTTGATATAGTTAGAATTGGATAAAATTTGAGTATGCCATGGGTGCAAAATTTCGTAAGTTTGACATGACGTCAAGCTTACGTACACCAACAGTCTACGCACATCATGCTTCTACTCAAAAATAATATGTTTATCCTAAATATAAGTTTAACAATAAAACATCTAAAAGTCGTCGTGATCACATTGGCGATAAATGGAGAGAAAACTTATTATTCTGGTGCCAGCCATGCCACCTTATTTTTATAAATATATTTTACGATCTGTTAAAGTTTTGAGTATGAATTTGAAATTGAACGACGTACATTAGAAAACACTTCATCAAACGGTACAGTTTCAGCCACTGTATATCTATGAAAATGACCGCAACATATGCGTCAAGATTTAGTTTATATTTCCAACTTTGCTCATCTAGAAACGAAACTGTAGTAAAGTTTATGCAGTGACAACATATTTCACGAATGCGGCCTCATAACGCTGCGTACACACACACTACACATTTGCATCGTGCCCCATCGTGTGTCAAGATTTCGGGAGTGTGCATACAATTTTGCATTAGAATATGTTACAAGAATTGAAATGTTAAAATAGACGCAAGATATCTTTATTGTGATATATAGATAGATTACTCTTTATTGCACACAACATTTAGTGAATTTACAAAGTTTAAAGGAAATGTACAACTTAGGCGGTCTTATCACTATAAGCGATCTCTTCCAGACAACCTTTGGGTAAAGAAATTATGGTGATGTCATCACAAAGATAATTCGTAAGTTTATTTTAACAAAAATTTTTTAAGATTTAAAAAAAAGTGGGTGACAGATTATCTATGTCAGTGTTTGTGTTGGTTCCGGCTAATATTGGTTGATATTAGTCGTTAAGCCTAGTCAGAGGCCCTATGGGTGGCTTGATAAAATCTGACCGCAAGGTTGGTCACTTGCCTTGCAAACACCCCTCCGCCAATCCGCACTGAGCCCGCGTGGTGGAGTATGGCTCATACTACCTCACATTTGAGGTAAGGCCTTTGCCCAGCAATGGGATGCTTACAGGCTACTGGCTAACTTTACTTTTTTTTACTATAAGACTTGCACGTAAAGATCCTTATAATGAAGATTTTTCACAGAAAATCAAACTCCTTCAGTGCGAAAAGACGATCTAACAGGTGATTCTGTAAAATGGACCGACACGATGGAATTCAGAGTTCTAAAAATAAACCTGGAACGTTATTTTTTAAAACAACCCAACTTTATAAAAATTATCGACCGTTAACCGTAAAAAGACAAAATTTTCATCATTTTAGAAGTGAAATTGAGCATGTCGACATATCGCCCAGTAATAAAAGCATCACAAAAGAAAAAAAATAGGATATTTTATCAATATGTAGCGGAGATACACCAATAATAAGAAACCAAGAGCATATGCACTTATATAAATCACTGCCCCATGATTATTTTTGTCATATCGCCAAAAAAATTTGAATTCTTAATAATAAATAAATTATCCCAACCTGTATTTTGTTTAAATTAACTTGCATCGTATTGGCTTAACTGATAAAACTTTTAAATTGTTACATTACGAACAGGCGTAAGTGGATCTTTTGTGAAAAAAACTTAATTACTCTTAATCTAATAAAAGTATGGGAAATTAACATATAAGAAAACTTATGGTATTAAATTTGCTATAAATTGAGGTTCTTATATCTTGTTTAACTATAGTAAATAACCCTATATATGCGTGAATGTCACCCGCATTTTCTTTAAATGTCGCTCCTGTAAAATTGATATAAATCAGTTTCGCCTTTTCGTGATTCGACCGACGATGTATGTATTTGATATAGTTAGAATTGGATAAAATTTGAGTATGCCATGGGTGCAAAATTTCGTAAGTTTGACATGACGTCAAGCTTACGTACACCAACAGTCTACGCACATCATGCTTCTACTCAAAAATAATATGTTTATCATAAATATAAGTTTAACAATAAAACATCTAAAAGTCGTCGTGATCACATTGGCGATAAATGGAGAGAAAACTTATTATTCTGGTGCCAGCCATGCCACCTTATTTTTATAAATATATTTTACGATCTGTTAAAGTTTTGAGTATGAATTTGAAATTGAACGACGTACATTAGAAAACACTTCATCAAACGGTACAGTTTCAGCCACTGTATATCTATGAAAATGACCACAACATATGGGTCAAGATTTAGTTTATATTTCCAACTTTGCTCATCTAGAAACGAAACTGTAGTAAAGTTTATGCAGTGACAACATATTTCACGAATGCGGCCTCATAACGCTGCGTACACACACACTACACATTTGCATCGTGCCCCATCGTGTGTCAAGATTTCGGGAGTGTGCATATAATTTTGCATTAGAATATGTTACAAGAATTGAAAAGTTAAAATAGACGCAAGATATCTTTATTGTGATATATAGATAGATTACTCTTTATTGCACACAACATTTAGTGAATTTACAAAGTTTAAAGGAAATGTACAACTTAGGCGGTCTTATCACTATAAGCGATCTCTTCCAGACAACCTTTGGGTAAAGAAATTATGGTGATGTCATCACAAAGATAATTCGTAAGTTTATTTTAACAAAAATTTTTTAAGATTTAAAAAAAAGTGGGTGACAGATTATCTATGTCAGTGTTTGATATTAAATTGTTTGATAAATTAGTAACACTGAATTTTGTCCTACAGCTAAAAAAAATGCAACGTTGAGTCTAAATAAATAAAATTTATTAATATTACTATTAAAGCAAAATGACACATTTATTGTCATTCTGCAGTGACCTAAGTTAAGGGAGAGATCAAAATACATAACATTTTAAGTGGTCATTTTTCACACTACCTATGTGTTGAGCACTACTAAATCCTAAAATCTTCTAGTGTAAACTAAGCCCTACAATAGGATGATCGCAACTCGTATCCCTCTCCAAGACTCGACTTGAGCCGGTATTGCGAAAGTTTGCAGCTCAACGAAAATACACAGGAACGCTTTCAAAAGAGTGATTGTACACATAAACGCGCATCACCCTTTCACGAAACCTCAGAATTCTTAACTCGAATTTTAACCGTATAGTCTTGATTATAAAGGTGAAAACTGCTTGAGTAAGATTGGCATTTGTGTATAGGTTGATGTGAGTGTAAAACTTGATTTTTTTTTCAAACTCACTCACGGATTATGTTCACGGAATCACGGCAATCAGATCCTTTGAAGAAGTTTAGTGGATGTGCTCTCTCGGATCGGTGTCATAGGTTTAGGCGTCGGTGCGGATATAATACGCTCATGTTAGGTGGAGAGTAGTTGTGTTAAATACGATTTTGGGACAGTTGTCTAGAGCAGTCGTCAGATATTAGAACCGTCTTTATGAACGAACTAAAGGAGTTTTTTTTATATTTCTAATATCAATTAAATTAATAGTTAGGTACAAGTATGTACTATGTACCTAACATAATATTTAAACACTAAAAGGGGGGCTTTCCCTCAATATCAAAAATATTTGAACTCACATGTTTGTTGTTGAAAAACTCCTTCACTATGCTCTATGGATTACTATGGTTACTCTTATTATCATATTACTCATCTAGGCTCTTGTATGTGGAGTTTTTCCCAAAACTCCAAATTAGGGAAGGAGTGTGGTGGTTTCCTCTTGCCTTCCATTCCACAGTTTAAGAACCGGGGGTTTCATATCTCTTAATGCCTATTCATTAGCCTTTCCTGATATACTGGATCATTAGCCTTCTACCAGAACTGATGTTGCTGCTACACCACACCAGGGACTGCTACCAAACACCTTTTCCTCTTTAAAAATCAAATAAACTTGCAACGTCTGTCTCTTATTATCAACGTTGTTGCAATAAATCTCTTCCACCTCACATTGCATGCAAATTCTTATCAAAAAGATACATAAAAAACCTTAACCTGTGCCAAACTCGGCGAAGTAATATCTATTTACGGCGAAATGTGTCCGTTTGTGTTTTACGATCTCTAAAACAATTTGTATGCTCCTGGTGTTGACTGTAAAAGTCTGGCGCGGTCAGAGGCGCTACTATGTCTCACAAAGTCCGTATTTTGGAATTCCTATCTTCCTAGTTGGTCTTGTGATCATCACTGATCTCTTCTAAAGAAATCTCGGGTAATTATTTTTTATTCAACCTAAATCATCTTACTGATAGGCATATGTCTCCCTCAAAACCTTTCATTGATCCTTATCATCCACTATGATGTCTAGACGCCCTTCTAGGCTAAGATAGATTTATAGTAACTTGATCTCAAATAGGACAGTAACATTAATAACTAATACGAATTACAGTTTCCTGTTTTATGATATGATATGTTTTATGATATTTGGTAGGGCCCAAAAGATAAGGAGACATGTTTCGCACATTTATTTTAATTTTTATATTTGACGTTCATAAGTGTCATTTCATGACTTAAATTGAAATAAATATTTTGAATTTTGAATTTGAAATTGAATATGTTTTGCCGTCCGTTACAAAATCATTACACCTGAAGTCCTTGTAATTTGTTTGTATGTTTTTTCTGTCTTCTTTACTTTTATAATGCTCGGAGACAGGAAGTTGAAGTGTTTCACTCCCATGATTCGGACACGTTGCACCATTACTACAGATCTCTCTCCAGTTGTGCCGGACTGCTGTTTTGCGTAAATAAGAGAGTGAAAGAACCGAGAGTGTCCTTGTTTATTGCGCACACGCTTGAGCACTATAATATGCCCTACACAGGTGGCATTGAGTTGAGGAATTTTTAAAATTTTAATTTATTTCCGAAACTAGCGAGTGAAATGTAGGCCTTATATCCGAAAATACGGGTGATATAACATAGTAAGACCTCAAACAGCAGTGCACAATACACATTCTGGCTGGTGCAATATGGGTGATATGAGCAAGTTAATTAATATATTAAGGCATTTACATTTGTGATTTAACTGTCGGGGTAAAATGCTACCGTATAACGTATCCCAATTTTAATAGAGTTTGATATAACATGCTTAATTCAATAGGATGGATTATGTTATGATACAATGTAGATTGCATAGCTCATACACGTTTATACTTAAAGGTTGAACGTGGTCGCCTCACTTAATTTCTACGATCACAAGTTTTGTGTAAGTAGACATTTATCACCATACGTAAAATACTAAATTTAATTTAATATTATAAAGCAAGTGTGGAATGAAAAGCAGCGCAAATAAAAGTGTTAAAACGAGTGTGAACGAATTCCACTACAAATAAAACTACAAACACAAAAAGTGCCAAGACCTGCGACAAAATAGCGCCTTACACGATATTTTATATTTTTATTTCCAAACCAGACAACCTCTATCCAGGTGCAGGATCTGATAAGCAGACACTAAAGCCTAATCAGGTGGACCTTTTGTTTGTGGTCGGGTCAACGCACTGGCGGTGGTGAAAATAGACCAGCCAGCTAATTGTGGGTGAGATTGACGAGAGATGGACACGCGATCTAGACTAATGGGTGGCAGATTAAATGTTGGAGTGGAACGAAAAAATATACACTGACGATTTTTAAAGATAAATATAGGTACTTGATGGTTGGATACCAACATTCAACTACGTCATTCGACGGAACTAATGTGTAATACTATAAGACGCGCTTTCACACATAGGTGACTTTAGCAGCGCAACGGTCGCGCGACAGCCGCGCTGCTGATAATTTCGTACATAAATGACAGCAATAAGTCATCACATTAAAGCGACAGCACTGCTGTTGTGCTGCTGTCGCTCTTATGTGAAGGCGCACTCAGGCGACTTTAGCAGCGCGACCGTCGTGCGACATCCGCGCTTCTGATAATTTCATGCATAAATAACAGCAGTAAGCTTTCACCTTAGAGCAACAGGCGCACTTACTCAGGCTACTACTGTCAAAAGAACGTCAAGAAACTGGTAGATAAAGCCCTAAGACATTGTGCCTGTCAATGGTAGAACTCACAGTGAACAAAGTTAAAAGCAATAAATAAATAAGAAACTCACTAATATAACATGAAACTTAGAGCCTGTTTCACACTGTCCAAGTACTGGTTAGTGCTATCTGCCAGATTACGATATAATGTTCTTTGCGTGAATTTTCCGTTGGGAATTTCTAACTTGGAAATTGTGAAACACGGCCCTTACGATTTAGTCAAGAAAAGTTTGAATTTAATGTCAGAAGGTGAGAATTGGAAAAGAGTTCTGCTCAAATGAAGCCTCATAATCATTCTGGTAGCCATAATTCAAACTTATTACTTACTTAGCTTTCTTTCTGTTATTCCTTAGCTACACAAGATCAGAGAATTGAAGTTTCTTTACAGTTGTTGCCGTTTTATTCGAGCAAAACCTGCGAGGATAAAGTCTGAAAAGTGGCTGGGAACATTTTTTATAACTTCCCTCGTACTTTTGCTTACTTAAAATTCTGTAGTTTCAGAAGTATTGTGTTTGATAAATGACTAGCACTTGCAGATTAAGACTAAACAATCTGAGCTCGTAAATAAACTCAAGCTGCGGTTTATTATGCTTATACAGAAAACTTTCTGACAACATTTTTCTTTAAAGTTTTTAGCAACTATGAAATTCGTTATCCCACCAAAGTACCTGTGCATACATGGCCCATTTATGGATGTGTTTATCAACATTCTTTTGTTTACGGACCCGCCGGCGTCCTATCAATCCGTAAGGCTTTAGTTAGACTACGTAACTATAACTAGATTAAGGTAAAATCGAATAAATCAGGAAAGCAATAAAATAATTGATAAAATAACTTACTATATTTACTTTTTTGGCGCAGACTGCCTCTACATTTACTAGTATATCACAAGCAAGTATTTATAAAATTTTTACTATAAGCAGTGTAAAAACTTTATCCCATTTCACGTGAAAAAGTATTCAGTCTGTGTTTCCCAATCGGCTCTATGATAATCCGTCTGCTATCAGAGTTCTGTGCCGTTACCATGAGTTTACGACGGTTTTACTCGCTAGCGACAACGTAAAAAAGTCTATGGAAAATTGCACAGCGCCCCTAGTGGTCACGTGCAGAACTAAAATTTACCATACAAAAAGTTACGTCGTCGCTAGCGAGTAATACCGTCGTGAACTCATGGTAACGGTACTGACGTTGGCATTACAGGATGAGATATTCAGAAGGCTGGACGCAACAGAATTTCTTATTTTATAATATTTTTTACATAAAAGCTAACTCTTTTAAGGGTTCCGTAAACCAACAAGGAACCCTTAGATGGACGAGTAGACGGAGCCCGTCCGTCCGTCTATCCGCAGTTTGGTTTATAAGACTAGAGCTGATAAATCAAGTTTTTACAAGATAACTTTTTATTTGCTTTAAGTCTATCTGCACTTTTTTCAAGTATCATGTAGTAACTACAATTATTTCATCTTTCTCACTATGAGCACACTGTGTAGACATTTTATACCATAACTCAGCTTCTACAACTCTTTACAAAAAGTCCAGCAAAATACGAGCATGCTTTACGTAGCATAAAATCTGGAGAAGAATTTTCATAGCGATAATGCTCGAGTACTGCGCCCTGGGCCACCGATATCGGTAAATTTACAGCGCAGTAAGCCGCAAATATGCGCCAGTGTTGCCATAGCTAAAGCAATTGACGGGTTCTACGGAAATCGAAGTACATAAAAGCCAATTCTACGATCTATACCTAATTAATTAGTCGATAAGGTAATTCGATGATCTCCAAGGTTTAGTGGCTAACACGCTGGGTTTCAGGGTGTCGCCGTTCTGAGGTTCCGGGTTCGATTCACGTTCGGGTCAAAGTAGAATCATTATTTTCTATTTTGTCTCGGAGGTACTACTGTTGTTTTTAATTTCCATACCACAAGTGCATTAGCTGCTTAATTTGGGATCAGGGCAGTGATTTGATTGTTGGCAAAAATTAAATTAATTTATTTATATATTTTTTTTAACCTGTATCACTTCCAATGTCCCTCTCCAAGACGAACAACTTCCTCTTCTCGGAAAGCTAACCAGACCAAAATAAGATAGCTATTGTCAAAGAGGTATAAATGAATGAATGAATGAATGAATGAATGAATGAATGAATGATTTATTTGCATTTAAACGTAGAATATTGTTTTAAAGTATTTGACGATGTCATCGATGAACAAAGATCAAAGACTTTAATAGCATGTAATGCATTCATCACCATGTCATTTCGTTTAAGTCATTCAATTTTCGTACCAAACACGGTAGTTAAAATGTTTTTGCTGGCAACACTGTATACGTGCCCACGGCAGCCATTGATCTCCCAAATAGCTGGATGCACCCTTTGTTTTGCAAATTACGATTGAGGTGGAACGACGTGATAAGGCGCCTTATATTTTTCAATGCTCGCCTCGTGAGCGCAGACCTTTATGGTTTTGGAATAAAGCTATGGTCAGTGTGAGTGGAGCGTCATGCAAAATAAATGATTGGTCTATTCTTTAGTGTTCATGGCTAGCTTATTTAAACATAATAGTTATCAATACTTAATAAAGGAAGACTGGCACATTAGTCGTAACATGGCCCTTTATATTGTATATTAAAATGGGAGTTGGAACTATCGGCCCAGTTGCGTGATCGATATCTTTCGTTAAATTAACTAATTGTTAAATGTCGTTTACGAGTTGTTGAATATTTACGATTGTGTGCTTTGAATAAAAAAATACTTTTAATGACTATTATTTAAGGTTTTTTTTTTTCAAACACGCACAATCATAAATATTCAAACGCTGGTAATGTCATTTAACTATTAGTTGAGTTAACTATCGATCACGCAACCGGACCTTGGTCGGAATTCATAAGATTTATATTTTTGAATACCTTTTCTATTATTGGCGTACTAGCCCAGCTAGAAAATGCGAAACAAAAGTGAATACTGAGACCGTTTTCCAGACTACAACTAAATTGGGCTTTAGTTGCTAAGATTGCTGCTACCGCGCTAATTGTACAGCCATTCAGCGTTCCCTTTGTTAACTAAATTAAATTAATTGCTAGAAAATTTCCAACCCGCCACTGCAGGGGTTATTTAGAAGATGAGAGTTGGCGGTGACTGGTCCTTTGGACCGACACGATTAAAAATGCCACAGAAACATTTGGGCAGTAAATTTCTTGGGAGCAGGAGGCAACCACAGTATCTCATAGTTACAGTAGCAAAATTTAGTAAATTAGGCGCTTCGAATAACATGCAATTTTTATATAATAATGAAAACCTTTTACCTACTCACAAAAGCTGTTTTTAACTAGGTAAATAACATTGAATCGTTTCTTTTAATTAAATTCAAAGCAGAAGTGTTAGTCAGGTGACTAAAAGGAGGTGGTAAAATATTAACCATGTCTTACGCAAATAAAAAATTCATTTATTCAACCAATCAAATGATGTGCATGTACCTAATATTTATTTGACGGTCTTCCTGAAAGTACCCAATCAAACATTTGAGGGTTAAGAGCTGTCAAGAACTTGTGGAAGATTCTCGAGCGTGCAATTGGCAAACCTTACAACTTGCTTTTGTCTAGACTTTAACTTCCCTCATAATTGTACTTACTATTTACAACAGTATTTTTTAATTTAATCTGAATAATTCCTTTTTAAATACAAATTGCAAACATTCCGTACAATACATCGCACTCGCATTGTAATAAATTAATATCAAACACAGTGAGGATTTTTTATATATTTTTTTAATGTTATTTTCAATCATTTTATTCACACTTTGAACTTGCTTTTCCTTTGAAATTCCGTTATTATTATTCTTTCTTAATCCCCTTTGATGTGCATCCCTTTAAGTAACCATAAAACGTATAAAAGCATATTACTTTTGTACTGACAGCTATAATTATGGCCGAATAAAGATTCCACTGACGTTATGAATGGAGCCAAGCGATGTGGTAACAATTCTCCCCCTTGTAAGTTTTATAGTACAACAGCGCGTCAAGGTATACACGGCGGTATCTTACGCCGTTGTAATAAGGGTTAGTTTCCAACAAAAATGTGTCATCTGATGTGCTGGAGGCTATACCCTTACAAATGCCGCAAATGTTATTATTTTCCCGTCGTAAAACAACAAAATAATATTGCAACATGATCCCTCGCTAATCTCGAGCTGATTCTCACAAAGACACGTTTTATAGCTCATTCTAATTCATTTTATACGACCGCAGGTTTTTTTGACTGTCAAATAAAGGGCCCATTGTATGGATGCATCGGAGTGTAAACATATGGAGCATAAAAATGCTTCGTTAAAGTTATTGCTATCGTTTAAATCACGTGATAGTAGGGCTCAACTACAAAGAAACAAGTTGTTGCGGAATTTCATATAGGGTGGTCATAAAATCACGCTTCTTAAAGCATATTGCCTATATTTATTTATGGACCAACCATACCAAAAAAGGCATACAGCGCCCTGCGTGTCCAATATAATAACGGCTTAAGGGCGTTGTTGCGGCTGCTGCGCTTCTGCGATGTTTGCGCTTGCAGGAGTAAAAAGACTGCTGTATTGCTGCACAGATAACGCGGCATCTGCCAAAGCGTCCTAAAGGAGATGGCTGACAGTGGGAATGTTTTTATTTATTACTAGCTTTTGCCCGCGACTTCGTTCGCGTGGACTTCAGGTTCGTCCCGTCTAGTAGCGCAAAAAATGTGTTTTTTTACGACCTCACATTAGAAACCTCAAAAATTGTAGCCTATATGTTATTCTGATGTATAAGCTATATTGTGGTAAAGTTTCATTCAAATCCATTCAGTAGTTTTTACGTGAAAGAGTAACAAACATCCATACATCCATACAAACTTTCGCCTTTATAATAGTAGTAGGATATTTTATTTCACAACCTAAATTTGTAAAAAAGGTGGACTTAACGCCATGTGGCATTCTCTTCCAGGCATTGTCCACTTGATCAGTCACATGATCAACCGAACTATATCTATTACACAATTGATTACTAACATAGTAATTTAGTCGTTCATTATACACTTTCTGGATCGATTATTTTTATTTAAAGTAGGTAATTCCTGTAAAATACATGCTCATGATATTTTGACGAACTGCTCATCTCTTTCTTATATATGATGATTAAAACCAACTGTTGGTTTCAAAGGAATCATGTTTTTCAATTGTAAAAAAATCTTTTACCTTAATATTTATATTATTTCATAATATTTGACGACATTAGTAAATAAAATATCTTGTTTTAAACTTTCATGGTCACTACATGGTACTCGGTGATCATGGCGCTTGCAACAGTGCCGAAATATCGGAAGCTCATAAATAATAAGGTACATGGCAATCCCGTATCTAACTATTCTAAATAAAATATCTCTCAGTCAAACTCTACTTATGTGTCACGCAATGTTCGTTTGAATGCTATTCATTTCCAGTAAAAACCATCACAACCGCACAAGTAAATAGATATTGGTCCGCATTTTAAAATTATTCGACCCTTACCTTTTAATCCTCGCCCCAATGGAATCCTGCCACAACTTCATATTATCTCTTAATAGGTACACCCGCCTATTTACCTAATTGATACCGTCCAATACATTTTTACATTCCAAAGGTTTTCTCGTAAATGTTAATTTTCTGTCGCTTTTGAATAGACACAAGCACAAACGTGTCCTGTATGTGAAGATAACGTTAAAAGTAATTGCATCGCCCTCCACCGCAGTTTAAACTCAAGAATGAAGTATTTAGGGTTGTTATTTCGTTGCGGGAAGATAAATTTAGGGTGCAATATTATCTTCTTCACAGCCAAATAAATGAGAAAAAACCGGGGTCCAGCGGACGAAGTTTTTAATTCGTAATTACAGGACAGCGGGCAGCTTTAAGCACCATTAACTTTTTTCGTAGGCAGCCCTGTATGTATATCTATAAAATGTAACGACACATTTTATTGTCCACATTCAAATTAGTCGGTTCCACGTCGTTTGAAGAAAATGTTGTTAGTGGAAATTAGATTTTGATGTAATTGTCTGGATATGGTTTGTTTATGTTAGTTATAGTTCGTAACTTTAACCGTAGCTTTAAGTTCTGTCGATTTTCGTTTTAGTTACAGAACTCAATACAAACAATAACTTAAGAAGTTGTACCTTATTAAATAATCATCAGAGAATATTTGATAACACAAAACCAGTGTACATAAGCAGCATTAAAATATTTATTTATTGCTAAAATCTTTTTACATCATAAAATATAGTCGTGTTGGCTACACCACTTATAAATAACTCGAGAACGGGTAGACCAATTTTCATGATTTTTACTTTGTTGGATTTGTCTTTTCCCCAAATTGGATAGTAACCATAAAAAAGAGGCCGGGTTCAGGATGGGGCTGGGAGGGGAACAATCGCTGGGACCTCTAGTTATGTATTAAAAAAAACTTATATAATTTGCTTACAAGCACTTCAAACGATTAAAACGGACATAGCACAAACGGATTCCGACTACTTTGCTATCGCTTGGGAGTATGTAAAACGCAAGATTTCATCCATCTCAAAAAAATTTACAACAAAACTGAAAGCCTCAAAACCAGCCGATTCAAATCACGGCACATCCAAGCGTATTGGTATCGGAAAGTGCGTTGTTAGTAGATTCCCTCTCGACTTTATTGCGTCTCCGAGAGTACTCGACACCTCTCTCGCCTAGTTACCGCGTTTTGACGTGCGTGCGATTTTTATACCATTTTTGCACTTACTCTGTTTGCTACCGCCACTTTGATGTCTAATGGACCGATATTGCGAGTGATGTGGATTTCGATTGTGGATAGTCTCTTTGTGAAGATACCTTGAACCTTCTAGAGTTTTTTAATGGTTGGTAGGATAGTTATTCGTTACCCAATGTACTCGTTCGGATACATAAAGTAACTATGTATGCAGAACTTACCTAGTATTTTTACCGACTTCAAAAAAAAGGAGGTAATCAATTCGACCTGTATGTATGTGATATAGATACAATGGGATAAAATTTGAGTATGTTAATCATAAAGGCTTCCAATTAAGTAAATAAAGTTTTTTAGTTAATTTTTTTAAGGCGGTTTAATTTTTTAAATCATTTATATTAGGTCAGCGTACGGAATCTAATTATAAAATATCTAAGTGTGCTCCTACCCATAACAGAATTTTTTTCGTAGAAGAGTAAGAAATATAGGAAACTAGCGGACCCGGGGCACCGTACCGCCCCGTTTTAAGTATTCGGCAAAATAAATCATGAAAATCAGTCCATCCATTCTCGATTTATAAGTGGTGTAATTGAAACTTCTTCCTTTTATGTATGAAAAATGTATTATACCTAACATAAGTATAATGTGCGGATTGGTGGAGGAGTGTTTGCAAGACAAGCGACCAACCTTGCTGTCAGATGTAATAGACTGTGCCCGCGTGTGTGCGTGGAGTATGGCTTATACTTCCTCATACTCGAGGTAAGGCCTTTGCCCAGCAGTGGGATGCTTACAACTTTACTTTACTTACATGTACATAGAGACACACAACAGCTGTCCAAGCATAGTTATGTCTCCAATCTCTGAAACCCAGTAAGGACCTGAACGACCCTTCAAATGACGCTAGCGCACATTTTTAATCAACTAACACTCAAACTGCTCACATATTCGGGGTTCACACATCGAAGTTGCTGAGAAATAAATCTAGGGTTGTCAAAAGTACCCACCTAACAGTTTTTTTTTTTGCCAAAGCATCAAAAATAGCAACATTTGTAGACTCGAATATTTATAGTTAATGCGTCATTGTTTGTTGTCCTAAACAAAGTGTTTTACTAACACTCGACAGTAGTTCAGTAGTTGTAGTACTTTAAATTAATTCTGCGGTAGTAGATTTGGGGTGTCTTTTTTATAATTTATAAATATGAAATAAAAAATTTACTTGCTGATAGGCAACCACTATAGGTAACTCTATTTTAGGTACTGTATAGGGCCTATGCAGTTAACCCCATCGTAACCATAACATCTTATTTATGTATATTAGCTGATAGCTATGAGATATAGACCTAACGAGTTTCTTTAGGTCATAGTTGCGAAACTAGTCGTACAATATCTAGAGAACACTGAATAGTCTTCCCTTCGGACCCTTAAAATACCATTTGGACATGAGTACTTATGTCTACCCAAATATATATAAGTTATTGAAAACGTTCCGCCACGGATTCAACTTTCTGCATTCCCAAGCGGTCGACTGGTAGAGAATACCCTAAGGCATTAAGTCCGCCAATTGTACAATTCACAGTGCAATAAAGTTTAGATAAATTAGTTAAATAAGTGCCCAGAATCCTATTTTTTCCAATCTGTAACTAATCTTTGATAGTCGTTCCGTAAATTAGCCCGACAGTAGCCAAAAATATAATTCTTTGGAGTAAAAATCAAAATCTATAGTCAAAAGCCTATAGGCATGACTGGGAGAGAATGCATTTAGCATCAAATCTACCTTTCACACTCATATTTGTGCAATACTTAAATAAAGCCGTACATTTTAATAGTTGCAAGTCGACAACCCTATTTCCTCGCCCCTAAGTTTTCTCGGAACAACTTTTCTACGTCAAGAGCCGCTTTGATTCTCTCGTCAATTTCGAGTGTCTCTTGCGGACATGCTTTCTCAATTTGGTGGACTATTTGCCCACCCTACGCTCCGAAGTGGACAATCGGGACTCCATGTTTCAATTAACGAAATAGAACTTTTTAAAAGATTTTTTTGTGAGAATCTTCGTTATTGTATTCGAAAATCAAAGCAGAGGATGGGATTGATCAATTGATCATATACATATATCCTTAAATAATAGATCTTAAAATGCGCTTAACAAATGATTTGTATGACTGTAGTGTCAATTAAAAATACTTTTAAAACAAGCTACATGCTGTGAAAGTCAATTAAAAAAAATGAAAGAAATAACATAATCATTTTTTGAATACTTTACCATAATATCAGGCTATCAAATGATTTTTAATACTATTCATATTACAACAGAAAACAAAATATTTTACTTGCTAACTTATTGGTTTATCATCATGAACAAAATACATTTGAGACTGGCATTTTGAACCACCACCATCTTTACAGACACGTGAATTCGAATAAAAGCATACTAAGTCGGAATTCGAGAGCAAAATGAACAAAGCCAACAAGTTAGAGAGTCTGAAATAATTTTCTTGGCTCGAGCGAACCCTTCTTTGGGAATTAAAGCATTTCCTTTATGCGCCGCGGCAGACGTCAGCGGCATTGTTTTGCGGACCCTACTTTTGCCATAGCCGGAATTGAACAGATAGTACGGCTAGCACAAAAATAGCTACATAACAACTGTTAGCAATAGTTATAATTGAACCTTTGAGTTAGGTATGAGTGTGCGATAGAATCGCTTTTTTTGGCTATTTATGACAATCTTACTGATGACTAGGCAGTTTGCGCTTAAACCTTAGCCTTGCCAAACAAAAAAAAGAAAGTTAAATATTTTGACACGTTTGACAGTTCTGATAAATGTCAAGTGGAGAAAAGATTGTTGATGGCTTGAGAAAAATAAATGTTGTTCAAGCCCAAAATGACAATTCTACTTAAGCAATTACTGACTCTCACGCGCAGTTTTCCGACGAAATAAGTACCTAATGGACATAAGACATAAGTACGTAATCCCACTAAGAATTAAGTTTTGGAAAAGTTATATCTTATTTGTATCTTTGACTAAGCATGTGCTGGCTTATCTTTTGGTTATTATGTTATTATTATATTACTAACTGTGAAATTCGTTCGTGCATCGTAAAACGCATGTCATGAAAACGTTAGAATGTAAATTAAAATATCTAGTTAATTCCATATAATTGTGTAAAGCGACCATGTAGAGCTATATCTTGAATAGAGTATACTCCAGCTAGTTTTCATCATTTTGGAAATAATTTACTTTTATCTCGCGTATTACGATTCTAAGTATGATTTTGAATTAATCATAAATAATATTAGACAAAAATCATCATAGGTTACATTGCTCTGCTGAAACCAAATTTTTATTATTATTAAATTAATTTATTAAAGTTAGAACAAAATTAAATGCACTTTTAATATAGAAATCAGAAACAACTGTGGCACCACAAAACCCAGACCCGTGACAATGTAGAAAGTTATGATTTCTACATTGACCCTACAGGGAATTGAATCCGGGACCTCGGAGCAGCGACGAACCACTACTCCATGGAGGTCAGATTGATTGGTATTGTACGTACTATCATGTCAATCGATAAGAGCCTCGTTTTAGGCTTGAATTGGAAGTATTTTAATAGCCACTCTAAAACCGAGCGACTTCTTGAATCACAAATTTAAAGTTTACTGAAATTTAATATTAAAGAAACGACTTTCCACAAATCCTCGTGGCTAAAAAACTTATATTCGAATATTATTATAATTCGCCAGACTGCATTTGCATAGCGACTATAGCTGACCCCGTGCAGTTTGCACGTATGTTTTTGCAACTTTATGAAATTTAAAGAGAATTTATGGTCGAAACTTAAGTCAACTTTTAGTTTGAACCGTTTGTATGCAGACGTGATTCGCTTAATAACATAGCGTTGGCAGCTTTAACAAAAACATTAAAACTGCAGCAAAACGGAGATTTAATTTACTTATACGAAATCAGGCAAATCGAACGGTTGAAGGGAAAGGCAATGAAAGTATCATTGCCTTTCCCTATAACTCATTCATTGGTTCTCCAACCATTTGACCTTATCAAAAGCTTGCTATACATGGTTAAAATGTATATAGATACTAAACGAAAAATTAGACTACATGCCATTATTTTAACAAAGTTGATGAAATATGACTGTATCACTAGCGGTCCCCAGCGTATTTGCCTGCGCGTTTTGAATTTGCTTCCTTCCTTCCCGTCGCAGCGTGATGTTTTATAAATAAGCTATCCAACTCATTTTTTAATCAGTCTATTAGTTCCTGAGATTAGCGCGTTCTATCAAACAAACTCTTCAGCTTTTATAATATTTGTTTATATAAAAAATAAACGGTGAACTGAACGTGACGAACATAAGAGCGCTTTCACATTTAGGTGACTTTAGCAGCGCGGCAGCAGCGCGACTTACGCGCGACAGTCGCGCTGCCGATAATTTCATACTATACACGGTAGCGCGGCAGCAGCACCGCAGCGGCGCGTAAGTCGCGCGGGTCCGTCCAACACACTATACCCATTACCCATTGCAGTGGTAATAATATCCCCGTATTAGCACTGCAAATGAGTAATGGGTGTAGTGGACACGACCCAGTCGCGCGACAGACGCGCTGCTAATGTGAAGGCATCCGCTGCTGCTGCGCTTCTGTCGCTCTTATGTGAAGGCGCGCTAAAACTCAACCTTTATGAAAATATGGGAAACATAATTTACACATATATAAACAAGATGTTTTCATTTATTTTTTTAATCATCAGTTTGTTTTTCTACCATTTCCATATACACTTTATTACAGGATAATGTCTCCGCTTTACTCGTATCGACAATGAACAGCGTTATTTCATAGTTCCCGACAAAATTGTGGTTGATACAGTCTTCAAATGGTTCCGTTGATATTACCAAATTTTTTATTGGGTAGCTGCCCTGGAAATAAAATAAATTCATAATTATCAGCCAAAGTACATCCACTGCTAAACAAATTTCGAAGGTTCTCCAATCTAGAACTTTTCTGCTCCAATGGTCATCATTTCATCGCGCTATGTGTCCTGTCCATTGCGACTTGAGCTTGCTGATTTGCAGGGCTATGTCCGATACCCTAGTTCTTCTACGTCTTTTTCACTTTTACTTTATCAAAGTACTAGCGGCCCGCCAGCGACTTCGTACGCGCGTAATAGTTTTACTTCGTTTGGTTCCCATAGATAGATCGTAGCGAACATTTTATAAGCCTTTACGCATTAAACTACTTCTATAGCCTTCCCTCATAAATTAGCTGTCTAACATTGTAGCTAAAATATTTTATAACCGGACTAATAGTTCCTGTTATAAGCGCGTTCAAACAAACAAACAAAACATCCAGTTTTTAAATATATACGTAAAAATGCGTAAAGATAAATGTTATATTTTATTTTACAACGAAATGGAAATACTTACTACGCCTATCGTCAATCGTATATTTCTTTCGGCAGCTAATGAAAAACCAGGCTATACTCCGTGCGCTTACACAGCATCATGCCACATACAGGCTTTGGGAGAAGCAAATTCCTTCAAGTCTTCTCCCGCTACCTTAAGAGTTTGAACTTTAGCTTTGTTTATAGTGATAGCGATTACTCTACTTTCTTGAATTCAAATCGTGAATTCAAAAGGTTAATTCTATGTAGGGATCTACCCCATCATCATCAATACCCAAAAGCCGTCCACTGCTAAACATAGGCCCCCACGAAAAGTTTGCAAAAAAAAAAAGATTGGACACCCTGCGACCACAGAAACAGCGTTGAATGTCCACCGACAATATGAACAAATGATTTGCAATCTACACTGTACACAGACCGCTTGATACCTACCCTGTTTAAACACAAAAAAAAATATTTACTGTTTTAAGGAATAAAATCTCTTCTCGAGCATTTTCTCGAGAGCAACATCAATAACAAACATGTGTCAAAACATTGTGTCTCAGACATGTCAAATGATTGTCAAAAACGATATAAAAATATTTTTATCATTAGCACTAAAGAGTATTGATATCAAATTCGAAGCAAATCACCCCCAGAATAACTTTGTACCCCTTTTAACCCCCTTAGGAGATGAATTTCAGTAAAATACAAAATAAGTCTTCCGTCAATTCTGTAAAAGAATGTGTATGCAAAATTTGAAGTAGATTGGACCAAGGGATCTGGTTGTTCCATACAAACTTTGCACCCCTTTTTGACCCCCTTAGGGGTAGAATTTCTGAAAATCCTTTCTTATCGGATCCTTTCGTCATGCAAAGAACACACCCTCCCAGTTTCAGGTCTCTACGATCAGCGGTTTAGGCTGTGCGTTGATCCATCAGTCAGTCAGTCAGTCAATCAATAAGTCAGTCGTTCAGGACAAAGCATTTTATAGGTATAGATGATAGTACATCCAAGCTTAACTACTTTACTCTTAGATAAATTATAAATCTACTTGTGTAAGGCGAGTAATCGAAACCCGCGTTTCGGTCATCGACTCATTTTTTTCTTTTAAGGCGTAGGTCGTATTTCTTTTAACGTACAGAACACGTACTTATGTAAAAATTGCTTTTTATTAATGTTGGATATTGGCCACATTCTTGCAGTTTGTTCTTTTGTTTGTTAAAAAAATAAATGAATAATTTACCGGCTCAACAGGACAACCAGAAACGTTCATCATCTTCCAAACGGGAAACCAGGGCGCATCTTCTTTTTCTATACTTTTACACATACTCATTGCTGCGCTCATCATCGGCTCACATGTCACTTCTGTTGTTTTGCACACCTCTAGAGTGATCTGAAATTAATGAATAAATTCAGTAAAATATATAAATGATGTCCCAGAGAGATGTGCCAGACAACTACTTATAAATAGCTTAGTAGACTACATATTATTCGTTCCTTATCCGTTAAGCCATTGAGTTTATGTGATAAAATAATAAAAAAATTGAAGGAATAGTAAACCTTCAACCATTCCTGTGTAAATACACAGGAATGGTTGAAGGTTTACTATTCCTTCCATTTTTTTTTCCATTTACACAAATGTGTAACCAATTTTCAATCTAACGTTGATCGTTAACAGGATCGTGTGCAGGCGTAGCGCAGCGCGAGTTTTCATACATTTCGAACGCCAACGGCCGAAATATGCTTGCTGCTTAACGTTTAACACGTTCCGGGAAAGTGAACGCCTACAAGCGTGAAAACAATAAAACATATTTTGTGTCTGGAATAGTGTCCCGAAACGTGTTAAGGGGTGAAAAACGTTTTCTCTTTTTGTATGGAAGCTTGCGAGCAAACGATCCTCTTAAGGGATCCATATCTATTATTTTTTGGTAAATGAAATTTTGATAAGTTTAAATTCTGGCATGTACCTACCTACTTAAAGCGTAGCTTAGTGCAACATAACCAAATGATCACTGCTGATCAACACTTTTCACTTACTTCATGATCAGAGTTCAGCGCTTCAAAGAGCTCGAGTGGTCCACTCATACCAAAGATGTCAGGCTGCCCATCCTCACCGGGTGTCACACCGAGTTCGACGCCCTCCGCGTTGACAACTTTATTTTCGAAGTCAGGGCAACTCATGATGGAGTCGGTGAACTCTAGAGCATATTTTACCTGAAAAAAAAGAAAAGTTCATAATGCTTCATTAAAAAAACGGTTCTTCTAAAAATAATAAACTTTATCATGCTTGATTTAAAAATGATTACATTTTACTAAATTAAAACATTTAACATAGAACTATGAAGGTCAAAAAATATTTTTCCACGACTGTTGAATCAAAAATCAAATATGGAGTGATATGCATTCAGCGTTCATGTATGTGCACTTTCAATTTCGTTATTCATTGAAATGCTTGTATTGAGATATAACATACATCCATAAATAATGAATAACTTACGTCACCAAGTGTAGTTGTGAGCAAATTAAATAAAACTATAATATTTAACAAAAACCACGACACAATATAGAAACCCATCATGGATGGTAATACCCTAGCCCTACACGATTGAACCAATGAAAGCAAAAAGAGTAATAACTTGTCATGTCACACAAGGTATTTTATATGAAGCCCGATAATGATCGATGTTATGTATCCAGAGCAATATCTACAACACACGACAGTTTATTTGCATTGTGAGAACTATTAGCGAACTATCACGGAGATTCGATCACGCGATTTTCATGTAGTAGAAATAAACCTACCTATAGGGAAAACAATGTTTGAAGGTTGTGTAATAAAATAACGTATTAATAATATTGCTTATTTATTTGTTTGAAACTTGATGCACAATCAAAATAATTAGATAATTAAATAACATCAGTACTAGCAGAAAGATGAGGACATTAAGAGACGGGAAACCCCTGGCTCTTAAGGCCGTCTTATTCCGTCAAATTATCTCATAAGCCCCGCCCCCTTGTTAAAAGTGCGGGGCGCTTCCCCCACCAGCACCCTCGCACAAAACTTTTTCTGTCAACTTTGTCTTACAAATCTCGTGTATAATTAAGCCATCTAGTGTTTATTTAAGGAACAAAATTTTCTTGAATAAGATACTTCATGCGCTTTTGTAAGTAACATACCCACGCCATCTAGCAGAACCCCTAAGAACTTTTACAAAATGGTTTCTTTAGTACACCATACATGCTTTTTAGTCTAAACGTTTATCGAAAGAACAAGGAACGCAAAGAGTGGCATTTCATTCTCACACGACTGGTCAGCACTTTATGCCAGCAACCTGTAACCATTATAAAAACAAGAAAGAATATCCAATAACATTTATTATATTCTTTATTGCACTTATAAGATGTACAGAAAATAGGTACAAGAAGTCACAATGTGAACAAAGGTGGGCTTATCCCTAAAAGAGACCTCTTCCAGCCAACCCATAGGTGTAGGAAATGTAATGTAATAACATTTAGGTTGTTTTTATTAAGATCCTTTTTGTCGACACAGTTATAGTCTCACTACTATCTTCCATCAGTCTTCCAATTGATGATGACTGAAGACCTTTACAGATATGGCACTTCAAATTTAGGGTTCCGTACAAACCAGTAGGTATATAAGTCAAAGTTCACCCATCACGAGAATTTTGTCATGGTTTTTTTTTACACACTGAAATTCATAACATTTCAAATCATCATCATCATTCTCTTGCCCTGTTCCCAGTTTATCTAGGGTCTGCGCAGTATGTTTCACGCTTCCGTTTAACATTACAAATATGGAAAGCTAAATTAAAGACAAAGGTTTCTTTATCGTTTCAGTAATCCTTTAATAATATCAAAGTTTTTTATTTACTAGTCGTCTCCCGCGACGTCGCCCGCGTATATTTTGGATGTCCCGTGAAATGGTTCAAGTAAATTAATGGTTTAAAGTAATTACTATCGAGGTCACCCACACCACGCTTAAAATACTCGCTTAATATCAGCCTGAACTATAAAAATGACTTGACTATCATGTGTTAGAAAGTAAGAAAATAGTAAGGCAAAAGTAGTTAGTAGTAATCTCTCATTTAGATGCAATACTTTTTTCGGCGAAGTTCACTATCAAATATACTGAGCATTGAACTTGGCTATCATTTTTCACATTGATGTTTTTGTTGGGATATCATAACTTTTTATAGAAATATTTATTTGCTTATTCATAAATCATTAATACATATTTTGTGCAAGCTTCCATCCACTTAATTATAACGGTTTCAGACCCTACAATTAAAAAACTTTCTTTTGTTTTCAGATTTTTTCCTTCGCTTACACATTATTACCTAGCTAGATGCCATATTTCAACTGTCTAGGTTTGTTAATTAGAGCACCGCACCCACACAATTACTTTGATAAACCATATATGGTTTTGCCATGTTTGACTTTTTGTAGTCTAGCTTATAGACCTTTTTTACTATAAAACTGTAATTTGGCATGGGTTTCTTTATATCGACGGTTCCCGGGCTATTTGTATGAAGCGACATTTTGGGCGAAATTGACTTTTATACATATTTGGAATCAGCGAATTTTTCCGCGTCGTTTGAGCTGGGTTTGGTGACGATCTGGGCACTTTTTTGTCGCTCAATACAATCGCATTTTCGGGGCCTATTTTGCACTGCGATGTATGTACCGACACAAAATTTTGATAAATTTAGGAACTGTGTACTTAAGCTCACTATGAAATACCAGAGAGTTATTTAAACCCTCTTTCCTGGATCAACAATTTACAGACAATGTACGTTAAACCAATTAGCCTCACCTTATAAATATTTTGAAATGTCGCTTCATACATTTAGCTTTACTTTATGAATACATAATATTGTCGCATAATACAATTAGCTTAACCCTACAAATACATAGTAAAGTCTCTTCATACAATGAGCTTTACCTTATAAATATTATCTGCTTATTTCAGAAAACTTAATTACTCAGGCACGATTAGGAACAAATAAGTAAAAATGAAATCGGCGCTTAAACAAAATAGGCTATACACCACGAAAATGTATGGTATATGACATTTAAATCATTAGGTCAGGTATGAAATGAACAACTCTTCAATTTCATGCATTTAGCCTGGAACTATTATTTTCAGTACTAGGCGGTTAAGTCATTTAGCCTGGAGCAAGAATTAATAAACCTAGGCGGATAAGTCATATAGCCAGGAACAACAAATACTTATCCTAGGCGGTTAAATCATTTGGCCTGGAATAAAAAAAATAAAAAAAAGGATCACTTTGTATTAAACGACATGTATCTTTGTTAATAATAGGAATATCAGAATAAAACCTAATCAGATTATGCAGAGTATGTAACGTAATCAATAAATATCTTTTTTTTTTTCAAAATTTAACAAATTGCGGAAGTTATGTTTTTTTTTTCAAAAATCAAAACTTTAAACAGCTCTGGTGTAAAGTTTACAAAATGTCGCTTAATACAAATAACCCGGGAACCGTCGATATGCTAATCACACCGCCTAAAATATGTATTTTAAAATATTTTTGGGACACCTCCCTACAAGGAATGAATTATGATGAGCATGAGTTCCTACACCGAAAGGGCAACACCAGGGTTTATCTCATGAATCGTGATAGTAAGACAGTTGAAATTTTCAGGAAGGATGTATTCATGTTGCCGTTGAAAAAACAAAAACTTAAAAAACAGTTTTTTTTTCAGGTTGCTCTCATACAACTTATCTACTCTGATAATGATAATAATGAGGGGCTGCCCCATTATTAGGACTTCATATCTTTTGTATGGGACTCCCTGACAACAGATATGATGTTTATGCCATTTTCATAGATAATGGTACGGAACCCTTCGTGACCCCGAAGCGCCATTTCGCGCTAACTACAAGATTAATAGAATTATTATGTGTCACAAACACCAAAGTTGTTTTGGATATTCAGTAACAGCAATTTGAGGAACAACGGTTATAAAAATAAAATTAAGACAGTCTCCACACATTTTCGAAAGAACAAAATTGAAAAAATTATTCAGATTTGACATTTCTGAATGCAAATAAAATTGGATTATACTGAGTAATCTCTATGTTCGTCGCTCAAGTCCATGTCACCAAATAAGAGATAGATAGTCAATGCATTATTACTACACGATTCAGAAAATGTGTACGTACGTACGTAAATAACATGGAAACCTGAGTTCCATACACGAAGAGAGCTAGACCGACCTTAACTTAACCTCCAATGTTTGTATTTTGTCACAGGAGTCTAGATGTAAATAAATAAATAAAATTAAAATAGACCTATCACCTAATAATTTTCTCCCTCCCTCAAATTCATATAATATTTTCTCGTCTCCAATATACTAGAGTCACCAGGGCACAGCTTTAGCATTTGAGATTACTGCTAAACCTACAGTTATGGTTTAGCTCTGATTTTTCCAAATAGAGAAAATGTTCAAAACTACAAAAATTTGACATGAGTGTTTTATGCTTTTTGTTTATATTGTTACTATAGAAACGGATTCATCTCTACGATTGGTACAAAAATATAGTTCATTTATTCACATCAATTATATATGTCGCTACAGCCTTTCTCTTTTTATTTTGCTTAACACGTAGAGGTTGGGGGTTCCATCCTCATGGCATTGAGGAGATTTATCCGCATGGTGATGATGTTTTTGATACTAATTTTCTTTTTGAAATTTATTTTCATTGTTATGTAGTTTTTTTAATAGGATTTGCTACTTTAAAAAAAAACCTAAAAATTTAATTAGTTTTTATTTTTATTTTTTTTTATTTTATATGTTAAAATGTCCAAAAATTAAAATAAATACTTATTTCGTTTTCTAAAAAAATATTGTGACTATGTAGAAAAATATTCATGATACCCCCGATTTGAACTCGCGACCTTTGATTAGTATAAGACTGGTGCTGATCCAACTGAGCGTGACGCGGCGCGGCGAAATTAGCTATTATTAGTTCTTAGGTGTTTTACGTAATTAAGTACGCAAATAAAATTGCAAAAATTTACATAGGTCCAGCGTTCGCAGTGGCGTCAAGGGGAATGAGGAAATGGTATCTCGTGCTTGTCATTTGAATAAAAAGATAGCGCTATTTCTGCTTGCATGTATAGAACAGAGATGACACGACGATCAACTGTTGCGTCAAAGTCGTTGCGCGAATCACCATCGTCACAAGTGTTAGAATCACTAAATCAGTGTTTTATGAATGAAAATGTTAATAAAACTGGAAAAAAACGATTGGACGCCCTAAACATCTTTGGTGTCTAAAGTAATCTTAAAAAGACAATTGGAAGAATTTGCTGCTTGTAAGAAAGAATACAGACTAATGAAAAAAATGGACCTTTCTTTGCCTGAACATAACACCGATAAAAACTAAAAAAAAATCATTTGATTCATAGCTGAGATCTCACTTATGTGGTCAAAATGTATATTCTTATAATCCCCTGTTCCTCACATCTGTGTAGCTTGAGCAAATCAAGATCAAAAAAGTCGAAATAGGTCAAATAAAGTGTTTTTAGATATTTCGTTATTCTGATCTAAATAACAAACATTTTGAAATCATTTTAACATGTATATGTGTAGAATGGAATTACCTACTAAAATATGTGATTTTCATAAATATAAGTCCAATAATTTGAAAACTACATAGAAAATACGAAAAAAAAGGGGCCCACTTCTGAGGCAATTATTATCGAGCAAAGTAATTACAATCGTGTTTCCAACCACAATCCAGCTTTCTAGTAATCTTCTTCTATAACATATATAGATTCGAGATTTAAATAATTAGTGTTTCCATGTTAAAACTCAATCGAAACATCGTAAAAATGGAATATCTAAGCCTTAATCTGCGGTGTAGAAGGCAAAAGAAAAACAACCACACTATCTTCCTCATCATAGGATGTGTCCTGTGCTGGAAGTCTGTGCTGGCGCGGAAGTCTCAACATAGTTCCCTGTAAAACCACCAGATGGCGCTCGAAAAATGCTGAGACCAAATTGGTACCTATTTTCGTGTATTTATTGACCAGACTTCCAGCACTGGAAGTCTGAAGCAACATGTTTGACCTGGTGGTTTTACAAGGAACTATGTCGAGACTTCTGCGCCTGTAATTATATATCAAAAATGGAAATGGTTATATTAATATCACCACTTATGATTACTTCGAAACGGATTCTTAAGTTATCGTGAAACATATGTTTCTTAAAAAAATGCTGACTACACTTAACTATATTTGTTCAACCAAAATTAGAAAAACTTCGCAAAAACAAACTGTGCCCCCATATATCAGAGACAATAGTTATTTTATGTAGATGACGCCTACTTTTAAACTGCCGTAATTTTTAGGTTCCGATAGAAGTTTCCCCTCCAAATATTTGTTATCTCACTGGGAAATGAATGAATGTATTCACAATTCTGATTTACTGCCACGTTTTGTACTAACTTTCGTTACAATTATGTATGAGCATTATTTTTTTACGTAACTTTTTCGTTCCCAAAATAATGTGTCGGGGAAACCGATATTTCATTCTTCATTTCATATTACTAAGTTTATTTATAGATAATTCTTAGAGCGCTTTCACACTTAGGCGACTTTAGCAGCGCGACGTTCGCGCGACAGTCGCGCTGCTGTCAATTTCATACATAAATGACAGCAGTGAGCGCTTCACAGTTTGCCTCTCAAGAACCCGATGGCACTCGGAAAGCGCAGACAAAATTCGTGTTTGTATTTCTTGTAGCCTGTTAAATGGAATTGGCTTAATTTCATTCAAAAAGTCTTCGCGATTAATAAATTCACTAAAACACGAATTTTGTCTCATCGTTTTCCGAGCAACATCTAGTGTTCGACACGCCTGGGCGCGGTAGCCTGGATCAGTTTTTCCTGTTTATTAAATCTATTAAACCAATTCCAAATTCATTTATGAAACCAACCAATTGAAAGTAATGAAGTTTGAGTTATTTACTCGCCGTAATGCATGTGGCATCCATTACGGCGAGTAAGTTTTCAAATTAGTCGCATATTTCGTGGTTTGGTATATACCGTATGTATTCATAGTAAGAGAATCTAGGACCTTTACTAAAGGGAAAATATGATAACTACTCGTAGATACTTTCAGACGAATTGTGCACAAGAACCTACCGAGAGAAATTTCAGAAGTAATCCTACTACTATTATAAAGGCGAAAGTTTGTATGGATGTATGGATGTTTGTTACTCTTTCATGTAAAAACTACTGAATGGATTTGAATGAAACTTTACCACAATATAGCTTATACATCAGAATAACATATAGGCTACAATTTTTGAGGTTTCTAATGTGAGGTCGTAAAAAAACACATTTTTTGCGCTACTAGACGGGACGAACCTGAAGTCCACGCGAACGAAGTCGCGGGCAAAAGCTAGTTTATTATAATTCATGTACAATATGTGTCTTATGATATCACACATGTCTGCAGTTAGCGTGTAAAAGGAAAACATAAAAATATATCATTTTAGTTTTGCTCGAAATGTTCCCAGCGGGGTTCGCAAGTGCTTTGGAACGAAAGATATTTCGCGCCTGCTTGATAACGTTTCAGTGCACTGCCCCCTGCCCGATTCACGTATTTTCGGCATCTACTGTTGGACTACAGTAGTCATTCAGTAGTGCTATTGTAACACATCGTGTGCTTAAAGTCAGCAGCATTGAAAGGTGACACGCCGCTGTCAGAATAGCGAGGTGTATTATTGTACTTACTCTCGTAGTACAACTGATGCACAACTCAGCGATGACTCAATTAGCGGAATTGAGGCCCTGAACCATAGGAATGTGAATACAATATCGTTATTTTTTTAATTTATAAAATAGTCTACCACAAAAAAAATATTTGCTTGCTTACGTGTAAGAAACTGAAGGCCAACTACGAAAAACGAAAACCGTTAATACGATAATCGTTTTGCGGATCCGAAGCATTTCATAGTAGGGATTCCATACTAAAAACCTTTCGGATCCGAAAAACGATAATCGTATTGACGGTTTCCGTTTTTCGTAGTAGACCTCCTGTTCGTAGAGTAGAGTAGAGTTAGATATGAGATATTGCGACGCGACAGCGTAACCTTTGCAATATTTAACGGACTTCAAAAAACGAGGATATGAAATTTATTATACTAAGGCCCGGTTGCGTGATCGACACTTATCTCAACTAATGGTTGAGTGTCGTTACCAACGCTTGAATACGATTGTACGTGTTTTAAAACAAAAATACCCTTAACAGATGTATTAATGGCTATTTCAATGACCATTGGTTAGGGTACCTATTTTTAATAAGCGTTTAGATCGCCCTATTTTTAATGTTGCTAGAAAATAAATATACAGGGTGACTTTGCATGGTAATGTACAATTGGAGGAACAAATGACTATACCTACAACTTTCACTCTAGGGCCATAGTCGAAAATGTTAATAAAATTTCAGATACCCTATAACGTATACAGAAAGTAACAAAAAGGTACAGTGGAACTTTAAGCAAGCATCCTGTATCTATCAAACTTAATGCAATAATTTTGTTGGAATGTGGATGTAAGCAAGTTTGTCTATATCTCATATCCCTAACTCATATTGTATTCATGTCATTTAGTGTCTATCAGTAAAAATATTTCTAGCTGACACACGCCAAAACAAAATTAATTTTAAGGTTAACGCTCTTAACTTAGGGATTATTTAATTATGCGAATAGGATAGCAGCCGCCCCACTTTATTTGATTGTTCCTGTCACCTATGCAAATGATACGAGTAATTGAATATCCTTGTTTAGAGCAAAGGGGTATTTCTGACTGACTTTTGGGATTACACCCTATATGGAATCGTAAAAAGCAGTCAACTTTCCACAGCATCCCGTTGACTCAGATTATCTTTATGTACTACTCGTATATGAGAAATTGGGATACTTTGTTTAATAGATCTGGCCGAGTGCTGCTTTATTGCTTAGATTTATAGCATATTTATTTTTTATTCAACACAACCAAATTACCAATTCGTCAGGCTTTTTGTAAAGACATTACCCCCATTTTTGTAAGTCGGTAAAAACAAATGACTGTCATGATACATAGATACTTCAGTGATAATGGGTGTCTGCGTAACAAAACTTATTTAGTTTAATGTCAATAAGGATGCAAGTTGCATGAACTGCCATAAAAATTTAAGATAATTTGTTTAACCCACAATAGAAAACACCTCAGTTTCCAATATAGATTTTTATTGTTATTAATGCAAAATTATCTCCAGCAGCCATTTAATAAAGATGCTGTTGAGCAAGTTTTGCCAGTGGAAATTACTCCACCGAAGAATATACAGCAACAAAACAAAAATAAATACGACCTCCACACAGTCAGACAGTTTACAGTGTAAATACATTGAGTAGAACTTAGATCCTCTTTGTCTGAAGTTTACTGTGACGACCTCTGTGCACACTCACGCCTGGGTTCCAAGGCGTCGCTGCTCCGTGGTCCCGGGTTCGATTCCCGGGCGGGTCAATGTAGAAATTATAATTTTCTATATTGTCCAGGGTTTGGGTGTTGTGGTACCACCGCTGTGTCTGATTTCCATAACACAAGTGCAATAACTACTTATTTTGGGATCAGAGCACTATAGGTGATTGGTGTCCAATATTTATTAATATTTATTTATTTATATACTTTAAACTGCACCGTTGATTTATATTGATTAGTTTCGTATGCTCTGAATAAAATGTCACAGGTTTTAATTCTGATATTTTGCTGATCAATTTTTTTGAAATAACCGGTTGCTCACATACCCTACAATTTTATGCTTTCCGTTCAATTCTACTCCCCCGTCTATCAGTAAGACTTTTCGGATGATGTTTTCGAGAGCCAAATTGAACAGAACAGGCGAAAGGCGTCCCCCGGTAACCACTTCAAACTCTTCAGTCAGTTCCCCTCCAATTCTAACCCGCATTTTACTTCTTCCCGTAGCTATCTTGATCATTCTCACAAGCTTTTTTTTGGGCGCCGGCCGGTGGGGCGCCCAAGATATCGCTGGAAGGATGAAGTCGCCAAAGACCTGAAAGAGCTAGAAGTGTCCGACTGGTCAGATTTGGCACAAAATAGGGAAGAATGGCGCACTTTAATGTCGGAGGCCAAGATCCACTTCGGGTCGCTGAGCCAGCGAAAGTAAGTAAGTAAGGTTGCTCACTTCCCCTTTTCTGGAGATTTCATAGTGGTTTCATAACGTAGGTTAAGCCGTGTCTAATTAATTAGGTATCAACACAGAAGTTCCAACCATGACAGTGGGAGATCAGAGGGTCCTATTATTTGATATTGAGCACATATCTGTGCCCTTCGTTTCACTGACTGATATCTATTTTAAGATTGGCCCCGTTCACTGTAAAAGAAACAATAATTCGTAGCGAACCCACTGCAATTATATATTTAATGTTCCAATATTAACGAATTCATCGCCGCAACTTTTAGTTTCTTGATGTACCTTTCGCAGTTTGGTTTTGTGTCTGATTTTATTTTAATAAAATAACCTGATTATTTAATAGTCGAAAATACGTTTTTTTTTTAAATGAAAGCAAGAAATTAATAAAAATGCTAATATTTTTATTATTTTTCCAAGTGCACATTGTATTTTGCTTTAGCCAAGACTTAGGTAAGTACACTTTCAAAACATTTTGTGTCTATTAATGTGTATGATGAACTAGCAGGTGAGGTCTTTATATTTGATTTATTTTTTTCAGTATGCGACACGCCATTTGGAGAACTCGGAATTTGTGTACAATTAAGTGATTGTCCAGAATTCTTAGAGGCATTGGCAGATGAAAATGTTCGCAACCGCACTAAAAACTTCATTAAGCAGTCCAAATGTGGCTGTAGCTTAGCTGAGCCCAAAGTATGTTGCGGTCCTCTACCTCAGGACAAGGAGTACGATGTATATTCCGCCCAGTTGCTGGTAAGTCATAGTTTATTTATCTTTAAACTAGACTTGTGGTTCAGCTTTCCTGGTGGTTTTTCCCTGGTGTTGGGTAGCAGCTTCATCAGTACTGGCAGAAGGCTGAAGTTATTATGTATATATATATATAATATACTCCCAAGCCGCTTTCGGCTACGGTAATTGCAAAAAATTCCTTTAGTCTGCACAGTGAGGGCTAGGTTGGGCTGCCCTATCATGTGCCCTAATATGGCTACAGTAGCCAATCTTGTTAGAAAATGTGCGCGAACATTGCCGACACGTCAGGACACCGTTCACATAATAATAAAATATAGCCGCTGGTGGTATAGCTTTGAGAGCATCGCGCTTCGAATCCAGATAAGATTTCCGTTGCTATTCGAAGTCGTAAACTTTTTTCTGCACCAGGCGCCTCCACTCCAGGCGATGGCTAGCATTTACTTCCCACTTTAGTGGGTCGATGTCGCAACGCTTCAAATGTCTTTTCTGAATATCATCATCATCATCGCAAAACGCAGTTATTATAGTATATCAGAAAAGACTTTTGACTGGGCATTAAGGAGCAGGAAACCCCCGGTTCTTAAACTGCGGTGTGGAAGGCAGGCAAAACCCAGGAAGAAGGAAAACACCACACTATCTTCCCAAATTTGGAGTTCGTAAGAAGATGAAGGAAATAACTCCACCGACAAGATGGCTTTTGTCGGTGCGAGCTAGGCAGCTCTGACATTTGATGATGATGATGATACTAGTGATATAACTTTTATTTAAAAATAGTTCTAGTTTTTTTTTTATAACGCCGTTCGAAACTCGTTTGGTACTGCGAAACGAGTTTCCGAATCTGTAAATTGTATATATGTATGTATGTAATAATGCTAGATGTAATAATAACATCCTTTTCGGTATCGTTCCGCAAGTAAATCCAAAGTTTACTAATATTGCTGCACCCTAACAGGGTACTGTATCAATTGTTTTAGTTATAAAACATTGTACTTGTTGCAATAAATAAATCAATCTATCTAAATGGTCTTTACTCCGTCGCTGATAGACGCAAACGTTGGGCAATAAATTAGATAGATATTGGAGTGTGCTAACGTTCGGCAAGTGTTTCTTGTTCGCAATTAATCGCATGTAAACGCATTGGTAGACCAAACGGCATTTGGTGAAATTCTTCTCAATAGAGTGAAAATAGGGATTATTTTTTAACTGATATAGCTTAAAGTTTTGACATGAACAATCTTCATTTATTCCTAATAATATTAAGTGCTTACGGACACATATTTTTTTGGCTTAACTCGTCAAGTATGTGTGAACGAGACACAATAGAAATTCCATTATTATGCGACTCCCGGCAGTCGTTTGATACCTGACAGATTAATAAATATTTGTTTAATATTGTTTCAGTCTCACATAGATCCTGATTCCCTGGAAGACTCGTTTCTGGCCCCTGAGGATCAGTGTGGCATTGACTACAGTCTCAACGAAAAGATTTTCGGAGGGAAAGAACCACAGATTGGCGAGTTCCCTTGGATGGCACTGCTGTTTTATCGGCTAAGTAAGATTAACTTGTCCTTTGATAAAGTGCAATCTCGATTAGAGGTTAATATGATCCAAGTTTTTATTGACAACAGAAAGATGGGTTGCGAGGGATGTGTTTTAAGAACCAGCAGAATTGTTTCTTTTAGAAGCTTTTCTAGCGATTCTTTTGGCTCACATCCTCCCACATCTCTGGTGGAAACGCAGCCTTACTCGTAGATTACGTGGTAGGGTATATGTGTTACCATTTCAAGTTTATGTTTTATTTTATTTTTGTAACACATTTGATTGTAATCCCTAAAATAATAATAAGAATACACTAGACACACTACACTAGCCTACGTGGTAGAGATCATACCACCTCATACCTGAGGTAAAACCATTGCCCAGAAGTGAGATGGTTACAAGCTCAATTTCTTTTTTATTTAGATCAAGACGATAACCTCGATTACTCGTGTGGTGGTTCACTAATAAATCGGCGATACGTTCTTTCCGCGGCCCACTGCGTCTCAGGGCACACCTACAGAGTATTAGGCGAATTGTAAGTATTAGGCCGCGGCCCCATCTCTGCGGCGCGGCGCCGTGCCGCGCTACGGTTTTTCGCCGTGGAAATCTACGGCGCGGCGCCGCGCCGCGCTACGGTTTTTCGCCGTGGATTTTTACGGCGCGGCGCCGCGCTACGGCACGTTTTTTTGCCGTGGATTTCTACGGCGCGGCGCCGCGCTACGGCACGAATTCGCGCCGTAGTACGGTACGGCGCCGTGCCGTAGAGATGGGGCCGCGGCCATATTTGGACATTTTACAAGCGTTTAGAAAACAATAATATAATGATGACTCGGATTTTTTTCCAATGACGTGTTGCGACCAATTAGTAGTTTGACTATTGATAATTGACCTCGAAAATCATCAATGATATCGATAGGTCTATTTGGTCCAATACTATCGGCTATGACTATTACCATCGCTGTCGATAGTATCGGATCTGACTATTTCTATCACTATCAGATTAATACTATCAATAGTATTGCTTTATGCCAAAAGTATTGAATCAAACTGAGCAGTCAATACTATGGATAGGCCTATTGATACTTTGGCTTATTTTGATAGGCCTCTCTACTTATAGACTACCAATAGTGGACTATCGAGTGGCAACGGTACCAATGACAGATGACATCTCCCCGTAGTGGTGTGCGTATTAAACCAATAGGGCGGTAGTAAAAAAAACTAATATTAGTCATTAACGGCCTTAGTCCACCTGCACATTTGGCAGCGATTGTATGCACACACAGTGTATGTGAACCTATTGCGAATATAAAACATTACCAAACTTCAGTCCATCGCAATATCTATCTTTTATCTATTGCGAAATTATTGCGTTCATCTGTGTAAAGACCATTTCGTATTTACTCGCGGAACGTTACCGACCACTACATCTAGTATGTATTAGAGTGAGATAGCAAGCGAAAAGTTGTCATACAATTAACATATCTCCCGCAGTGCCGCATGAGCTTCGCATGCCGCATGGGATTGCGTAGGTGGACTAACGGCGTTACGATAAATAATTTATTATGATATGCAGGCGATTATTTTCATCAGACACTTTTTGCAGGGAGATTGTGAGGTTAGGCGAGCATGATGTGACGAAGTATATAGACTGCTTAGATGGTTTATGTGGTGACCCACCGCTGGACATACGAGTGTTACACGCATACCCCCATCCAGGATATAACATCAAAAACAAGGAAAATGACATCAGTCTCATTAGTCTCGCAAAAAGGGTCGAATATACAGGTAAAACTTAAGTAAAATCAATGACATTGGTAAAGACTCAGGACCGATTTCGCATTACTTCCATTCTATGTCCGATCCGAACGTGATAATACGGGCCAATTGTACGACCGTATAATTATTTCTATGGTAGTGTAAAAACTACATCCGGATAGCGTCAACCAACTTTTTTCATTGCCGATTTTGTATATGGTTAGGATCGGATTCAGATCAAATGTAGTGCGAAACCTCTCATATTTATCCAGACAAGCGACTACCTTGCTTCGTCCCAGTTTCTGTACGATTTAAATATAGATATACTACTCGTAGTAGAAGTATGATAATTTCCTGATCGCTATTTGTTTTTCTTTTGTAGATTTCATTAGAACAATTTGCTTGGACAGAAGTGGAAAATGGGAAGTTAACGACGATATCGTCGTGTCGGGATGGGGACTAACTCAAAACAGTAACTAAATCATTTATTTGTACCTAATATTATTGAAAGATGATAATTTATGTCTGAAATTTACACGAATATTAGTCATTAAAACACACTTATAAGATTAACTTCGTGAACCTTGATTGATAAATTTATCGTAACTCCGAAAAGATGCTATAACTGTGTAAAGCGATTATTTCCACTATTGTGGAACCAATTTTTTTGAACATATGCGTTCTTTGTAACCAATGATTTATTTTAGTATATGCCAATCTTCATTCCAACTTCGTTTTCAGATCTACGGAGTCCAGTCAAATTAAAGGTGATGTTGCCAGTAGCGGACCCAAGCGAATGCACTCATCTGTTTGAGCTCCGCTATCATATATCTTTGACGGAGGGTCATCTATGTCTTGGTGGCAAGAACAACAAGACCGATTCATGCAAAGGGGACTCGGGGGGTCCTGCTATGAGGAAAGTGGTTGATGGCAGATGGCAAGCCATAGGAGTGGTGTCCTTTGGCCATGGCTGCGGCGTGAAAGGCTGGCCTGCGGTGTACACGAACGTGTCAAGATACTACTCCTGGATTACAGACACTTTACAATCTACTAACCTGTGTACGACTGAAAAAGAAACACAAATGACGAGGAGGCGTAAGTATGTTTACGTAACTAGTAGCGTTGCCGAACTATCATTAGTTGCTCATCGATGGTATCGATAGCTCAGTGTAGTTTTATACTATCATCACACAGCAACACTATGGATCCTATCGATAGTATATAGGCTCGACTATGGATTTGTCTGTTACTAAGTTCTGGGGCTTACAACTGCGAAAGGGTTGAATGATTTAGGCCCGGTTTCGTGATCGATAGTTTACTCAACTAATGGTTAAATGTCGTTACCGGCGCTTGAATATTTAGTATGTATGGTTGTTTAAAAGAAAAAAACTACCTTAAATAAATGTCGAATGGCTATTTTATTGACCAATGGTTAGGTTTTTCTAAAACACGCAGAATCGAAAATATTCATCCGCTGGTGAGGACATTTAATCATTAGTTTAGTTAGCAATCGATCACGATCAAGAAACCGGGCCTTAACAGACATCATAGTGAGTTATCATACGTTAACTTCATAGGTAACTCAGCACGGCACACATAAATTAATTTTAACAAGATTTAACTTAAATTCGTAATTGATTGACATCACTAATAAGGTAAAAAACGTAGGATATGTACTAATTTACCTTCAAGTTAGAACCTTAAGCTTTATTAACACATTGATTTATGGTAGTGATGAATAACGAAATGTCAACCTTCTTAGTACTTTATAGCCGTAGTAGTTCCTTTATTTCCTAAAATGGATAACACGTGGGCCACATTAAGTATTATCATTTATTTCAACCTTAGATAAAAATAAATGGAAGATACAGGGTGTTAGAGGCCATATAATTTCTTCTTAGTGTTGGTAAGAACCAGCGGCTAAAGTCTGAAGCACATGAAATGTAAATTTTTTGGAATTTTGCGTAGATAAATTTAATTTTCTGATTTTCTGCGGCATCTAATATCCTTTTTACTTAAGTAGCTAATTCTTTAATAAATTTTAAAAAATATTTGCAAAAAGCCTGATTCAAACATTCTTCTCAATCAATAAATACACGAAAGTACCAATTTTTGGTGGTTTTACAGGGAACTATGTCGAGACTTCCGCGCCAGGACAGAGTATTTCATCTCACTTGATTTTCATTTGTCACATTTTTAAAACAAATTGGCATGTCGGTTATGGTATTATAATGTACCCAATTTCATTTAAATGCGACCCGTTGACAGGTAACAGGTTGACAGGTAACAGATAACAGGTTATCTAAATCGAAAAATAAAAAATAAAACTTATGGTGTTAAAAAATTAAATTATTAAGTATGATGTTAAAAAATAAAATATACAAGAATGCTCAAATATTTATATTTCTATATTTTATTTAATATTAATACAACCGTAAATATTGAAGTATTGGTCTCGGTGTATACACTTGAGGTTTTGAGAGTAATTTGATTTGTTCTCATTTGCTAAAGTTTTTTTTTTTTTGTTTAAATGCCTGAATGTTTATGTGGATAGTTCGAGTTTAAAAGCGGAAAACGGGAAGTCCATTGTATAAAAAAAATATTTATCTGTAAACTAGTAAAAAAAAACAGAGCCTTCTTGATATATTTAAACACGGGAATTCCTTGAGTCATCCAAGTATACATAGTGCCTTAAACAAGTCAAACCTATCGGGTATCGTCAGCACATTAAATCACAATGAATTTGAATTTAGGGCTCAACATTACACTTATTTTTTGGAATTGGTAAAAAAAGAATGATGCTAATTCATAATCGGTAAAAACAAAATAAAATAATTAAAAAAATAAATAAGGCTGATAAAATGTATAATGTAAAACAGAATCTCACAGTTTATTCCTCAAAATATAAATCGATAAAGGACATGATTCATATTTAGTCATTTTGGACCAAAATTCGAAAGTAGTTTTTCCAATGGCCGGCACTTACTTAGCTTTGTTCAAAAACTTCAAACTAAATAACTGCATGGCCGCTCATCGTACAATTTTTAGGGTTCCGTAGCCGAATGGCAAAAAACGGAACCCTTATAGTTTCGTCAAGTCTGTCTTTCTGTCTGTCTGTCTGTCTGTATGTCTGTCTGTCTGTCTGTCTGTCTGTCTGTCTGTCCGTCCGTATGTCACAGCCACTTTATTCTGAAACTATAAGCATCGCATAGCTGAAACTTGGTAAGTAAGTGTATCTTGTTTACCGCTTTCCGATTCAGATTTCAAAAGTAAGAAAAAATAATATTTAAGAGGGGGCTCCCATACATGAAACTAAAACCTAAAATTTTTTTTTTACTCAAACCTATGCGTGTGGGGTGTCTATGGATAGGTCTTTGAAAATGATGTTGAGGTTTCTTAAACCATTTTTTAGAAAAGTCTAAGGTTTGAGATATAGACGCTTCCAAAGTGGTAAAATGGGCGTCCCCCCCCCCTCTAACTTTTGAACTAAGAAAGTGAAAATTTTGAAAAAAATATATGATGTAGATCTCAACAAAAACTTGCAACGAAAATTGGTTTGAAGGAGATCGAACCAGTAGTTTTTGAGATATTGCACATTTTTATCAACCGCAAAAATAACTTTGTCTTTCATACAAACACTATGAAAAACAAAGTTATTTTTGCTGTCACAATATATTATGATGTTTTCGTTAAGTGAAAGTAAGTGGACTCTGAATTCAGTTAAGGGTGGCACGGAACCCTCAGTGCGCGGGTCCGACACGCACTTAACCGGTTTTTTCGTCATAATAACATTTTTGCTCTACGAATGTATGAAACGTGAATCTTGTCATTTGCGTTACAACACAAATTCTTTAAAAAGTTTATAGAAAAAGAAAAAAGCTTTGAATTCGAATATTTTATAGGCATAATACGTAATAAAAATCATCGTTAGCATTCAGTCCTAATATATTTGTGCGGACGGTACACAAAAACAAGGCATACTTAACAGGTTGATATGACCTCCAAGATCCAGTAACTACAAGCGACGCGCGCGCAGCGATCGCACACTGTGCTTACTCGGAACAAAACAGGAAAATAACGAAACAAACCGTGCGAATGAGTGATGTGTGAGACATCTTAAAAATATAAAAATAAAAATGTTATTCCAATCTGTGTTTTTTGTGCTGACGCTAGTTTTTAGCTTTGCATGTGAGTATTTGGTATTAATTTGGTTATAAGGTTAATCGAGTTGTTGTTTGAATGTTTACGCTAATTATAATAAGCCTGGTGAGTTGGTGGTATTGATAAATAGCGTGATGTCATGGAAAGTATAATAATATCTGAAGATACATTCGAAGAGGAAAATAGAAACAAAACTAAAATTCAAAATGTGAACGAGACTATAATGTTGTGAAGGCTAACGTTTATTGATCAAGCTTTTTTCTTTTTAAGTCAAGAACTTTAAAATGAAATAAATAAGAGTAAAAATTGATAAAATACTTTTGCCTAAAGCTTCTATGTCGTTTCTGTAAGTTTGTGATCAAACATTAAAGTAACTTTTTTGGTCTATAATATGCTAAATTGTTGTTTACTTTCTATATACATGTTTTGTATCGTACTGTATATGGTTATGTACATTGTTTGATCTTCAAACCTTCATACCCATTATGAATTGATCTCTTAAAACATAAGAATAACAAACAAAAGTTGATTATAAAATTGACACTTCGGATATCAAGTACGTTTTTTCCTCATAATACTAAAAAAACTAGTTTTAGTATTATTTATTTACAAGCAAATGTCGTTGGATGCGTATTCTCTAATCACTTCTGATAAATATATAATGTCGATGACGCATGAGGTTATCTTTAGGTGAATAACAGAATTAATATTATGGAAATGGTTGATCAATAAACAATTCGCCTTCAGAATGTGACTGAGATATAAAAAATACATAGGATTTGAACAAAACTGGTTATGAAATGTTCAAGGAACAAAAACTTATATTATTTTTTTGTTGAGAAAGTCATAAATTTGAACCAAAACCACCTTTTATGTAGTGTAGACTTGTAGAGTAATAACATGTTTTCAAACAAACGACATAGGTACATAATATGCATGCCTTTTATTAATCCAGTTTTCAAGACACTAACTTTATTTAAATATTGAGTCCTTTACTCAATATTTGACACACTGCATACTTATGTACCTACTTTGCTTAGGTAGTAAGTTTGTAGCAATATTACCGAGATGATTCTGTTGATAAGGTACAATAAGCGTCAAATGTAAATAAACTTTTGGCAGGTCATTGACCTTGTTAAAATAACCGGCACTAGACAATTCTTTTTTGCCTCAAGGTTGACTGGAGTTCAATAGGTATCATATAAAAGTAATGTACAACAAGTGCAATTCACTATTTTTTTTAACCCTCAACTCACATTAACATAAAATCAAGACTTGATTGATAAAAGTTTCAAATCCTACTACTATTATAAAGGCGAAAGTTTGTAAGTATGGATGTATGGATGTATGGATGTATGGATGTTTGTTACTCTTTCACGAAAAAACTACTGAATGGATTTGAATGAAACTTTACCACAATATAGCTTATACATCAGAATAACATATAGGCTACAATTTTTGAGGTTTCTAATGTGAGGGCGTAAAAAAACACATTTTTGGCGCTACTAGACGGGACGAACCTGAAGTCCACGCAAACGAAGTCGCGGGCAAAAGCTAGTAGTAAATAATTAATTACCTAGGGGCGTATTGCGATCTTGCGTTAATCCGTGCTAGTTCCAGGCAGTTCAATCCCAATCCCACTCAACTAGTTGAGTCGCCACATTATCATTGCGATTGAACTTTAAAAAAATAAGATTTCTATTTCACTCACTCGTGTAGTGCTGTCCCATGCTAATCTGCTGAGTGGATTAAACGAAATACTAATACGAATGTGTTAAGCAGAGCTGCTTCACTATCAAAGCAACATTGCAATACGCACGCTGTTATTATAGGTGAGCTAGCATCCTTAACTTCTAATCATATCTGAAAAGCTATCTGCTATAGTGATATGTTTGCGAATTGCAATAAATTTAATATGCAAACGAAACAGAAGTAAATTACATTTTTTGCTCCAGGTTCAGAAACATGCAGGACTCCTTTAGGTTATCAAACCGAGTGCATCTCGTTATATGACTGTCCCACAATGCTCTCAGCATTTGAGAGGCGACCCCTGCCTAGTTCCGTGGTCACATTTCTGAGGCGATCCCAGTGTGGGTTCGATGGGTACGTCCCGAGAGTGTGCTGTGGGCCTATACCTGATCAAGTTGATGAATCGCCGCCACCAGTGGTAAGTTATATTTAAACAACGGTGGCAATAAAAAAAACATTTATTTGAATCAAATCTGGAAGATAGATACCTAAAAAGATTAACTAAAGATCCCTAGAAAAATCTTTAACTACTACACTATTATTTTTGGGAGAAGGGATATGTTTTATGTTAAAACTATCTGTTACTGGCTATAAACAACTTAATCGAATTGGTTATAAGCAAAAAATATGTATGCTTAGAAATTTTGACAGCCAGCAATTAGGCCCTTATAAAAAAGAAGAATGGTGTTAAATCCTGTCTATTGTATCAATCATAGATTGGATTAGTGTTTTAACTCGTCAAGTATGTGTGAACGAGACACAATAGAAATTCCATTATTATGCGACTCCCGGCAGTCGTTTGATACCTGACTGATTGAAGCTAATAAATTTTAGTTCATTAATAAATAAATTAACATTGGACAATCTTATAAATTGTTCTGATCCCAAAAAAAGTAGCTATAAAGCTTAAACGTTACATATCAGAAACAATTCAATAGCCCAACAATAGTGAAAAACATCCTTTGCGCCTAACCACTTTTCAACGATAATCTCTTGCATATACACGACACAAAAAGGGGCATCACTTCATACAAAAGACGACGCGAGGTGCAAGAGATTTTGGCTCTTAAAGTGGTAAGGCGCCAGAGATCTCGACCGTACATACCTTAACTCATTTTCTCATACCCTACCTTTAAATCCAACATTAACTCATTTGCTTCCCTAAACGCACCTCTGCGAAAGTGCAAGATTGAAGCAACCATCTTAGTCAGAAATGCCCTTTCTAGCAGTTGGTTGAAAGTTCTAGGTCTATTTTCTGCACATGGATCTGCAGATACCTACATCTTTGTTATCTTATTTCAGCAAAGACCATCCACGCCAGCAACTGACACCGGTGATGAAGGTTCAAACTCAGATGATGCGCTTCCATCAAGAATAGGAGAATGTGGTTTGGACACCAATGGGGACAGGATATATGGAGGGCAGTTCACTGAGCTAGACGAATTCCCTTGGATGGCTTTGATGGGATACCGCAAACGTAAGTTCAGTACCGCGTAGTGAAATGCAAGATTTGTCCTTTGTAGTTACTTTACCAGTAAAGACCGCAAGGTAAACTGTTACTGGAATCGTCGGGTCTTCGGAGATCAAGCTTACGGTGTAACACAAGTTTCCAACGACTCTTGAGGTTAAAGCACATTTATCAACCTGTAACGGGAACATCACCAACCAGGTGTCCAACATACGGAAGCATGTTACGTAAAGGGAACAGCAACGCTTTGGCATGGGATTGCCACCGGATAGCTAACGCCTTGCCTCTGATTGTGTTTGCTACAACTTATGACAGTTCTTCTTGTGAATGACAGCCCGTTTGACAGGGTGGGCGGATAGTTGACAACTATCGGGATACTCGCCATAAGCGCAGAACCACGCATGTGCCGCTGGTCGACTCCCGAGTTGATCTCGATCCTAGGTGGTGACGTGACGAAGTTAATAGATGCGCGTTGAAGTCTGGAGTTTCATAATAAGAATACTGAACGCCTCGAGTTAATATGGTGTTGTTCCCGTAACGGTTGGATAGATTGTTTCAACCTTTAAATGACATAATGAGAACTAAGTAAAATAAAACACACTATACGATTATCGGTATACTCTTCTCAACAAAGATCAAACTCACGATGAAACAAAAATTTGCTACAACTCTCAAGAGGCGATTCTATGTGGCGAAGACTTCATGTAAAAACACATTTATAAATTTATTTAAGAATCTATTCTGTTATTCTGTTATATATCTATTCTGTTATATATCTTTTATTTAATATATATTCTTAAAGTCATTTTGAATTCGATATTTGTTTTACGGGTAGCCATTTTGGTTTAATCACTTTATTTCAATGTCAAGGGTTTTGTTCTGCAACTTTTAATGATAGAAGTACTATGTGTAAAAATATTGATTGATTGCAGCTTCTGGGAGAATAACTTACCAATGTGGAGGTGTGCTCATCAACCATCGATATGTGCTGACGGCAGCTCACTGCATCAAGGGTGAAGTTGAGAAACAAGTTGGTACTCTGTAAGTACTAATTTCCTATAATTTACCCTAATTTGAGAATAGAGAATTAGCAAATATCGGTTTCACTCCATTGACTAGGAAATCAATAATTACTTCGTAAGATAAAAAAGCATTAACTATGTTCATAAGTGTCATTTCATGACCTAAATTGAAATAAAGATTTTGAATTTGAATATAATTTAGTTGCTAAGAGAATGCTATTTTGACGATTTAATTTTGACACAAAATGTATGGAAAGATTTTCCGGGACATTTACTGTCAAAATTTGATAACGTCAAAAAAGCAGACTCTGAACTGCAAAATTACAGTTTTGGTAATTATTTCATTGAAGGAAAAGAACAAAATACGATATCAGTAAGTAAAGACAAGTACATGATTATTATCTCATGTACCTATAATTGGCATTTGTAGGATAATAATACTTAATTTATTAGTAACTTAATGTTGTCTATGTATGCTGTTGGTGTACCTACCATATTTTATAAAATTAAAATAAAATAATCCCTTTTGATGGCTTATCTTAATTTGCTTGCATCAAGATAAACTGCCTGATGTTGTCTTGTCATATCCATCTTAAATCGAGCACCGAGGTTCCAGACACAATAGAAAAACAATTGTAACTAACGCGTACCATCAATGATGTCGTTGGGGTTTGACGGATTACAGGCGATTAGATATTTGTTGCACATAATGTTAAAAATTTAATAATATCCCTTATTTTATATTGTTCTAAACTTTCATGGTCAATAACATTAGAATAGTTAGATACGGGATTGCTACCATGTACCTTATTATTTATGAGCTTCCGATATTTCGCTATGATCACGGAGTAACTCCGTGATCATGGCGCTTGCAACAGTGCCGAAATATCGGAAGCTCATAAATATCTAACTATTCTAATCCCATATTTTTAGTGTAACAGTTCGTCTCGGCGAGTACGACACTCAGAACGAGATCGACTGCAGCGACGGCGTATGCGCAGATCCACCCCAAGACATCCCCATTCAGGGTGCCTACGCGAATCCGGGGTACAATGACAAAAACGTCAACAAGAAAGACGATATCGGCCTCGTTCGTCTTTCTAGGAGAGCTAGATACACTTGTGAGTATTTGGATTTCTTAAACACATTGTCAGTTCAACATGGGTATTAGGGCATCTCGAACCGAAAAGTTTTCAGACCACAGTGCGAATCGCCCAAGTGCTGTTTCATAATGGGGGCATTCGCACCGCCAGTAGTTAAGCGGTGCAAATCGCCCAAGGTTACATTTAAATCGACCCATTTCATATACCACTGCGGTGCGAATAACCCCATTTGGACACAGCACTTGGGTAATTCACTCCATGGTTCGAAAACCTCTTGGTGCGAAACGCCTCTATTCCCTTTAACGGGTAGGATAATCACATCTCTTTTGACAGAATTACGACTTCAACATTATTTTTCAAAAGACGCTATCCCAATGATCAAAGTTACAATTTTAGCTTCTGTCTTAGTTGCACAGCCATAATAAAGAGTCCAATACAAAAAAAAACCTTTTCCAGTTATTGTTATTGTTGGCTAAATTTACACTCTATAGAATACAATCAAAAACAATTTATTAGCAATTTTAATTATGGCAAGATTAACGACGGTAAAGTATTTTTACTGGTCGGAAAATTTATGAATGTGCGGAAAATCTTAGATACGGTACTTCCCAGGTATTCAAAAGTACCTACTCAAATAAAACTGCCAATTCTCAGTTAAAATACGTAAAAGGTAAATCCAAAAAAGTCTAATTTATAAACTAACGCAATTTGAGGCAGAAGCCACATAGCTATAGGTACTCTTTATAAGTAACAATGATCAATAACATTATTCCCCCTTTTGTTCAGCTTGAATAACTAACTAGTTTTAAAATTTGTTACAATAAAGCTATTAGTATAGGTACTCAGGGAATGAAGAAAATCGTCGATTTAGTCTCAATTGGATTGGCAAAGTTTCGAGCAGATGTCTTGGCAAAACTTTTGATAGTTAATATCTTGTAATCGTGGGAATTATTCCTTAAAAAATCTTCTTTTTATTCTTTTAAACTAGCAGTCCCCTGCGACTTCGTCCGCGCGTTTTGAGATTGATCCTTTCCCTCCCGTTGGCGTGATTTTTAGTAGCTAAAAGCCTTTTCCGATAAATAATCTATCTAATACAAAAATATATTTAAAAATCGGTCCAGTAGTTCCTGAGATCCTCTTCAGCTTAATAATATTAGTACAGATTATGTTTAGCATAAGAACGTAATGATGGAAAAACCTCTAACATTTTTTTTCCTTTTCAAGAGCGAATGCGTTTTAAACTTGAATATTTATAAAGTTGGTAATTAAAAATACAGCTCTTACGATTTCTGAGAACTTAATACATCGACCGTTAACGGCTAGTCACCTTTCTTGGAGTCATCCAAGGTTGATTTTTTACTCAAGCTCTAACTAAAAAGTAAACATTTACTCTTATGAGCCTAGAAATCAACTTAGGTAGATACAAAAAGTTACAAAAATATTTTCCTTTTAATACAAGCCTCAAAAAACCCCCGGTAAAAAAAAACAACAAACGGCTTCGGTGATGAAAATGCCCAAACTATTTATTCTTAACACGTTCCGGGACAGTGCCCGCCTACAGGCGTGAAAACAATAAAACATCTATTGTGTCTGGAGTAGTGTCCCGGAACGTGTTAAGCCACAGGAATCATACTTACCGAAATAAAAAATAGCATGTGAAATTCTTACGAAATTCCAATCCACACTTAATTTATATCTGTGCATGAGTGATTCATGAACAATCTATTTTTGCTGGGTTCATTGACGTTTCAACAATTTTCATTGATTTAATCGCAAAACAAAAAGCTGTTCGGCAACCCTTTGAATCCCTTTCAGTCACTTCATGAATCTAAAGACAGATACGTTTAGCGATTGAATCGTGATTGTGTAACAAAAATCCAAACATATCTGATGAGCGCTTAAACCTAATTACGTACCTCATCACCATCATCATCATTTTGAAGAATATCAACTGTATTTAGAACTTTTCTGCCCTAGCGGCCATTAGTTCTTGCTATGTGCCGCTATGTGCCCTGCCCATTGCCACTTGAGTTTACTGATTCTCAGGGCTCTATCTGCTACCTTAGTTCTTCTACGTATCTCCTCATTCTAGCCCTTCATATCGCTCGTTATGTTAGAAGTAGAAATAGAAGGAAAAACGCAAACTGTACTATCATTGAAATATTTGCACATCTAACAATATTATTTACTTTGCAGTTTACGTGAAGCCAATCTGTTTGCCCGACGCCAGTACGCGCCTCAGTCCGGGGTATGACGTATACGTGGCTGGCTGGGGGAAAACCTTGGCAGGTATGCTATTGATTTACAAGTACACGTTAGGAATTCCAGGTAACCTAAGGGAACCGTTATACAGCGGTCGAATAACGGTGCAGGCAGCGTTAGGATAGTTTTCTTAATCGTTTTACAAATTTCCTTGAACATATTGAACACAATCGCACATTATGATATGGTATGGTTTGTTAAAATGTATCAATATCAAGACATGATAAAGGGGCAAAGGTTTTCTGGTTACATTCGTGTCGTCTCCTATGTTTTAATTGCATTGCATTAATCCAATTAAACTTGATCTCTGCCTAATATGAGACAACGTTTAGGAGAGAGTTGATGACCTCATCAGATTCAATCCAAATTTTATCTCTGGTTAAATTATGATAAATTTTATAACATTTGTTTTTGAAAATTAGATGAAGATTTTTAGATGATGATACCATAGATATGTAAATTCACTAATGTTGTGTGCAATAAAGAGTTATGTATCTATCTATCTATATGTATACTTAGATCACTTCTTTTAAGTAAGAATTCCTCAATTGGTTTTAAATCGTATAATATTATTATGTAGTGCGTTGCCTGATTATCATTTTTATTAAGAAGGCATTAAGCATGTATTCATAAAGAATTCTGCTCAAAATCCTAATAAGTATTTTTTTTCCCTTATATTTTTGGATTCGTACAATTATTACTTTTGGTATCAACATTGTTTAAAATATGGCCTGTTTAAGAACTTTACATTGTCATTTACTACAACGAGTTAGCGATTTTGATACACATTGATTAGGGATTATAACTTTGGATTACAATATCGCTAAGTACAATCATTTTGGAGCACCAAGACCAAGTCAATGTAACTTGGATATACTTTGTAGAATCATTAATTAAAATTTATAGGCCACACGCTGTACATAGTATAATTAAATACGAAATTCATCTTCCCAGGTACAAACAGCCCAGTGAAACTGAAGCTACAACTGCCGATATTCGACAAGAACCAATGTAAGAACAAGTACAAGGATCTCGGCGCCAACCTCATTGACAAGCAAATATGCGCTGGCGGGACATTCTCGAAAGACGCTTGTAGGGGCGACTCTGGTGGTCCTCTAATGGTTAAAAAGCCTGAGGGTTATTGGGAGTCGGTGGGGATAGTCTCGTTCGGCTACGGGTGCGGCAGAGACGGCTGGCCCGGCGTGTACACGTCCGTGGCTAGCTACAGAGACTGGATCTTAGACACGATGAGAACGACGAATTCGTAATTTTATACTAGACTTTAAATTTATTAAGTAAACTTTTTGGAAGTAAATTGTTGTTTGATTAAGTCTGCTGTAAATAATTAATAACTATGATTATAAATACTGGTTATTTGTGACATGAATTGTGCACGTCGAATTGTGATACTCGCAACTAATTTAACAGCTATCCTAAGATACAAAATTATCGAAACATAACAGGAAATAAAAACAACATAATCCAGGGTTTCTGTATAATTTATGCTTGGACATGTTCATTAATGGCTTGATAATTATAAATTCACAAAAAGGCACAATATTAGGTCAACAGTTGTAACTCGAGAATATTAAATCCACCAATAGGTAGGTAAATAAATATCATATTCCTGAACAATATGAACGATTTTTATCGAAGGACTGTTCTGATGGTCCTCTCATGGTGAAGAAGCCTGAGGGTTATTGGGAGTCGGGGATAGTCTCGTTCGATTACGAGTGTGGCAAAGACTGCTGGCCCGGTGTGTACATGATTGTGGTTATCTATCTATACGGACAGGATCCTGGATACGATTAGAGCGATGAATCCGTAATTCAAACACCTTTGTTACTTTTATAGACATTCTTAGATAAGTTAATTTGGAGATCCTAAGCTGTTGTTTTATTGGGTCTCTTACAAGTTGACGAAATGTGACGGAAAAACAACAAAAATATCCAAACGGACGACTTAAAAGAGATAGCGGGCAGCAACTGGATCCTAACTGCCCAAAACAGGGATAAATGGAGAGAGTTAAAGGAGGCCTACACCAAGCGGTACACAGTGGCTGAAGAAGAAGAAGATGAGTAAGTGTATTATGTGCTTAGTTTTATTATGATAGTAGTATGCTACAAGTGCAAGTCGTATGATGATTATAACTAGAAATTAATAAAAAACCTTTAGATCTCGCAAGTCAAAGATATATAGCAGGAAAACAAAACAACAAATCAAGTGGTATTCCCTAGTACATTGTAATTGATGTTATCATAATCGGCTGGGCTATTAAGAATTCACTAATACAATTAAAACTAGACTAAGTACTAGTAACTAGTAAGAGGCAAATTTTAATAATAACACTACTAAGACAAGATTAAACTATACTAAAAAAACAATTAGGAAACAATTAGTCCATGATTAGGATTAATCAAATCCGCATGAAAAAACAATACGTAGTTATATTTACTTAAAAGAGCTTATATAAAAATGACTTAAAAAGTAATAGCGCTCTAGAAGAAATAAAATGCAATCTAACTATGAAAACAACATCCCAGGCTGTTCATTTTTGCAATCTATGCGTGAACAACATCGTGAGCACAAAAAATATGATAAAGTTAAAATGTGTAAGTAGTGGCAATTCTTATCAGGCGAAGCATTTTGAGCAAAGATACGAGTGTAAGATTCTGTTTGACCATCAACAAATAAGCACTACCCAACAAATCTATACTATAATATTATAAAGCTGAAGAGTTTGTTTGTTTGTTTGTTTGTTTGTTTGTTTGAACGCGCTAATCTCCGAAACTACTGGTTCGAATTGAATAATTCTTTTTGTGTTGGATAGTCCAGTTATCGAGGAAGGCTATAGGCTATATAACATCACGCTACGACCAACAGGAGCAAAGATATAGTGGTACATGTGTAAAAACGGGAGAAAGAAGTCACTATTTCACGCGGACGAAGTCGCGGGCAAAAGCTAGTAATTCATAAAGGAACGTCATTTTGTATGGAGTATCAGAAAGATAATGGTCATCAGGACCTAATGAGATGAGAGATCGCTTTTAGCGATAAGGCCGCCTTAGTTGTACATTTACTTTAAGCTTATAAACTGTAATTTACTTTGTGTCGTACAATAAAGAGTTATATTATTACTAGCTTTTGCCCGCGACTTCGTTCGCGTGGACTTCAGGTTCGTCCCGTCTAGTAGCGCAAAAAATGTGTTTTTTTACGACCTCACATTAGAAACCTCAAAAATTGTAGCCTATATGTTATTCTGATGTATAAGCTATATTGTGGTAAAGTTTCATTCAAATCCATTCAGTAGTTTTTACGTGAAAGAGTAACAAACATCCATACATCCATACAAACTTTCGCCTTTATAATAGTAGTAGGATTATTAATGGGACATTGTGAAACAGGCCGTAAGTATCCGACCTAATGATGATGTGAACTCGTGTAAGAATCAAATATTACGTAATCAATGCACACGAACATACGATCACATTACAATAAATGACAAACACTATTAACACGATTCGATAATGAAGAAAATTAGATACAATTGATGCCATGTACACCTCATTAAGTTATTCACATCAAGGAAAACCCGGTTATAACGCACATCCTATAATGATAAAACAGCGTACTTTATTCCGTAATGCCGTACTAAGTGCAATTTTATTCAGGATTTCTCGATATCCTTCTAACAGGTTTAGTTAAAACTGTACTCAAACTAGTTAAACTTATAGGTTTGAGTGGAAATGCAATTCTAGGGTTATTTTTAACTAGATTTTCTTCTCTCACTGAATATTTTACGATCGCTAAAATAGACCATGAATAGATAAAATAGATAGTGGTAACGCTAAAATAGACCTCAGGATTCAATAGTAAAATCACCATCATCATAGTTAGCATTTCGACGCAAAACACTCTTGAAACCTCCCACTGATTTCTAAAGTAAATGCTTGTAATCAAATTCCAATTGGAAAGTCTCCATTCGAGATCGTTTCTTTACTTTTGTTCTGTCCTAGCGACCAGCATTTTCTCGTGCCATCTAAGTGACCTGTCCACTGCCAAAGCCTACAAATCTATGAGTTTTTGCCCGTTATTTTAAATATATAATTATGCGTCAGACAACACACCAAATTGCTTTTGTTTCGAAGTAAGGAATTCTTTTTCTGTATTACGAACCAGACAAAGATTATCGTGTCTCCCATAAATCCTCAAATAGAACGTATTACATCAATGACATGCTCAGGCTTGTCACAAAAAAAAACCCTTTGCGGATTCAAACCAGCAACCGCTGACTTTATGTCAGGAGCGCTAACCACTACACTAGACGTGTCGTAAAACTTTACACGTATTTTTTTTTCTTTACTATCCCAATACATATCCACCTCACCTCACACACCTCGGCGGACGCATCACCTGCATAAAAATAGAATTCAAGAGCAACCCATACTTAAGCGCGTCCAATGATGAAATATGGAAAGCGATCGCCATGTTTTAGCATCAGGCCTGGCTGTCACAGTTTATCGATGGCCTAACGGTGTGTTACACCAACATACAACTTTAACATATAATTAATAAATATGTAGTTATGTTATAACATACTTTAAAAGATCAAATTGACTGAGGCGGGAAATCAAACCACCGCGTCTTGTGCTTCGATTTCTCGATGATCGAAAGATCTCGATCGATCTCGATGTCGATGCCTTGCTATGTCAATTTTTTTAACTACAATAAAAAGTTATTTCTCATATAGAAACACTTCATAAATATAGCTTTGTGCTATGTTGTACAATTTGTATGGAATCTTTATGCCGTGGAAACTTTGTGAACGCCTATGTTAATTAGTGGACGTTCTATAGGTGATAATTATCCTCATGTTATTGATTGAGCTTTTTGATAAATTATTTTCAGTAAAAAAAATGACTATTGCGCTGGGCAAGTTAGAGTTACGGTTATGTTCTAGCTAGATAGGTGCAACCGGCTCTAAGTGTTATTTATGTCGTCTCCGAGTATCCTAGCGTTTGACGCCCTTGCTATTTGCCTTCTGATTTATCGCCCGATATTTGCAATAAGTTTTTTTGTGTCCGAGATCAAAAACTATTTTCGTTCGAGATCGCGCGTGTATCAATTGCTTCGGACTGAGCTTACATATTACTAGGACGATTAAGGAGTTAAACCTTAATTTATGGTTTATTTAGTTTAATAGTTTGTTTAGTTTTTTAGCTTGATATTTTTTTATTGCAAAAGCAACAAGTGTGATAATTAATTTTTTTTTGGGTTTTTACATAAGGTAAATTTGTTTCTCCTCATTTTGCAATACAGACCTTATCTATACACAAATGACTTCTGCAGCCAGTAACACTAGGTAGTCTTTAGAACTTTAAACTAATCCTATAACCACGCACGAGGGCAATGGATTTTCCCTGACAAAGCATAGGCCTTATTAATTAGACCTTTCTCACGAAAAACCTTATGTATGGTGTTCGTAGCGCATTGGTGGCAGCGCTTTAGTAGTATTACCGAAGTTAAGCAACCTACGGCGCGGTTATGTTAGATGGGTAATGTATGTATTTCATATCACTCACTAGCATCTCCATGTCTCGGCGATTCCAGTTAATATCGATTAATATTAGTCGTTAAGCCTGTCAGAGGCAATCTCAAAATTGTGGTGAAGCCTTTGTCCAGCAGTGGAATGTTTACAGGCTAACGTTATCTCCATTTTTTGAGTAGTCAAACATAAGAGGCAGAGACGATGTTTTAAAATATAAAGATGAGTATCAAATGAATAATCTAATAATAATAAACTACTTCTTTCCAGTCCAATATAAGTCCAAACAAGTTCCCTAATGATTACGTTAACGTTTCTCGAACTGAAACGATCTCATTCATTTGCTAGAGTCGGAATACGTTTTCGCTAAAAGGTTTTTTCTGGCTGCAAGTTTATTGATACAAATGACTGTCGCCGGGCCATCGACGTACGCGTAAATCAAAGTGGAACGAATTAGCGTGAGAGGTAGGTATAGGTAAAAGGTAGATGGTTTTGATAGTCATTGTACTTAAATACATATAATACGAATATTCATTCCATAAAGACAAATGACTAATAACTAACAAACAAGAAAAAATAAAACTAAGATAAGCATTATGCATCATATAAAAAACCTAAATCCTTCTTATTTAATAACTAAACCATTTCTTAGTAGCAAGAAAGCTTACTTATTAAAAAACAAAACCATTTCTTTGTGGCAAGAATGATATGATGCTGGCTGCGTTGTGTTGGATAGCTATGCTGATCCTTTGAGCTACAAACCAGTAGGTACTTTAGACCCCGTGATTTTTCAAGTTTGACAGACACGTGTGCCCTGCGGCTATTTGACAATAATCAGATTACGAAAATACATTTTAAAATTCTTAAAGATGAAATAAGAAACCAAAAATTGCGCACGGGCGGGATTCGAACCAGCATCTTTCTGGCTTACCGGGCCAACTGCTCTTCCAATTGAGCTACCGTGCTGTCGGTCCGACCGCGCGAAATTCTTGGTCTCTTAGTATACGTCATTGTGTGACGTCTTTAAGAATATAAATATGACACTGTGAGTGTTTAAAAACATTCTAAACCATTATATTTTCAAAATTTCTAATTTTCAATGTTTCTTTATAAAGCGCACTGCAACAGACGCAGTCGCTTGCGATTTTGGAGTCGCAAATATTTCTCCTTATTTCTTCTGCTTATCTAATTTTTGTTCTATTTCTTTACACCATTTATAACACGAGAATGGGTGAATCAGTTCTCATTACTTGTATTTTGTTAGATTCGTCGCCGCCCCGAATAGACATATTAGGGGGGAAACGAATTTCGCCGGGACTAGTAAGTTAAGTACTACTTAACAGTTTTATAGATGTTAGATCCTTAGCTAGGTAGGAACTTATAGATACATCATAAACTTACACAATATAAATGATACCCATAATAACAAAATATTGAATTGCCAATTTTCTACTCAGTAGACATTACGGCCCATCGAAAGTCCCGCCACCGCGACCGGAAATAACCATCATTATTTAACGTCACTGTTTTACCGGATTGAGCGTTGCAAATGGGCCGGTAATGATCTACATCTATCGGACTGCACACCGGCTGTCAACCCAAAGGCCGATAGTACACCAACGCTTTCTGAGCAGACTACTCTACCCACAAAGGCATCCGCTGAAAATCAGCGTCGTGGTATGCGTTCCGCTGCCACGACTTATGCTGAGCGGGTGCCTTTTCGACTCGAGTAGTCTACCCAGCTCTGCATGTTTTAAATGTTTATTTATTTCTCGGTCGAATAAATGTGTTTTCTTTCTTCTTTCTTCTTTCTTTCGCATGCGGCATGCGAAATTCGCATGCTATGTCTCCACTCAAACATAGTGATAGTTTCATCGTTGTCGGTATCAGTCAGCCGCATCCGAATGCGTTGGTGTACGAGTACTAGCGGCGTAATACCTATGCGATGGTCGGGGAGTACGCAAACCACTTTTTTTACATTTGAGTATGATGTGATACTTTGACTTAAACGCAACATTCAATTAGTACTGAAGTCGTACCTTGTTTCTTCATACATTAAAAAAAGATTTTAAAAATATGTATGGATCGTGTGAAATAGGATACGATTGCTCAATCGTATCCTATTTCACACGATGAGTGGATAATACAGTGACGTGTGATAGGATTGTATGGAAGATAAAAACACACTGCGCCGACCCCTTATGAGCTGTGAGCAAGGCCATATAAATATTTTTGTAGCTATATAGTATTTCTAATAGCAAAGCCGTAACCAATCCCTTGCCGGTTATTGCATACTCGCTTCAAGTTCACAAAGCAGACGAGTTTATTCAATATCAGGCGGCGGACATCAAAGAGTTTGCTATCGACGTTCGCCGGCGCTCGTCTGGTCACAACATCCACTCAGTTCAACTTTTAATCACAAATTTGCTTAATAATATCATTAGTTATGTTTAAGAACTTATATTTTACTCTAGGGGATCCAGAAAAGACATCGGTTACAGTATTAAATAAATTAGTATATCATTATATTATAAAAAAAAATTAGTATATTATTTGGCATTAATAAGTGTAATTCATCCCCCTTTTTCACGCACTCAGGAAATCATTTCGCGTAGTGTTTCCTAGGGTCTAAACGCATTTAGCTAAAGTTGTAGAATTCAATCTCAAATCAGAACCCTACCTAACTACATCCTCCTTATGCATTTTAATTTCAAAATCCAAGTTATGCCTATGTATGCTAAATGTTGGTCCACATCTAAATCTAAACCACCCTTCACCCTAGCACCAGGTGCAGGTTCAATTAAAACGCATCACATTTCGGTTCCACGTTTACCACTTACTTTATGGCTGCATAAAGAACGCTACAAAGTTCAACGTAAATCGGTTTATGCTCGTGTGTGCTCTCGGAGACATAAAGGGGAATTAATAAGGCTATTCCGTGAGCGATTCGGTAGACAGATAGCCTTATAGTGAAGGCTGGGGTGTGTAGGGTGACACTAAAGGATGGAAGTGATGAGAGTGATGCTGAAAACCAAAGAAGGATAATCCAGTTATCATGTTGGTGGTCTCTGATGTCAATTTAGACGACACGTTTGGTGTAGCGGTTAGTGCTCCTGACTATTATGCCGGCGGTCGCTGATTCGAATCCCGCAAGGGGCAAATGTTTGTGTGATGAGCACGAACATTTTTGTACCTAAGTCCATGACTTAGGTTGAAATGTATTTAAGTATTTATGAGAGACGCCCCTGTCATTATCGTTGTCTGGTATTCGTAACAGAAGGAAGAGAATTCCTTAGTTCGAAACCAAGATTGGTGTGTTGTACGGCGCATATAAGTATTTGTCAATTAACAAGACAAAGCATCTTTAGGCAAAATCTAAGGACAAAACACTTAAAGATTTAAATGTGTTCTTACGTCATTATTTTAGTCAGTGCATTAGTCTGAGTGAGGCACAACGTTTGTCAAGTTACTTGGCCCAATAACTTTCTACAACTTGATCTGCTGAATAGTTACATAATTAAAATTTTCATAAATAAAGAATATACCTCTTCGTTGCCAGCTGTAATGGGATGGTATGTATTATGACATGCATCTCATGCATCAGCAAATGCAGGAGGTTTAGTTAGTAAGATTGTACCCCAAAAACTGGTAGCATGGTCACTGCTCCAATGCACGAAGATATTGAAAGTTATCGATTCCTAAAACCTTTGCAGTATAAAGATTCGCTTTATTGGACAGTTAAAGATAATAATGTAGTCAGCAGCGCAGACGAGGATAGGTTTTTTATATGTTCAAATATACTTTTAAAAATTTTGCCCTCCTCATATAGCACCTATGAGTTTTCATCATTTCATCTTTATCTTTGAACCAAGATAACTTTGATAACTTGACCAACCTTAACCAATGACTTAACCAATGATAACTTTTAGTAGTTTCAGTCAGTAACGAAACATGTGTTCGATGGTTTCCATGGTTACAAATCAAAAACCTCTAAAAGAAAATAGGTGAATGAATATACTTGCTCGAATCTATCAATAAATAAATATATAGCACATTCCAAAAAGAAAACAAAATATGTTTCGCCTAAATGTAACATAATCAATTAACACGAAAAGTTTGGTTACACTAAGATAAATAAGTGGTATCATTTTACTTAGCTTCTTACATAAAACTAATGAAGAAATACACTGAAACTTTGCGAAATAATTACGAAAGAAAGTAATACAAGTATAATCCAATAGAATCTTCTTGATTTGATATAACTACACAACTTTTGCAATTTGCTGTGATATCTTTTTTTATCAGCAATACAACTTTTAATCTTATTAAGGGTCTGTAGCATGAGAACGAAACGAAAAAAGGTTCCATAAAAATCCTGACTGAAAACTCCGGCAAAATTGAGAAGATGAAGTCTTTGCAAAGCTAAATCTAAAGGCGTTAGGTGCAGGAAACGAATACTGCTTTAATATAGGGTCGTATAAAGGAATTCAAATGCACCATTTTATGGACAGTAACTATAAAAGTAAAAAGAATGTTAAACTCACCCTTCCTCGGTTTGGATCACTTAGATTTCGCCATCAAAGTTTGGGGCACTCAAAAATCCATTTAGAAAATACACATTTTATGTCCTTTTAGGGAATCTTCAACGATCTGTTACGTGTTTTCGATCCGATATTTTATGGCGTTTTTGGAGGATTGCAGTTGTTCTAATCGTGAAACCAATATAACTTGTAAAGGGGAAAAAATCATACTTGTTTATCACTTACCTACGGACACTACAAGGAGGGAGGGGGACTAGAAATCTCATTTTTACCGAGTTTTGTTCGACAGGATTTTTACCACAAAGACAGGCGTATGTAAGCGTATGTATAAGGTGTGTAATATATTACTATTCTATGTGCCTTTATGTTGATAGAACACAAGTGGCATGAAAATTAGGTTCGTAAACAGATAATCTATTCATAACAATACTCGTAAATTATATCACAAGAACAATTCCGCAAACAGAACTTTATGAAATCATAATCGTCGAAGCTGTAATAAAATCGCTTAGTTTGCAATCAGCTTGCTTTATAGCAATAGAATTACGACTTTAAGCTATATTATAACGCGGGTTTACGTTGCATTGTTGTTGTTATTAGCTATAAAGGCGTGTTTCGATGTGCTGCCTTGGGGCTCCTCAGGATCGTCACAGCTCAGCGAAAACCGCCAGAAATACATTACGATAATAATATGTTTTTTTTTTCAATCCTTTACACAAATCGGACGATTGATTGAAAGTATTGAAACCAATTCCAAACAAAACCTGAGTCTCATTGCAGTTCTGTTATCACTCAACTAGTTGAGGCCCCAAATTGACATTAAATAAATAAATAAATAAACTTTATTCAACTTACAAGTGATTACATTATTTGGGTTGGTACGACTTCTTTTAAGTTTATATAACCTGTATTAGAAGTGTACCCTCTTCTCTCGGTGGTATCGTTAACACTTGAATTTGAATTATACACAATGTGTTGCAAGACTGGTATATTAGGTCTATAGTAAATAATATAAAGAAAGTTAACAGTAAAATCTAATGATTTATAATAAAAACGTAAGTACATCGTTTGGTAGATGTGTGTGTGTGAGTGTGTATGTTGTGTGTGTGTGTTTGTGTGTGTGTGTGTGTGTGTGTGTGTGTGTGTGTGTGTGTGTGTGTGTGTGTGTGTGTGTGTGTGTGTGTGTGTATTTTACTCACTCGTGTAGTGCTGTTTCAAACCAATCTGATATAATTAGAGAGGATTATACGAAATCGCAATAAGAATTTGTTGATCCAATCAAAAGCAGACCTGCTTAACTGTCAAAGCAACATCGCAATACCGAGGCGTAGCTGATCCCTATCTATGTTACGTGCTTCCGTATGGTTGACGTCTGGTTGGTGCTATTCCCATTACGGGTGGATAAATGTACTTTAACTTGTAATGAGCTTGCTTTTCTCTTTGCGCTCGTCTCTGCTTAGCGGTTAGTTTTAATCGCTAGTCGTAACAGTTTACAATTGCAATAATAATTTAACTCTGGTTAAGGCAGAGATGCGGGATCCAAACAAGAAATTAATGTTCCGCTCGGAATTGTATGCGATTTACATTTATGCCAAGCTTTGTGTAGTCCAAGCAATTTAGTCAAAATATTCGTCTGTTAAAATCTAATTTTACCGTAATAGTTATTGTTGGTAGTGCAAAATATCACTTGTTATTATGAAATTAACAGATATTGCATCATTTGGATGGATAATGGTGTGCCACTTTAGTTTCATAGTGCGTATCTACGTTTTGTTTGATTATCTTACTTATATCAAACTTAAAATAGCGATATATTTATTCTACCATTAAATTAATATCAATTTCGACTCAACAGACATCTATTCGTTACTTTGTCTGCAGTTTACGGAGGCTAATATGACCTAGAAAACCCTAGAGCAAATGCCAAAAACTTTTATAATCATGTTAAGTTATTTGATTTGATTGCAAATTCTTTCTTACATTAAATAATAAACGTCAAATATCTGTAAAAATCCCAACGATAAATATCGACTATGATTATAGTCAAGTTAATTAGAAAGCCCTAGTTAAATCATAACACGCAATATCCGCACCGAGTGTTGCCCATAGTTTTAACCTTTCATATTTAGGGATGATGTCATCTCGGAAGGGATGAAAGATGACATCACTCTCCCCTAGCGATGTGAGTCACCGGGTCACCCTATATGCTGTGATTATAGGCTTATGATTTTGTTAGATACTCATTTGTTTACGTATGTTTTTTGTACGAAAACGAAAGTATCATACTTTTATAAGTAAGTATCACTAACCTATTTATGCATAGATAACAATGAATTTCAAAGGAATCCTTGGCTATTTATCACCACGTGTCGCTGGTTTATTATTTTAGTCTATAGATTCCCATTTTGTTTCTAGTAGTCTCTTGTTGTAACAAATGGCCACTAAATAAATTGTTTGTAATAATAAACACATTCTATTTTTATTTGGTTGAGCAATCATTCCTTTGAGAATTTCATGACCACACATTCACATCCATGGATCGATCGACATAAGTATAACATTGCCGTAACTAATCAATTAGGCGTTTTGTTTTATTCTTGCGCTTTCCATTTCAGCTACCGTTCTCTTACCAACTCTATTACTGTTCACACTATAGCCATAAAAATCAAATTAGATATCGTAGGTCATTATCAGGATAGAAAAATCGCTTTCAAAGGGGTGCAATTACGAAGATTAAAGGTTCTTTGGCGTCTATAAATCAGCAGACCGCTAAAACCCGGCTGGCGCTTAGCTATTGTAACTCTAGCTAGATATAATATAGTTTGAGAGCTACCTTTCACATAGAAAAATAAGTTTTATTTATTTATTATGAATTTTCTCTTGATCACGGTCCGGTTTTACGGACTGGGACGTAGTCTATGGTAGGTCGAGCCTGCTCCGATTTTTTTATTATTATGGAGCCTATATGTATAGGTAGATAGTATCTCACTGCATGAAAAAGGCCTCCCTTTTCCACTCTCCAGGATTTTGGGCAGCTGCCTTCCATAGGAGTAGCCTTTTATGTAGTAAGTTTTTATTCACTGACTATTAATTATTAATTTTAGTAAAAAGCTCAAGATTAATGCTAATAAAAAAAATGAGTTTATTTCAATAAAGTTAAATACAAACAAATTGCTGAGACTTCCCTGACATCACAAACAGAATGAATTAGGTTCATAATTGATCCATGTCGCCAGAAATGCTAAGCAATTATTTATTTACCCAAAAAATAACCACTATAAGTTTACGTATCTCAGACTTCAAAGAATCAATGTTTATTCCAAGCTTATTACTAGACTAGAGCATTGCATTGAGAATGAAATGAATGATTCGTCTTTATTTAAAAGCAGACTGAAAGGCAAAAGTTAATCAGTTTATTCAGACAGCTAGCTCTTAATCTATCCTGAAAAGTGTGGGGGCGGCCAATGTAATTTAAGTGAGAGCTTTAAGGAATAAAAATCTTAGAACGGTTATCAAAGTACAGAGAATGTCAACATTTTTACCTGTAAATAAACAGAATCTTTTACAAAATACTTTACAATAAGAAGACTTGATTACGGACGAAAAGTTACACTAAAAGCTACTTCAATGTTTCAATTTATATTTTTGAAATATTTTTCACAAATTGGATGCTTAGGTTAGTTTATATTTAAAATAATGTATTATTGCTTTAGGCGTAAATAAATGGCTCAACTAAGCATTAGTATAGTTTATATTTTAAATAATCTATACTAATATTATAAAGCTGAAGAGTTTGTTTGTTTGTTTGTTTGTTTGTTTGTTTGTTTGTTTGTTTGAACGCGCTAATCTCCGAAACTACTGGTTCGAATTGAATAATTCTTTCTGTGTTGGATAGTCCATTTATCGAGGAAGGCTATAGGCTATATAACATCACGCTACGACCAATAGGAGCAAAGATATAGTGGTAAATGTGTAAAAAACGGGAGAAAGAAGTCACTATTCCACGCGGACGAAGTCGCTGGCAAAAGCTAGTTTACTATTATATTATTCCGAGCGATTGGAAACACCGATCAACGACGCACTGAACCAAGCGACAGATCGCAGCCGATGGAAACTGTTGGTTGACAGAATACGGAGTCACGATACTCAGCAATGAGGGACCGATTAAGAAGAGAGACTATTATATTTTAAATATATTACTTTGGACGTACTTAAATTGGAGTTTGCTCGAAAATTTACACTTCGTCAAGCCTGATGTTTTTTATAAGGGTACAGGAGCAAACAGCACTTTTTTTAACCAAAGGATATACGATTTCAAAAATAATGCCGGGACGAGCTTCAAAATTTAAAAATAGACAGTAAGTAGGTACGTAGATAGTAGATTTATTAACGCAACGTAGCAACGTGATCGCATCAAATTATTTATAGAGTTAAGTAGTTATTCCGATGAAGTCTGGTTCACATACACCCAGACTCAGTTTGCAGGCAATTTCGGTGAACAGCCTTTTCCACGTTGAAAATCCGATGCTGGCCTCGTTTGCCGCTCCAAGGCTTACAACTTTAGGGTTTCGTTTCTGAATAGAAAAGCCATTTTTAATTTCAAATATGGTGGTATTCAAAACTTTTCAACTAAAAATACAGAGTCTACTGTCAGTGTGTTATATGGTGCTATTACCTTAACCTACTTACTTCAAAATGTATTATGTAATTTTTGTTTTTACTTAAAATCTTACACACTTTAAGATCAATATGAGGGATGGCAAATCCTTACCGGCAACAGGGAAGTGTGGAGTAGTTTGGGGGAGACCTTGGCCCAGCAGTGGGACACAAACAGCTAGTCATTAAATCAGGATAAAAATGTTAATGGCTGCACCTTTTATCTGGCTGTACAACCTTAGTTCTCTTGCCTATCAAAAACCATAACTAAAATAAATGAATAACTTATTTACTTCTATATCGATCGTCGTACAAAATATCTATATTGTAAAAATGAATCGCAAAATGTGTTGGTAAGCGCATAACTCAACAACGCCTGGACCAATTTGGGCAAATATTTTTTTGTTGTGTTTGTTATTGTCAGGAGAAGGTTCTTATGAAAGAAATATTTAAGTAACTTGTGCTGAAAATTAGAAAATGTTAGAATACTTACTTTTTAAGCGGGGCCGGCCGGGGGCGAAACAAGGTAGTAAAAAAAATATAAAAAAAATCTATATATTTTTTCTTTTAAAACCGATGCAGTCTTAACAGTTTTTCTGGTTTCAAAAGAATACCTCACGAATGACACACGGCGCCGATCCAACATGCAAATATTGGTCTTGATCTCATCGTTACCCTCCCGATGTCATTGGATGCAGCTTATGCCGGAGCTAAGAACATTCTCGATTTATGGAGATTTATTTTTGACAGCATCAATATTTTGTGAATAAAGATCACAAGCTGCACGTTCATAAGATAGGATAGTGTTTTCATATTTAGGTACCTTCTTAGCACGTTCTGGGACAGTGAACGCCTGCAGGCGAGAAAACAATAAAACATCTATTGTGTCTGGAATAGTGTCCCGGAACGTGTTAAATACGAAACATGTATGAATTGATAGTTAGGCAACTGCAGAACCAACGTGCAGGGCATCCATTCCACTAATCAAGTCGTCACTGAGTTTTGTGAAATTGTTGTACTATGAGAGTACAATTAATATACAGCCGCGTGTCACCTTGCTTTCAATGCTGCTGACTTTTAGTACACGATGTGTTACAATAGCACTACTGTAGTCCTACACACGTCTAAAAGTAGATGCCGAAAATACGTTAATTTGCGCCCAGAACAGTGCATTCTACAAAGAGTAGACTAGATTGTAATTAAAGATCCGCTTGATTACAATTCCTTACTTAAACATAAAAATTCCATCTTGGTACCTTTTATAAAAAGGCATGATTTTGATTGTTAAATTGTTTTTAAAAGCGATTACATTTCGCTACTCTTTGCGATGAGCTTTAAGTTTAAACTGTTTAAAGTTTAAACACCTTTTTAAATCATAGCCGCAACGCCTATTTTGATGCTTCTGAAATTACAGCGGTTTTTAATGCGCAATTTCGCGTTGAGGCTATGCCTCCAGTCATTACGTGGGCAATGACCTCAGTGCAACCACTTTAACCCTTCAAGCACCCTCAATCACTTCGATTTCGAACTAAAAAGAACACTGGCTACTTCACGCGCAAAATAAAAGTTGGTAACAAACTAAAGAACTTCGAACTGGGAATTCGCGACCACTCCAGCTGACAAACGGTTGGACATCCCTGGAACTTGTTAAAGTGAAAAGAATTCGGTGTTGAAGAGTTAAGGACAAGGCGGGATAAAGTAACTAAGTACATCGAGTGCAAAGGTGTGGATGGATATGTCAATCCTCTTTGATTTCATACAATTCAAAACATGTTACAAAATGATAACATCAAAATTTACAACACACGCAGTACTTACTTTCAAAGGTAATTTTTGCTGTTTTTATTTTCAAGCTTTTAATAAACATACATTGAAAAAAAGAACGTTTTTATAACATCAACTCATTCATCTAGCTCTGTCACATGAGCACAGAAGATTAGTACTACGTAAGGAGATATTTATATAAAACCATTTAACACGTTCCGGGACACTATTCCAGACACAATAGATGTTTTATTGTTTTCACGCCTGTAGGCGTTCACTGTCTCGGAACGTGTTAAGTAAGTATTGCAGCTAAATTAAGAGCTGGAAAAAATCATCTCTACATCCCATCCAGTCCGAATAAGTATACAGACATCAATGGCGCAATGTGTAATAAAAAATTAAAAAGTATGTTTAGATTTTCATGCGGTGTCTATCAACAAAAATAGTCTGTCCCAAAAAGCCTAGGCATTCTCTGGATTCAATTTACATCCTCGCAATTGTTTCAGCGGGTTCGATGGACGAACCGACGCCGGGTCTGATTTATTCCCCCCAGCATCCCTTAAACGGATTTTAGTTCTTTAATATCGCGACGTTAACTTTCCCAGCGCACAATCTAAGTTCGTGTTTAACGCTGTTATGTCAGATTAATGACTAGACTCGAAACGTTTTGGTTAAAATTGTAAAGAATAAGTATACTACATGTATTTCACGGGGTGTTAAAATCGCTGTTATTAAGCCTTAGAAGATAATTTTGCTACTGACCCGTGTCAATGAGGTTGTAGACACGAAATTTTAGCACAATCTTTTCGTATTTTTTTGTAGGTAATGGCTATCTATCTATTCATTAAACTTATTAAGAGTACTGTTATCTGCTGAGAGATTCCGGGTCTCAAATAAATTCATTTTTTTTCTTAACTCAAATTAAGCACTTCATGACAAACTGTTATCATATTTTACTTATGTCATCGTGCCTTAAATCTCAAAAGATTGCAATAAACAATGACAAAGCATTTTAATTTTAGCCGCAGACCGTTTTCAATTTCGAGTCCTCCAAACCGTCCGACATCGTCATATTTAATACCCGAGCCACGATTTTGTTGTTACTATCAAGATGCATGGCTACACATGTAATGTATTTGCTCCTCCAATCTGGCCTCTATCAACTCGTAATAAAGTACACCATTTGTCGTATCGACGTGCACGAACGAAACTACAGGGGATTTTCTTTCACGATCTCGGCTTCCAGATCAAAAAGATAAAGCTAGGTAGCTTAAATAGGAACGACCACTATTGTGCCACTTTGTCACACTGTCAGTACTTGTGTGAAGTATGGTCCGCAAAGTCAATTGCGAAGATTGGTTATTGTGAAAATTGATCTCTTCTGACACTTGACGTTGGATAAGTCTGCTCGTCTTTCCTATGTACTGTCGAGGTGTACGCCTCGCCACTTACGAACATCGCTTGCACACACGACACAGAAGCGTCTGGCACTTCAAACAAAAGACAACGCGAGGTGCAAGCGGTTTTGGATCTTGAGGTGGTTAGACGCCAGAGATCTTTTCTTTAATCTCTTCTCTTCTCTTCTTAATTAATCTTTTAAACCCCCGTCGCAAAAAGAGAGGGGTGTTGTAAGTTTAACGTATGTCTGTTTATTTGTGGTAAACCGTTTTTTTTGTGTCATAGATAATTTTATCCCGAGTGTTCCTGAAAATATGGTGTTTTTCATTCATGAAAAATTATCCAGCAGCTTGAAGATCACCAACCCTTTTCTAGTTTCCATTTGTCCGATCGATCCGAAATTTGGTACTGTGCTACTTCAATGATATTTAAAGTATATGGTAAGGTAACCATGACCTGATCAGCTGTTTGAAGATCATCAGCTCTTAATTTTGAGGTTTTGAATTATTTTAATTATTCAGAATCCATTCCATTTGTCCGATCGATCCGAAATTTAAAATAAATAAATAAAATTGTTTATTAAAATCAATTTGGTACGGTGCTACTTCAATGATATTGAAAGCATATGGTAAGGTCATCATGACCTGATCAGCTGTTTGAAGATTATTAGCTCCTAATTTTAAGGTTTTGAATTTTTTTAATTCAAAATCCATCAGATCATCCGTTTACTTGTCGTAGATATGTAGGTAGTTCAGTGCAATCGTGCCTTAGGGAAATAAAACATAATTGTAAGTATTGCGTTATTTACTTTATTTTTTGCTAACGACTGTATGCTCAGTTAACAAAGCGCCATCGCCAGTTATTTTTGGCCGAGGTTAAGTTCTGTAAGTATGGCGATTGCCTTTGTCCGTCTGTGGTGTGGTAAATCGCGTATTTGGCCTTGATGTACTAGTACTTCTTTTTTTTTATAATGAACCTTTTGGCAATTGCGTTTCAGGAAATGATTGTAAGGAAACCTTTGTGTAAATAATCGCTTACATCGCTTACAAATTATATTATTATAACTTTACATAAAGCCCTTAGAGCTTTAACTTTAAATTCATACCCATTACCAGCCCCAAATTAATCAAGAGGGCTCATACTATGCCAATTATGATAACAGATAGATTCCTAACTTATTTACCTTTGCCAACATTCAGTGAATACAAATTTCAACTTTCGACTAACAAAAGAAAACTAAGTATTGCAAGCAAAACTTATACAAGTGAATACCGCAAACCAAAAACCAATCAATGTTTGACGAACGATGGAATTTTGTCACGGTACCCGGGAGCGCGCACTAACGTAATATTGGTATAATAAAAATCATACTACAAAGACGGAAAGAACGGAAACTATAACTTTACGCTACGCTATAAAATATCCGGTCAAACAATACCTCATATTAGTGGCCGTAAACCGTACATTCTAGAATCCAGACTCCAGTTAAACAATAATTTACATTTTGACGACAAATAATTAGCTATTCTCCTTTCCGCAGTAAAGTAGCTGTCACCATATTTCTTTTTGTGACACGAATATTTCGTGGCCATAAAAGTTCGAGTATCTATTAATTAGTGTCCCGAATGAGATCATGTCCCTGGATATTCCACAAGGCGCCTTTGTCTCGAAAGTTGTCAGAATCGGCGTAAATCTGAGCTCTTGACAGCCGTGGCGAACAAATCCGAAGTTAGAAATCATTTGTTGGGGTTCCTTAGGGGGAGTTAAGCTGCGTTGATAAAATCATTATAAGCCCAATTCGTCTTGGACGCGTCACAGAAATGACGCTTTGCTGCTTACTTATCTTCCCTTCTCAGATATACGTCCAGTCATAAATCCTATCCATTCACCAAGCTTGGAGAAATTAGGGCTATTGAATAAGATTCACCGAACCATGTTGATTAGACATAATACTCTGTTTTGGAAGGAATCGAAATAAATACCGGTACATCCTACTTGTATTTTCTTCCCCTGGACATTTGTCTGTATAATATAGCAAAGTCCATCACATCATAATTTTACACACATCCATAGATTGTTCTTCCTCCGATTTCTAAAGTAGAATTGAACCATCATAACTGAAAAAAAATATTTTTTCTCCCAATTTTAAAATTTAGTATTGTAATTTATAAGCTTTACCAACAAAAGCTCGTGCTTGACACTCGTATTCTTTGTCTCCAAACATTCGAAGTGGGTGCCGTTGCATCAGCACCATCGCCGACAATCAGAGGAGTGACGAAACGGTTTCACGGCTGCATTTATTTGTACAGGCTGAACATAAACAACTCAGTGCGATTAAAAAATATTGGGCACTTTAGTACAGTTGAGTTCATAAATTTCCTGCTTACATAAGTATTGTTGCTCAAGAGACTTTCTTCTAGTCATTACATTGGGTGCTGTCAAGTTCATTTTTAGAATGATAGAGTTATTTACTTTACCCTAATACTTAGATTGCGAATTTAATCACTTTCGTTAGACATCTTTGTTGTAGGAGCTTAGATTTAGCTTTTTGTGTTAGAAACTTTTCAACAATTTCAACCGATAGTCATTTGAGTTTAACTAAGTACCAGTTATGTAAAGCTATTATTGTAATGAAAGTTTATTGTATGTTGATTTTATAAGTCGCGAAATAAAGTAAGATTTTTTCATCTTAGCCAACTGTACTGAATATGCGTTTGTTATTATTACTGCGAGAGATATCGTCAGTCGGCAAGAGCCAACATGCCTTAAGAAGCCATTGATTGGTTATTTTTAGTGTATGAATTTCAACGAAGGGCTGCTTACAATGTATCAATTGTTTGGTGTTTAAATATGTAGTTCAATCGTAAATATTCAACCGCTGGTAAAGACATTTAACCTTTAGTAGAGTTATTCCTTGTCTATGCTCGCGGTGTAATCCGATAGCTCCACGAGTTATAGCGGAAACACCATTACACACATACAAAAAAAAAAACTACCGATCACGAAACCGGGCTTAAGTTAAAAGTGACAAGGGTTTTCGTGCCAGTCGTTAACGTACCTATGTATGCTATATTATGTATTTTTATAAATACTTCAATCCAAAAACAATGATATGTACGGTTAGTTTCACTGAAATAAAAATTCTTTTTGCCAATTTCATTAGTGTTAATAGGATAAAATGTGGAAAATTATAATAATGTAATCCTAATACGAACGCGAACTGATCGTAAAACGCTTAATACTAAAACTAAAAGCCGTAATGAAAATAAATACGTAGCCATACAGCATAGAAACAGATAGAAGGTTCATACTACAATATATTTTAGAGGAAAGAAAGTCAGTCAATGTCAGTTCACCCGAGATATGACAGGGCACAGAAGATCCCACAACTTCACTCTGTAAATCTTCTAAAATATAAAAATGAATCGCAAAATGTGTTGGTAAGCGCATAACTCAACAACGCCTGGACCAATTTGGCCAATTCTTCTTTTGTTGTGTTTGTTATTGTCAGGAGAAGGTTCTTAGACTAGAAATATTCAAGTAACTTCTTACTTTTTTAGCGGGCGGGGGGCGAAACAAAGTTCGCTGGGTCCGCTAGTAATAAATAAATATGCGCCAGACAACATACCAATTGTCTGGTTTCTGGTTTCGTGTCTGGTTCCATCCTTATGCTACGAATACCAGACAACGATAATGACGGGGGCGTTTCTCATGAATACTTAAATGAATATAACATCCATGACTTTGGCATTGGCCCCTTGCAGGATTCGAACCCGCGACCGCTGGTTCAGTAGTCAGGAGCGCTAACCACTGCACCAAATCATTTAATCTGATAATTGAGTGGGATGATAATCACATGACTGTAAGTAAAGATCAGCCGTAGAACTGTTGCTACCACGAATTTACGCAAACCAGCAATAAATTTCTCACGGCCCGGAATTCGAACAGAAGCAAGCATACTTATAATTAATCATAAAGAACCTAGTCCTACTCCCTACCGTATAACTATAGTCGCTATGCTAAAACTCAAAGAAGCCATGAAAATAATTACGTATCGCGATGGAAAACCTGATTTAGCCTGTAATAAAAATGTAGCTGCAATATGACTGGTTTTGCGCGATAACAAGATTGCTAATAAAAATTTTTGCCGATGAAATACAATTAATGAAAATTGAATTTCTCGTCAAGATATGTCATAGATTACATGAATATTTATTTACGTAAAACATAGCACAAAACGCTATACTACAGTCTCAGAGAGACAATACTATTTATACAGAATTTTGGCTCCTGTATGTTAAAGTTAAGACTGTTTACAATAAATTGTTGAAAAATATACCGAAATAATCTCGTCAACATCGTTACAGAAAACATCGTCTCTCCTCATAACACATTGCTGTCACCAAATAATTCACTAAATATTCTTCTTGTGGACTCCAGATCCAGAAATAAGTTCGTTCAATCGCACCGATGACGTTAAAATATGACTGGTAGTAATTACAACGAGTTGCAATGTGTTTGACAAAGACTCGGGTCGGGGCGTCACAAACAGGAATAGATTGGCGCCCCTTGGAGCAAAGTTGTCATGGTAAAGAAAGAACGGTAAACGCAGAGTAAACAACAGATCGTTTCGAAATTTGCTCAGAAACAGCTGATTAAAAGACTGACATATGTATAAGAGAATGTTGAAAAAAATATATAAATTAACGCAGACCTTTCCACATTGCGAAAAATATTAGGAAATGAACCACGTGAACGATTGTAGAAATTTGGAGGGTTAAAGGACTATGTGCAGATCTTCGTAAATATTCATAATTTCTGCAATATTGTTTAATTATTGTACAAAAAACTAGTAAACAATTTTTGGACCTTTCGTGTTTGCAATAAGTGGAGAAAATACTTTTGTATGAAGCTTATAACCGCTGCCATAAAAAAATACATATAGTTGGTTACGGACAGGCAATTGACGGGAAGTTACCTGTCAGTATGTATTCAGCTTCCCCATTTGATATTGATGATAATTCTTAGAAGGTATGATACAAATATTTTATTCTATAGCTAGCACCTTGTACTCGTGACCTGGCTGATCTCATTCATCTGTTCCCTGAACCAACGCTAGGTGTTTCCAATTTACTCCGGCGACATCTCTAATGCGCTACAAGATTTACAATCTGTATTAATTTAAAAACCCGGGATGACATAAGGCGCTATATTTGAAATCCCTATTTGAATCTTGAAACAATTACCGAGTGCAATAAAAATTATCTAAAAGGAAGATAATTATTGTTTAAGGTCAAACCGATTTGGTCACACACAAAAATGTTTTATATAATATTAAACCAATATTCGCTACCTACATCAGAGTACTTATCAGTAAAATTTAATATTTAAGCTGGCGTTGAATCCGGTAGATCAGATTTTCACACACACGTTGATGATGATTGTCTAATGATTTCTGCAAGTTCGTGACTTCGAGCTCCGACTTTTGTTAAAAATCGAAAATCATCACATCAAAACTTATTTTCGGTTTTTTCGATAACCGCAAACGCAAGGCGCCCATATACATCTCGCCAACAAATTTACTGGACTAATAAAGGGAGGGAGAACTGTGCGCATAGAAAGGTAACTAATAGACGATGCTAATTTATGTTTCAATCGGTCACTTTTAAATTAAAGGTGACTATTCGGTGAAGCCTATGTTCACCAGTAGACGTCATGCTTGACTGTGCTGATGATGTTCATGAATGTGATGACGCTACGAATATGTATGATAGACGTGCGTTGAAATATGGAGTTTTATATAACGAATACTGAATGCCTCGAGTTGCTACAGTGTTGTTTCCATTACGGGTGGATAGATGTGCTTTAACCTTGATTCTAGTTTCTAACTCTAGTTTTAGCTGAGTTTGGTTAGTATCAAAAAAGTAATACAAAAATCTACAGTACTATCCGAGACCAATAAATTCCTCAAACGCACCTAATCTCGTTTAGGATTAAAATTTGTTTGCTGAAAAAACTGTTTGGTATTCCGTCTGTGTATCGAAATGTTCAGCGCTGACTGGTTGTGGCCACTTTGTAAGTGCTAGCAATAAAATTACGATTATTCCAAGGGAACTATATTTTCTATCACCAAAATTTATATTTGTCATCAAGTTGTATCACCTAATAAATAGATCTATCGCCACGAAATATTTTCGTTCTCAGATAAACAAAAATTGTTCCCAGGTATGAATTATCAAATTAATGTTAATATATGTGTAAAATAAGAGATCGATAACCAATAAAATTATATTGCATTACATGAATATAAACTTCGTTCTTATAATAACAGTTTTGTTACTTAAGGGCCAGATATTCCATTTTTACGATGTTTCGATTGAGTTTAAACATGGAAACACTAATTATTTAAATCTCGAATCTATATATGTTATAGAAGAAGATTACTAGAAAGCTGGATTGTGGTTGGAAACACGATTGTAATTACTTTGCTCGATAATAATTGCCTCAGAAGTGGGCCCCTTTTTTTTCGTATTTTCTATGTAGTTTTCAAATTATTGGACTTATATTTATGAAAATCACATATTTTAGTAGGTAATTCCATTCTACACATATACATGTTAAAATGATTTCAAAATGTTTGTTATTTAGATCAGAATAACGAAATATCTAAAAACACTTTATTTGACCCATTTCGACTTTTTTGATCTTGATTTGCTCAAGCTACACAGATGTGAGGAACAGAGGATTATAAGAATATACATTTTGACCACATAAGTGAGATCTCAGCTATGAATCAAATGATTTTTTTTTAGTTTTTATCGGTGTTATGTTCAGGCAAAGAAAGGTCCATTTTTTTCATTAGTCTGTATTCTTTCTTACAAGCAGCAAATTCGTCCAATTGTCTTTTTAAGATTACTTTAGACACCAAAGATGTTTAGGGCGTCCAATCGTTTTTTTCCAGTTTTATTAACATTTTCATTCATAAAACACTGATTTAGTGATTCTCACACTTGTGACGATGGTGATTCGCGCAACGACTTTGACGCAACAGTTGATCGTCGTGTCATCTCTGTTCTATACATGCAAGCAGAAATAGCGCTATCTTTTTATTCAAATGACAAGCACGAGATACCATTTCCTCATTCCCCTTGACGCCACTGCGAACGCTGGACCTATGTCAATTTTTGCAATTTTATTTGCGTACTTAATTACGTAAAACACCTAAGAACTAATAATAGCTAATTTCGCCGCGCCGCGTCACGCTCAGTTGGATCAGCACCAGTCATATACTAATCAAAGGTCGCGAGTTCAAATCGGGGGTATCATGAATATTTTTCTACATAGTCACAATATTTTTTTAGAAAACGAAATAAGTATTTATTTTAATTTTTGGACATTTTAACATTTAAAATAAAAAAAATTAAAAATAAAAACTAATTAAATTTTTAGTTTTTTTTTTAAAGTAGCAAATCCTATTAAAAAAACTACATAACAATGAAAATAAATTTCAAAAAGAAAATTAGTATCAAAAACATCATCACCATGCGGATAAATCTCCTCAATGCCATGAGGATGGAACCCCCAACCTCTACGTGTTAAGCAAAATAAAAAGAGAAAGGCTGTAGCGACATATATAATTGTTGTGAATAAATGAACTATATTTTTGTACCAATCGTAGAGATGAATCCGTTTCTATAGTAACAGTATAAACAAAAAGCATAAAACACTCATGTCAAATTATTGTAGTTTTGAACATTTTCTCTATTTGGAAAAATCAGAGCTAAACCATAACTGTAGGTTTAGCAGTAATCTCAAATGCTAAAGCTGTGCCCTGGTGACTCTAGTATATTGGAGACGAGAAAATATTATATGAATTTGAGGGAGGGAGAAAATTATTAGGTGATAGGTCTATATTAATTTTATTTATTTATTTACATCTAGACTCCTGTGACAAAATACAAACATTGGAGGTTAAGTTAAGGTCGGTCTAGCTCTCTTCGTGTATGGAACTCAGGTTTCCATGTTATTTACGTACGTACGTACACATTTTCTGAATCGTGTAGTAATAATGCATTGACTATCTATCTCTTATTTGGTGACATGGACTTGAGCGACGAACATGGAGATTACTCAGTATAATCCAATTATATTTGCATTCAGAAATGTCAAATCTGAATAATTTTTTCAATTTTGTTCTGTCGAAAATGTGTGGAGACTGTCTTAATTTTATTTTTATAACCGTTCCTCAAATTGCTGTTACTGAATATCCAAAACAACTTTGGTGTTTGTGACACATAATAATTCTATTAATCTTGTAGTTAGCGCCAAATGGCGCTTCGGGGTCACGAAGGGTTCCGTACCATTATCTATGAAAATGGCATAAACATCATATCTGTTGTCAGGGAGTCCCATACAAAAGATATGAAGTCCTAATAATGGGGCAGCCCCTCATTATAATCATTATCAGAGTAGATAAGTTGTATGAGAGCAACCTGAAAAAAAAACTGATTTTTAAGTTTTTGTTTTTTCATCGGCAACATGAATACATCCTTCCTGAAAATTTCAACTGTCTTACTATCACGATTCATGAGATAAACCCTGGTGTTGCCCTTTCGGTGTAGGAACTCATGCTCATCATAATTCATTCCTTGTAGGGAGGTGTCTCAAAAATATTTTAAAATACATATTTTAGGCGGTGTGATTAGGATATAAAGAAACCCATGCCAAATTACAGTTTTATAGTAAAAAAGGTCTATAAGCTAGACTACAAAAAGTCAAACATGGCAAAACCATATATGATTTATCAAAGTAATTGTGTGGGTGCGGTGCTCTAATTAACAAACCTAGACAGTTGAAATATGGCATCTAGCTAGGTAATAATGTGTAAGCGAAGGAAAAAATCTGAAAACAAAAGAAAGTTTTTTAATTGTAGGGTCTGAAACCGTTATAATTAAGTGGATGGAAGCTTGCACAAAATATGTATTAATGATTTATGAATAAGCAAATAAATATTTCTATAAAAAGTTATGATATCCCAACAAAAACATCAATGTGAAAAATGATAGCCAAGTTTAATGCTCAGTATATTTGATAGTGAACTTCGCCGAAAAAAGTATTGCATCTAAATGAGAGATTACTACTAACTACTTTTGCCTTACTATTTTCTTACTTTCTAACACATGATAGTCAAGTCATTTTTATAGTTCAGGCTGATATTAAGCGAGTATTTTAAGCGTGGTGTGGGTGATTAATTTACTTGAACCATTTCACGGGACATCCAAAATATACGCGGGCGACGTCGCGGGAGACGACTAGTAAATAAAAAACTTTGATATTATTAAAGGATTACTGAAACGATAAAGAAACCTTTGTCTTTAATTTAGCTTTCCATATTTGTAATGTTAAACGGAAGCGTGAAACATACTGCGCAGACCCTAGATAAACTGGGAACAGGGCAAGAGAATGATGATGATGATTTGAAATGTTATGAATTTCAGTGTGTAAAAAAAACCATGACAAAATTCTCGTGATGGGTGAACTTTGACTTATATACCTACTGGTTTGTACGGAACCCTAAATTTGAAGTGCCATATCTGTAATGGTCTTCAGTCATCATCAATTGGAAGACTGATGGAAGATAGTAGTGAGACTATAACTGTGTCGACAAAAAGGATCTTAATATAAACCACCTAAATGTTATTACATTACATTTCCTACACCTATGGGTTGGCTGGAAGAGGTATCTTTTAGGGATAAGCCCACCTTTGTTCACATTGTGACTTCTTGTACCTATTTTCTGTACATCTTATAAGTGCAATAAAGAATATAATAAATGTTATCGGATATTCTTTCTTGTTTTTATAATGGTTACAGGTTGCTGGCATAAAGTGCTGACCAGTCGTGTGAGAATGAAATGCCACTCTTTGCGTTCCTTGTTCTTTCGATAAACGTTTAGACTAAAAAGCATGTATGGTGTACTAAAGAAACCATTTTGTAAAAGTTCTTAGGGGTTCTGCTAGATGGCGTGGGTATGTTACTTACAAAAGCGCATGAAGTATCTTATTCAACAAAATTTTGTTCCTTCAATAAACACTAGATGGCTTAATTATACACGAGATTTGTAAGACAAAGTTGACAGAAAAAGTTTTGTGCGGGGGTGCTGGTGGGGGAAGCGCCCCGCACTTTTAACAAGGGGGCGGGGCTTATGAGATAATTTGACGGAATAAGACGGCCTTAAATAATAGCTCTGTGCTCAGAATGGTAGATCTGTCACCAAATAAATCGATTATCGATCCCTGACTGCGACTCCTTTTTATTTGATATTTTGTCACCAATACAGTAGTAACATTTTATTTCGTTCAGATATTAAATTAATAGTATTCGTTACCAATTTAATACATCAATTTATAATTTTAATGAAAAAATGATCAAAGGGGCGGAGACAAATTGGCGCGCTTTAAAAATTGACCAATCCGGCCTCAACGATGTTGTGTTGATGTGTTTTATCTACTATTCTGCTAGCCATAAGCCAGCTATTTTAAACCAGCGCTGATTGTTCAGTAGTAATTATTTTAAACAATAAATATTATTATTTTGACTTTAATTGTTTTATTTACTACTCTGCTAAAAATTTTATTTAAATATAATTTATACTACCAGTGGAAATTTAGAGCCTTGGGAGTCTAGTTAAGTAGCAGAATCTTTTGGTTGAAACGATGATGACAACCCTAATTTTTTATTTGAACTTAATGCAATTTTCTAGTATCATAATATGATTTATTGGTGATCTCTTTAAATTAGTTTGCTTAAATACTTATTAGGACACACCTATTATAATACATACAAAAACATTTATTTGGTACTAGACCTTATATCTCAGGATTTTAGGTGATTTATTGTGGAACTGATTTTGCATTGTTTGGTGACTACATTTTGGTGACAGATCTACTATTTTGAGGACAAACCCTATTATTTAAGAAACACAAAACTAATTAAATTGGTGATAGCTTAAATGATACCCTTATTCCAATGGACTCTGATAAATTATGTTACAAGAAATCTAAGGAATCTTTATTATTGACACTGTCTGTAATTACTATAGTTTCACATAGTGTACTTAAATATCACACCTGGTTAATGTTATGACTACAGCCAAACAACCGATATGTATTGGCAAAATGATACACGTATAATTTGTAAATGAAATCAATATGAAGTTGCAAAATCAAGTTTTTAAAATGTTTTCAGGTTTTATGAATTGACCTTCAACTCTTCACACCAGAGAATCTACGCACCAGGGATAAGCAGCTTAAACTTTAAAACACAAATTGTAAAACAACACACGCAAAGTGCTGTTTCTGAATTAACGATTCAGTTTCTAATTTCTCGTAGACAACTAAAAAACCCTCCCCAAACGATTTGTAATTGCTTTAGAGAAGTTATTGTCTAAATGCAAATTCGCTTCGAGAGAAAGACGTAACGTAACGCACACTAAATACATTCTGCCATAAGCACAGTTATAAGTATTGAAATGTATGGGTACGTTCGATTTAGAACCTCTCAAGTCTAGTCAAGTCCCCAAAGGTACTCTAAATAAATCATGGTCGAATCAAATCTTAGAAAACTGTCAAGCCTTACTTACTTAAACACTGATTCAATACGACTTCGTGCCTGGAAGCTTATTATGAGAAACGAAATCCGTCATTAAGATTATCGTTTTGCGGATCCGAATCATTTCGTAGTAAGGGCTGCATACTAAAAATGCTTCGGATCCGTTAAGCGATGATGGTATTGATGGATTTCTTTTTTTGTAGTAGACTCTCTGACAAACGTGTCACTAGCACGGTCATGGTATGGTACGATGCAATGTTAAAAAACCTTGATGGTGAAATCGGGTCTGTCGCTAGTGTGCTTCGCCCCCTACCCCAACTCACAGTAGGTACTCTATAAAAGTGCAAGAAGCTCACAACTCACTCCGCAGACGGATCACGTAGTACCGAATGAAGACGTTTAATTAGTATCAAACACGCGATCTTCGGCAGGGATACTGTTACTGTGTTGCAGTCAAAGTTACAACTCAGCCTTGCTACTTAATCACTGTGAAATACTTTGATTAGATTTTCATAATTTAATTGATACCAACACCACTGGTGGGAAAGAGATATCAGACAGAAGCTTGCTGCTTTTTTTAATAAGAAACAAGGTTTGGAATAAACAAAGCGTACGAAATAATTATTCGTATATTCTTACATTCTGCAAATTCAAATTCAATTCAAATTCAAAATCTTTATTTCAATTTAGGTCATGAAATTACACTTATGAACGTCAAATATACAGTGAAAAAAATATAAATAGTGCAGAATCTAGAATGCAACAAGTAAAAGGTGAACCTACTATGAGGTGGGTAGAGTATTTATTATAAATGACATAGAAAGTATAGAAGCTGATTGATTGTAAAATTAACACACATCGTCTCTATAACAACCAGTGGTCTACCTCGAGTTAATAATCAGCTTTCGACGGCTTAATAACATGATGACATTCTCACAGCCATACGGTAATATTATAAGCCATGTAATATGCTTTTACGTCGGTCCTCGCACGCTCTTAACAAAAAGGCTAAGTTAATGGTCATTACGCATTATGGCTGATTTCCAGTTTTTGCTGTAACAGTATAATCTGGCGTAAAATAAGAGTGCCCATCACCGATACTCGTAAAGTGGGGTGCAATGAAAAAACCGTAAAACAAGAGAGGGATCTTTGGCAAAATATGATTTTGTTACTTTCTCCAAATTTTGTGTGCATATAAAATACGGGTTCCTTCTGAGATTCTGCACCTGCAGAAGTGGGTTTGATCAAAGTATTTTAGGAGTACATAAAGTTCTTGAGTGTTTTCATATGGCTGTATTATCTATTACATTTTGCTTTAGGTAAGCTCCAAATTGGAACTACTTACCTTACTTTAGTTAGAGCAAGATAATTGGAACAATAATGCCAAATAAAACTTGAAATGATTGATTATAAACCAAGTGCTGATAATGATTTTGTATTATCACGTCAAGCTATCATACATGGAATGATCTCCATGACTCATTCAAAGCGGAAAATGTACCTACATCATAATTTAATCATCACAAAAAACACGCCTCCCAAACAAGATAGTTTTTGTGTAATTATTTTAATAATCTAAGGGCTATAAAATTTAATGAGTCTTCATACACACATGCCTGCCTACACACCTAATGATGTGAAATATTTAGAGTTTTTTTGACTAGTTGAAATACTCCTGTCACTCTTCACGAAGAACGGGAATGCCGGTACATCAATTTACACACTCTTATGAATTATCTTTAAAGATGTAGAAGTTTTAACCATGAAGTATCATCATCATCATCATTATCAGCCACGACTTTCCACAGAGACAGATCACAATTGAGCGGTCTGCATCCAGTTTTATCCTGCGATCTTTACAAAGTCGTCTGTCCATCTTGTCGGTGGACGTCCTACGCTGCGTCTTTGATCAAAGGGTCTCCAATCTACATCTGTTCTGCCCCAATGGCCATCAGTTCTTTCCACTTTTTTTCCCCGTCCAGTGCCCCATGAGATAACTGATTCTCAGGGCTATGTCAGTTATGTAAGTTCTTCTAAGTATCTCCTCGTTTCTTATTCGATCTCGTAGAGAAACACCGAACCCATCTCGCCTTCTACATCGCTCGTTGTGTGATTTTGAGCTTCTTTATAAGGCCCATAGATAGAGATCAAATTTTCCGATCCGTAAGAAGTATTTACTAATAATGACTAATGATTTCGTAAAGAAACACATTGAATTGATTTGCAGTAAATGCACTCTTATTATCCTAATGTGAAAAGTAGAGCTAATACTACCAATACAAAAGCCTACTACTGCTACCAACACAGATTAGCGTCAGCGTACGTAGTCAGTAGTCAAAAACTAAAAAAGTTCTGTTTTGTGATTAAATCATAACCTTTGCCATTCATAATCTAAAAAAACGACCCGGCGGCATTAGATACCGACATTTCTTACATTATTGATTTAATAATGGCACATTTCTATTAAAAGATACCTCCGATAAGAGTATTCGTAACAATTCTGAGAAAAACAAGTTAAATTGTGATAGAAACTTCCGATGGATGTGTGTTTTTGCGACTCTGTGAACGTAAACAAGTTATTTTTAGCGACGAAAGGATATCAGGAACATTGTTAGAACGCACTTGTATGTAGGATACAGACAGATTATGAATGAAACTTGTAAACATGGAAAATTACTGAAATCTCGACACGTTATAAGTGATGAAAGTAAAGCTTTGCTTGTGCAGAGAAAGTTTGAATAGTTACATATTTGTGAACGACAAGTTCTTCTTTAACTAATTACGATCACAGATCACGAGGCTGGGGGCAGATCACATAGCGCGTAGAACTGATGGCCGATGGGGCAGAAAAGTTCTAGATTAGAGACCTTCGACCAAAAGAGCAGCGTAGGACGTCCACCGACAAGATAGACAGACGACCTTGTAAAGATCAGAGGATCGCACTGGATGCAGACCACTCACAACCGGTCGTTGTGGAAAGCCGTGGGGAAGGACGACCACTGCTGAACATAGGCCGTTCAGCAGTGGACGTCCTTTGGCTGATAATGATGATGATGATGATAATGAATTACGATCACAGGGTTACATGACATTTTTTTATTTAGAATGGGTTTGCTCTTAGCTCTAGACCAAGCAAAGTCTGTTTAGACGGAGTCGAAGATGGGACAAGCTCGCCCAAAACAAGTATGTACAGTGTAGTCGCCCCCTAGCCGATTTTCGACTATGGTGGCCAGTCACAACGACTAACCGACTGCCTGCGCAGGACATATTATGTGCACAAGTGTGCTCAAACACAGGTGCATTCTCTATTCCTTTCACGCTCATAACCCGATGGAACAGCAATCTGACACGACCGGAGAGAGATCAGGCGCAGAACGGCTTTACGTGATTTTTCTTTCTGTACACTCTGACTTTAAATAGTTTCGGGTTATCTTCTACTATATAAAAAAGTCGGGCTTTCCCGATTTCCACGGTTTTGCATTCGTTGGAAAGGTCTCGGGTTCCGTGAGGATTATAATAAAGAAAATTCCAAAAAAAAAAAACGGGCCGGGGCGGGACGGGGCTGGGAGCGAAACGAAATTCGCTGGGACCGCTCATCTCTAGAAATCACCGACGCGAGCATTTAATAAGTATTAACCTGTTTCAGCATTGTTACACTAGGAATCTAGTAGTACATTACTTATAACAGTATGAAAACATCAATGTTATCATCCTCAATAGCATTTCTTCTCGATCCTACCTTCCACCAAAGTATTATGTGACCGAAGTAACGTAATTCAAAAAGGCAAAAAGTTGTCCAACTTCCCATATTGTTGCCTTTACGCTCCGCCTTTTTGATGTGACATCAAAAGCAGAAGTGATCCCTTTCCGGGCTGATACCTCTTCATTGTCGTCTGAACTCGGCTACTGAACCTCCCTTGCTTTTAGGATCCCGTAGGCGAATGGCAAAAAAATAAACTCTTATAGAGTCGTCAAGTCTGTCTGTCTGTCTGACCGTGCGTATGTCACAGTCACTTCGTTATAAAACTATTAGCTTTATGTTGGTGCTTGTATCCTGTTAACCCCTTTTGGTACATTGTTCTCATAAATAAAAAAAAATCATTTAATAATTTTATCCCACATACTACATAAAACTAAAACTACTTATAATGTTTATCCTTTACTATGCATATCTATAGACAAGTCTTTTTTTAAAATGACATTAAGGTTTCCTAAAATAGTTTTTGTAAAAGCATCTAAAAATTGGTTTGAACTAGATCGAACCGCTAGTTTTAGAGAATAAAGCACATTTTCTACAACCTCAAATTTTACTTTGTCGTTTATACAAACACTTTAAAAAACAAAGTTATGTTTGTTGTAAAAAAATATTGTGGTGTTTTTCGTAGGTGGGAGAAACGGGATCCCTAATTTATTGGCACGGAACCCTCAGTGTGCGAGTTCGACACTAACTAGTCGGTATTTATCAATAGCCAGATTTCTTTATTACGCACAAATACATTTTCTAATTCAATCCTCCTCTGATCCTCCCGTTCATTTCGAGTTTTTTCCTTATTAAAATAGTCAAAAGAGAACACTCTGGGGACCCAATTGTATTGTACCTGCATTCTGTAAGTTGTAAGCAAATCTTATTATGTTCTTTCAATGAGCATTGGGTTACTTGGGGCCTTAACTTAGTTGAATATTGATAACTCTTTTTGTAAAAGTTAAATTGAAAACTTAAGATTTTTACCAAACTCAGGAATTATGCAAGTTTTTTACTGTTATGTTTTAAATTCAAATTTGCAAAGAACATGGTACATTATAACAATTCGTTTCTCAATCAGTAAGTAGGAAAGTAAAAACAGCATTACCAACTATGCCATGATGATATAGAGTAGGAACATTAGGTACGTTACACACTCACAGATACTTAGAACTGAACAACAACCATTACTTTGTCAGCAGACCGATTGTCTGGGATTTATAGACATAATTGCAATACGAGAGATGCAACATGATCTTCCTCTGACCTACAATGCGGAAAGCAGAGCAAAATACGTTCAACTAAATTCAACTAAAGATCAGATTGGAAAATCTTTTTCGAATCAAACGACGAACTCCGTGGTGCAGTGGCTTAGCACGACGTTTCAAGACGACGCCTCTCCGAGGTTCGATTCCCGATCGGGTCAATTTAGAAATCATAATTTTCTATAAATTGTCTCGGATCTGGGTAAAGTGGTACCACCGTTGTCACTGATTACTATGACACAAGTGATTTAGTTAGAGTGATGATTTAGATACTTATTTTGGGATCAGAGCAATGTTTGTGGTGATTGGTGTCCAATATATTAATAATAAGTAATAGGAGAAAAAATATTATAATAACATCCATCAGCAGAGAGGAACATAGCTAAACTGGTTCTGATCTGAATCGTATCAAATTGTTCTAAAACGTCTTTCATTTAAGGCTACAGAATATTTGCAGACCCAACACCATTGATTCGTTCAGCTCACTTTTCATCGTCCTATATAAAATAAACCCGTAACACCATGAATAGGCTCGGCTATTGAAACACGAACGGAACGAATTCTCGTTTCATACAAATCAGTTTAATATGAGTTTTGAACTGTCATAAAGGCTCGTTCACGAACTGATTATAACTCCCCTCGCTCTCAATACTCGCATAGATTTTTAAACACAGGACCCTTTATACAATGTCCTTAAGTACACGTTTACGACGAACTCGTAAAATACGGATCACTGAAAATTTTTGATATGTAACGTTTCTATTCAAATTTCAAATACAGAATTTACGACGCCGCGCCCGTTATAATTTTACTGACGCCATATTTTTTTACTTGTCCCAATGTCTATGGGCCGCGGTGCTTCAAAAGATTTTTTAAATAATAAAAAGCTTTATTCCTTTTTAATCACTTCCCTTTTTATGGGAGTCAGTCGTACTTTTTCAATTTTCCACGGTGGCACTGTAAAAAAGTGTTTATACGTTTTTTGATATTGCCAATTTCGGATCGGGATTTGTATCTAATTGATTAGTTGTTCGATGTTTATTGGAAACGACATTTTATTAACCTTCAGTGGTTGAGTTTCGTTTATATGGTTCATTGGGCGCTGTCTTAATGCATTATCATTTAGTTTTGTTAAAATGTATATCGATTCGTTCTCTAAAATTTTGATTGAAGTTGTTGTTTTATTTTTCACAATATATTAATTCCTTGCGTACAAGATGTATGTTGTTTCTCTTAAGACCTAAATATAGTCTCTTTGTTTGTATCTTTTGCATAAAACGATCTATACCATATTTATTGCTACTAGCGAGCTGGCTAATATTTACATAGCAAAGACACTAGACGCACCGTTTAATAAACATTAGCCATCTTGCTACTAAACTTTCCAGATCAGCCAACATAAATAAAATAAAACAAACAAATCGCTTCTTTATTGCCTGCGCGAGTTGATACGAAAATTGCCCCAATTTATAGTAACTGATGTCATAAGTTCATACGAGAAGATATGTTGCCAATGGGAATAAAAAATATAAAGACAAAACATGTGGCTCGTATGAACCGTGAGAAGCGCCATTAATATAAATAAGACAAAGAAACATAATTTGATCGTTTGTATTAAGATTGCGATCTTATGTTTCTTTTATAAGCTGTTCGTGTTAGTTTCGTCTTTAATAATTTTGTATTGTACGTGACGATTTTGGTAATTTTTTTTTTGGTACTTTTGAATGTGGACATTTTTAGAATGATGAGCACAGGTTTCTTGTTGGTGATCTTTTAATTCTTTTCTGATGTAATTTTTTCATACGGGAAATCACATTTTTCTAGGGTCCGTTACCATATTATCACTATAAAGCACATAAAAACGAACATCACTAAATTATAATAATAATTAGGAAAAATGCTTGCGATTCCAGTAATGAGGTAAAACCTTGGTCATTGGGTGTAGCAGGGCCTAATTTACTCTTCTTTTTGTAATAAATAACCTCCTTTTGAAGTCTGTAAAAATAGGCGATCTGATCAAAATTGTTCAAATTCTTGTCGCTTTGATTCTTCGCCGCTTACGTCCGCAAATGACCATATGAATCAAAACATAGTAACATTTGAACTACTATGTCGACCTCATCTACATTCCAGACGGCGTTTAATATTATTATTTGTATAGTTGTCATTTTTCTACGAATCCCGAATAAGGGCAGGTCAACAATCTCTAACAATGTGACGTTGTTTCAGAAGCCAAGTTATGCAATAGTGTTATCAGTTAAGGCGACGTTCTTTTATTTTATTATATTTTTAAAGTCACTGTAACAATCAAATAACCAAAATATTACAATTAGAAAATGTTCATACAGAATAAGAAAATTGACAGTATGTACATATAGCAAACTATTTGAAACTACTCCTTTCTGCTTGAAGGAAGAAATCGATACGAATAAAATGAAGAAACTTTTGTAAGATACTTTTAATTAAGTTAGTATAACATGGTACTTTTGAACGTACTTAAGTCACGAATTGTAGTAGAACAGAAAAACTTATTGACATTTTAGCCTCATTAGGCCGTCTTGAAAAACTTGATTATTTTTAATAAACAATAACAAAAATAAGGAAATACTATAACAACATGTGAGTACAAGTAAAAGGGATTGTAAACAGGTAAAATCAATGTTTATAAAGACCGAAAAGAGCTAATTAAAACATTGAGAGCAAACGAATCTGGTTAATTAAATTTACATTTATTTTTAGTTCTTAATTAAATTAACCTTTTACAATGACTCACGACAACAACTCTAACATTTCGTTCGCTATTCTTAGAATCATAATAAATGAACATTTTATGTTTCCATCTAGCCCTCACACCATCATAATATCCAATTGGTTAGATCAGAGCTGAGAGGGCTACAAATTAGATTTTTTTAGCCTATACTTAGTAGTTACTAAAAGTAGAGGTGTCTTTCGCCGAACTAGATTTCCTTTAAAACATAAATAATATAATTTAACGATAGTCCGCCCCTTAAGGTTAACCCAATCCGTTTGGTTCCGAGAAACGTGCCTTACAGAAAAACACGGAGGTACCGCGATTGAGAGGTTTTACTCTGGAAGACGAATGTCCATATTTTTTCAACCGACTTGAAAATGGAAAGTTTCTGATTTCACCGTGTGTGTTTTGATGGAATTTGTAAATATTTGAGAATTATTTATTTCATTCAAATCACGTGTATATTATACACATACTATGTAGGTTTAGACGTTTGTGCGAGAGTTTCTAGAAATAGTATAAGAGTCATACCAAGATTCTTCTTTATGACGTATTCACAGGTTTATTTTAAATTAGGGAACAAGCTTCATAGAAAACGTGTTATTAACTAAGTCAAAGTCATGGGTACTAAAAAGGTTTTACTGTGCTGTGAGTTGTTCAATTGGCGGACTTAATGCCTTAGGGCACTCTTCAACAGTCAACCGCACGGGAATGGAAGTTGACGGAGGTTAATATTTATCAATTACCTAAAAGAAGTTAATTTAGTATCGGTTGGTTTAAGGACAGTGGACTTCATGTACCGACTTCTAGTGCGAATAAACTAATTATTTTATAACTGCAGCAAGCTACTACCACTAACACTCATATGAGTGAAAAAGACGGCTATACTTTGTAAATATAAATAACAATGTTTCAAGGTAGGACCCCTAAAGTCCGAACTCGATATGGGAGCATAGCGCGGATTCAATGAATAGTTCCCAATGTTCCGATAGCCAAACAAACCGACTTAATTGGCATATACAGAATGAATGACCGGTTTTTACATTCCGATTCACGTTCATGTTTGTTGCTGTGAAATTTTAATAAAATTGAGTGAAAATGTAAGCAATTGAAAGTCTACATAGAACTCTGTGCATTTCCAAGCGGTTGACTGGTAGAGAATGCCATAAGGAATGCGCGGCATCACAGTCACTCACTCTCGCTCGTAGCGTTAACCAATGTGACATTTGATCAATTAATTTGTCAAAAAAGCCATCTTGCGTTTTAAAAACATGCAAAAATAAAACCAACAGGAATCAAAACGATACTGGCGTTACTTACCATCGGTAGGAAATTAAAATGTTAACTTAAACCAACAAAAATATTTTTTCAAAATGTTATAAATGTTTATATGAAATTGCCGCCATTTTATTCGAAAATCAAAGATCATACAAAGTGACACGCACAGAATGGAAAAGTAGGCAGGTAATAAATAGAGTATAGACAATGCGATGTTGTGATATTTCTTTATAGGTGTTTTAATCTAATCAAATCAAATGAATATTTATTGGCATAAAGTCTTACACTCATAAAATAATTGTATGTAAGCAATTATTAAAACAGGTAGGAATTTAATGTAACTTAATCTAAAATAGTACTTAAATTCACAGACATAAATAATTAATAATGAGTGAGAATTTATACTATGAGCCCCACACTAGGCAAGCCTGTATCGTGGGGACCAGTACAAACAAAATGAGGTAGGTGTTTTACATTGGTAGTTGTATTTTTCTCGAATTATTTTGTATGAAAAATTAAAATTAAAAAATATGATTTAAAAAATAATAAATATCATTCGAGTTTTTGACCTACAGATTTTTATTTATTTAACTTTGGTTTCTTTAGCGCTTTTAAATAACTATTGATCAAAGTAAGTAACGATTAAAACATTTTGATAAAATAATATCCATTCAATACAATTAAGTGAAGTAGGCACAAAGTCCGTGTCACTTCTGCGGTTTCATATTCAAAATTCAAAATTTATGGAATACGTCATTCTGTTAACAGTTTACGTCAAAAAAATGCGCACTTTTTTTGCTTGGCATAGCGTCTCTATACGTAGAAGTAACAGCTCACTGTCTGTAATGACAAGTTGGGTCCTCCACCACTTATCTGTGACATAAAGGAGTAGCCGCAAAAACAGTCCTCGATGGCTACTGCTTTTAAAAATACACCGACAGCATTTTATTGAATCAGTGTTTAAATGATTGAAAAAAAAACAATTGCCACACATTTACCCGTCTCACCAGTTTCTTCGCAAAATTATCGAAAAGAACGAGACAAACAATACCGAACTTCGGTCAAGTGTAAGTTGCACGCATATGAGCTTTTAACAAAAAAAGTTTATTTTAATTAACAAGTTAAAAGAATAAGTTTTATCATCGACAGATGACCACCAACGAATAATTCAAAAATGGAATGTCATTTTCTATAAGGTAGTGGACACATAGTAACGTTAATGGGACATTGTGAAACAGGTGAATTGGAAAAGTGAAAAAAATAGTTAATAGGACGGGTTCTTAATTAACATCTCTCATGAATAATTATAGTAGTAGTGTTTTAGTTTAGGATTTTTAAATATCTTCGGAAACAAATTATGCTACTAATTTGGTTGTTCTAAACTGAAAATAAAATTAAGACAAGATTAAAAAGTTGTTATATTAAAACAAACAAAGATATAGAATTTAATAACATACAAAAGTAACTTTACTCGTTTATGACCGTCACCTCGGGATCCCTAAAAACGAGTTAAACAAGTATTTCAAAGCGTGTTTCTGTATGGTTCCCAATTTCTTTTGGCGAGTATAAACAGGGGATGAATGCAAGCTAGCGTGATAATAGTAAGGAGATAAGGTGTGGCAAACACACACAAAGGGAAATACATGTACAAGCGAAGAAAGCGCTTACTAGAATAATATGGGCCCCAGTCAGTTAGACAATACGAGACTAGGAAACTTCAAAAAGGTGTCAACTGTTTAAAACATTAGTAAAACTGGCACAGTTGCGTGATCGATAGTTAACTCAACAAATGGTTAAATGTTGTTATCGTGTTTTAAAGTATGAAAACTTTAACCAATGGTTAATAAAATAGAGAATTCTGACATTTGGTTATAGTTTTTTTTTTCAAAACACGCACAATCGTAAATATTCTACAGCTGGTATAGACTCTTAACCATTTGTTAAGTTAACTATTGATCACGCAACTGGACCTAAGCGAATCGTTACTCGCTCAGACACGCTTATTAGTCAGTACTATCGATGCCGAACTATCGATGGTCTATTGATAGTATCGACTCTGACTATTTTTACCACTATTCATACTATCGACACTCTCGATATATTTGCGCCACATGGGTACCTATAAATAGGACAATACTATCAATACTATCGATTGTGTTAGCAATAGTCAGAGCCGATTTTATCGATAGGTTAGTGTCTTCAATATGGAGCTTTGAGCACTAGGCTCGGAAACACATAACAGTCACAGCAACATCACCACTGTGTTTGAAGTCGAGCTTAAATTTCAGAATAGCTTGACGGTTCTAAATGCGTTGCTCAATGTTGAAGTAAAAGAAAATCGTCAAACTATCTTAACGTTCTCGATGACAGCATTGACATTTGCTTAGTGATTCGACATGCGGTATATACTTGTTAGCGCTTTAGAATACTTGAAAGCGCTTTATTCAACTCACAGGCGAAGATATTGAGGGTTTCTGCGCTTGAGTGCCTTGACAACGGTCTTAAATAGGGCACATACACAAATAACTTTCATTTCTTCATAACAATACAAGGGAGAAACTATTTTATTCAACCACAATTGATTTTTTACGGTTAATTGACTGGTTCTGGGTAAGTACCTAACTAGTTATCTAAGTAGATTTATAAGTTTTTGTTATGCTCCTTGTTAAATTGACGAACATATTTCCTACTCTTAACACTAACAAAATACGTACCTACCTTAAAGTTGTTCAAGTATGACACCGTACCTAGTTATTGCAATTTATTAAAGGAGACTGCCCATTTCCAACCAAATTGCTATTTTCCTTAATCAATTCTAATTTATATAAATTCATAATATTTATTTACTGTCAAAATAACTCATTTGATAACAGTAAACTTAATTACTGCGGTTTCATTGATGATAATTATATTATAGTTAAATTAAAATACATGCAAGAGTAATTTAAACGTACCTACTAGTTTTAAATTTCTCAAAAGATATTTTTGCAATGATTATTGCAATCGCGAAGTCGTTTGTTTTAATTACGATAATTTTTGAATTATTCTTCAAGGGTTGTAAAAAAGTCCACAATGACGGGCTTTTATAGTTATTATAACAGATCGACATCGCGTTAAAAATTTCGGAAAACACCGCAGATGTTCTTTTGGTTCGCAAACACGCCATTCCGGGTCATAAATAATATGCGGCTCTACCAAAATGTTAACCCTTCATTGCCTCTTCCTTTTACGATTCGGCGAAATGAAATAAAATATGTGCGCGCCAAAACAAAGGGCGCATGGGCAAAATGACAGGGCCACACGGCGTTCAAGATGGCGGCCGCACGAAAAAGAAAACTATAATTTCGTATTATGTAATACTCGGAAGAGTTGCCTGACGGGATTCGAATGCAGGCTTGGTTTAAAAATAACTCAAGGTTAGCACGCTGGCGGTTTGAGGAGGGTCCCTTTGTGAGATCAAGGTCCACCAGTTTTGCGGGATGCCTATAGGCGAACCTGCACATATTATTATACGATGCGCTTGGGCACGTATCGGAGAAATAATGTTGGAATCGCGCGCTATGCAATAAATATTCGCGTCTGATACCCAGGGCAGTTGTTTAATTATTTTTCGTAGTTTATCGTAGTTCGGCAATTCATTCATCATTCGTCCGATAAATAAACAACAACTGACATTCAATTTTATAATTAAGTAACTAAAGCATAGTTGTTGTTGTTGCGTGAGATTTAATGAATTAAATGCTTCATGCTTAATTAAGCGTTCGGCACAGTCAATTTTGTATGATTGTTCTGATTCTCAGCTCAGTCTATGCTTATTTTGAGCTCATGCGATAAAGATATTTAAGAGTAATACAAACGCATTTGCATTTTATTTTATTTACGTTGTTTGGCCAAAAAGTTTAAGCAAGTTCTAATTGAATTAAATAGAAACGGACACGAATCTCTGTCTCAACTCAATCATGATGTTTTCATAACGAACTTTAAAATTATGTTTAAAATTTTCAAACAACGTTACCCTAATAAAATAGTTTTATTTTCTGGCACTTTCTTATCTGTTTTACTGACTTTTACTATTTATCTTAGTTTTTTTTATATACTTTAAACTTTATTTTTGTCTTTAAAATTTTGTTGCACATATTTTTTTATTGCTATACTTACTATTTTTATAATAATAATTAATTCTTATGAATAATAAATAACCTAACCGTGCGCTTGCCCGTAAACAGACAAAAAGTCGCCGTTTTATAAACTGACTTATAATAAGTAATTATCCATGATCGTAAAAAGTTAAGTACCTACGCGAAAACGATGTCGTGAGTACTACATATAAAAATGAAAAAAAACAGGTTTCTGTGCAATGCCACATGCAAACGGGTAGGTAGGTATATTCGCAAGTTCGCAACCCTACTGACTGAGTTATTTTTCCATACCATTTTGGCCTCTGTGACTAAGGCGTAAGAAGATACGCCGTAGTATTCCCCTCTATTAAATGCATATGCAATGCGGAGATGTAACATCGGCTGCATAAAATATATTGTGTCGTTTTCAAATTCCACTCCGTTTCCTATCAGTATCGATTTACATGAAAAAAATAAAAGAACAAGCACTGAGCTCCCCATCTGGTAAATAAAAAACACTTTTTATAATGTTTTTAAGTAAGAATTATATTAAAAAGAAATTAAACACCTAACTGACTCTTCAAACTAGAACCTGATGAAATACAGCGATTGCAGTAATATTTGTAAATAATGAAGATCACAACATTGTAACAACAACCAGATAGCAAAATTAGAATACCAGAGTAACAAACATGCTTATTGTGAAAGGTGTCAATATAATTTTATTTTGTACAAAATTCCTTTCTATTGTACAAAAAAACACATTTTCCTTGCGCTACGTGTACTGACTACAAATAAAAAAACGTCTTTCGCCAAGACCTTGAAACACTGAGCAGATGTGTGTGCATGCACCTGCTCATATTATGCGGTGACCTATAAAAGTAATAATTTAATAATTTATTCCCCTACAATCATCCCTTAAATGTGGGTCAAATAAAAAGGGGACTTTGGAGTTCCGCATTATGATAAGGAACTATCTAATCAAACTAATTAATTTTATTTTTTATTAAGCCCTTTTTGGTCATTTGCCCTTTAAGTTACCCACCCAACCTAACCCACGCTATTCTAAATGTAATGTCTTTTAGTTGTATTTTGA
>OY757265.1:9293052-9338052 GCA_963584085.1 Pyrausta aurata
TAGGGCTCCACAACTCAACAATCGAGGCACGGCAAGCGTGCGCGCAAAATATTTCGTCCCATATAAGTTGTAGGCATGGTGGGACGAGTTGATAAATGACTATATTTTCCACCCATAAAAACAGGAGACGACTTGCAAAATGAAGTTAGTATTAATTTTGTTTTTTTTGCAACTTGTCCCAAGTGGGCCGTAATCACATGGGACGAGATGAGGATTGAGTAAGTACGAAGTACCTTACCGAAATACTCTAATAATGTAGTACCTAACTGAAACTAGCAGTTATTTCCAAATAAAGAGTACATCATACCTGAGACCATAAATGATTACCATATTTTCCTTCATCAGCGAAGTTATTAACTACATAATTACATATTTAAAACGCAGGAGAAAGCAACTGCCTTGAAATGGGGGCTTTTGCTTACATTTTCTACTATATTGTATTTTCATTCCCATAAAAAGTGCGAAGTGTGGTCACCCAAATGCATCAATATATGGAAAAGTATTGAATTGCTTATAACTTTTGATTGCCGGCATATAGAGCCGTCACTTACGATTATACTTACTCAGAGTCCGCGTCACATCAGATTTGATGAGTTTCCAGCTTCGTAGAACACCTGGAAGTGGTAGAACTGGGTGGCTCAGACAGCCAGCATCCGGCTGTCTGAGCCAGCAGCTTTTTCTCAATAGCTCCTAAACGCGTGCGTCACGAAGGTTCAAATCTGGTCGAGAGCTGTCACTAACGTCGTCACATCAGTATATCGTTAAAACATTTGTCCGAAACATAGTATTTCGTGAAATATAGAGAAAAACAAGTTGGCTCAGACGACCGGATGTCCGGCTGTCTGAGCCATACGTTTATCATGATTTCTCGAAAAGTATTGGATTAAAATGGATGAAACTACTTCGGATGGCCGTCACCTACGCGTCACATTCCTTTTTATAAGAAACAGCGCCTTGAAACCCTCTGAGAGCTGAGATCCAGAGTGTCAGAAAATGTGAAATTCTGGCTGTCTGAGCCAAGTTTTTTTGATTTTACACGTAAACTACTGCGTCACCTACGATGAAACCTGGATATACCAGCGTCACCTACGATTCGTTATCAGCCTAGATAGGCCAGATCTCTCTAGGCGTCTGGCTCAGCTGCCCGGATGTACACGTCTAAACTTCCATGGTCGTATCTCACACACCCTTGCTAAAGGATTACATGGTCGCCACTAGCACAAATAATACAGCCGTGTAAATTAGTAAAGGCTTAATATTGTTCCTTATCTTTATTCGTAAACTATTCGTGAGGAGTATGTTGGTAAGTACTCTCATTAATTATATAGGTTATAAACATTACAAACTTACGAGTTACGCATCTCACTGCCATATCTTTGAGCGTCTGGCGTTCACAATGTGATGCTACCAAAAATCATGATAGCGACAATAGAAATACATCATCTGTGATATTTAACTGTCTTAGCGGTTTCTTAATATACTCGACAGATGGACTGCGGATTATTGGTAAGAGAATCCCATTCTATCCTTTGGGTACAAAGCCCTAAAAATGACCAGGTCTATAAAAAAATGGTATAAATAAAATAAGTTTGTTTTAATACTAAGCAGTAAAACTTATTCTCCGTACGAACTCAGTTGTCGGTTTTCTTTAGACTATGTCTCTGTTAAACTCCATTCAAATCGTCGCTAATCCTAGCCGTTACTAATTCAGTTCAGAGATAACAGAGGCGTCTTGAGAGCGAACATGCGTTTTCGCTCGAGTATTAGGCGCATTTAATTTTCGTCTAAGCGTAAAATATGCAGGAAGGATTAGAGACAAGGAGACACGAATAATGGTTATCTCCTAACTGTTAGCCAGGAGGCTGTTGCGAGTTATGTGATCGAGTTGGCTTTGTTTGTAATTTATTGCGATTGTAAGTTAGTTAGTAGGATGTATGTTGTTGTGGATGGATGTTCAATATCATTGATGTAAGTAGCACGGTACCAAATTTCTGATTGGACATATGGAAGGTAGTCCGATCCCCTCATCAATTTATTAAAGAGATGATCTTCAAATGGCTGATCAGATTTTCATGAAACACGGCTAAGAATACTCGGTATAAAACTATCTATGACACAAAAATACTTAACGAAAATCGTGTGATCCGTTTGGGCGTTACAATACCACAGACCGGACAGACACGTTAAACTTATAACACCAATGATAACACCCCACTCTTTATTCGTCGGGGCTTAAAAAATAATCCACTTTGGAGCCTCACTATGGTGGTATAACAAAGATTTTCCAAAACCTAGTCTTTATTCATCGTCTCTATTTAAGATACTACTGCGTGCAGGTAAATTGTTTTAGGATATGTTAGTAGGTACTTTTGAAACTACTTTTAGTAATTACCAGGCAGGTATGATAATTCGATTTCAAATCCACTTGTAGGTATAGGCCTTTCGAGAGGTTAACTAGAAACCTGTATCATAGAAAAGGTTCTATTCAACGATCAATCAATCCACTAGAACAAGACAACGATTTGAGGCATGATTGATTTATAAAGCTAGAAGTACAGGATGTTTAAAACACTTGTGTTCGTTTATTCAGCTATTTAACGTTACGTCTACTTATTCAAATATCCAAAGAGAAAATCTCGATTCTTAAGGATAAGGATTTGTCCTATCAAATTTTGGTCAGGAGAAAAGATGTTACTAAGTGGTGGTTTATGCTTATTAAATGAAGACAGTAAAAAATATACCTTCGCTTAACTATTGGTGTACAACGAGTAACCATATTACCCATAGAAAACTTTTCACTTCTCACAGAAAATGTATCAGAGCAGATGTACAGCAGCCCTTATTTTCAAGCCTTTACATCCTGTATGTGTAACTTATTACTATCTTACCTATTAAGTATCTTAAGTACTTAACAATTTGTAGCCGTTATCCCAAATAATTTTCCGCAATACCTTATCAAGTCGACCCAGTGGTCAACAGACTTACTCGTAGCCACTCGACTAATGGGATCCCGTATAATCGCTTATGGTCAGTTCAGTGCTACTTAGTTGCCAAAGTTCTAAATTACCATGCAAGTTAGTAAAGATATGTGTTCTGGATTTGAGAACTTCATAATCCCACTACTTGTATAAAAATAGGGAGATAAGTCTGTACATTGAAAGTAGGTATTAATTTATTGAGCTTTATCAAATCGATATTTAAAGTCCATTTTTCTTCACTAATCGAATGTTGTAAACAAGATATCTTGACATTCCTTTTTTGCGAAAATATTCCTTTTAAAACAAGATAAACACAAAACTTACAACATACAGAGGTAATTCATCGTTCAACACTGTTATCTTTTTAAATTAAATAGCTAATTAATTTTATTTGCTCATATTATTTTAAAAGTTACAAAAAGATTGATACATTGTTGGACTAGCAAAGATGAATGGAGTTTAGTATGTACTTACGAAAAAGTAAAAAAGAAAATTTTTCTATCTACAAGTAGATTTTCATAACTAGGCCCAATACTTACCTCCATGTAAAGTTGTGCTTAGCATTGTGATCACAATAAAACCCGTGCCATCATATTTTGATTCCTATAACAACATCTATTTCAATAAGAACCGCTTAACCATAAAAAGAGCCAATTACATTTTCCCCGAAAAACAAAAATATTATTCGTGTGTGAACACGGCACGCATGACACGATCGTAAAGTATTTTCGTATAACACGTTGCGTACATAATAAAGATGAGTTTATAGAAATTTGAGAATCATAAAGTGGACGCTATAAAAGTGTATGGGGACACCTTGGTGCTTTATCTAGCCTCACAGAAAACATAAAACGGTTTATTGCATACTATTCGGTGCGTAGCGTACGGTGTACGTAATTCAGTAGGTTTTATGCACCCCCCTCCCACCGTCTCTGTTGACTAACTTGATTGGATTCGTGCCTTTTTTATTTGCACAAAGTATTGCAGTTTCTAGTGCGTTCGACACTAAGTGGTCACTCGGTTCAGTTTGATGTTGAGTGCCCATAAAATTTGCTCTCGTGCTAGCAAAGTGAGATTTTTATTTAATAAAGTAAAATTCTCGTCAATGAAATAGAAAAAGTAACTACTTCTAACTTTTTTTAGTGCTTACTTTTTGTGTCAGGCAAATGCTCTTATCATATCCCACCGACCGCGGTTGCAGATGGGGGTTATAACTTACTATGATATGAGAGACTCTAGGCTTTGGAGCCCGCCTACCCACTAAAAACGTGACCTCCCTTGCTATTAGTGAGGCAAGAACTGACGGGTCAGGCCCTGGGTTTTAGCCCTAAGAAGTCGTCCGCAGCTTAAAAATTATTCCCCATTGCGATTTCAACCACTGGATTTGGCTAACGAGATTTAGTTCGCCTCGTTTACCTTCTGTGCCAATCATTACTTTACGTTTTAAAATACATCCTTATATTTTTATTTTAACATTTGAACGCCTTAGGTTAAAAAAATATTCGGTTACTACAACACCAACTTATAAAAACACTGGTAAGCCTTTAGTTATTACAATAATAAGTGTTAATAGCTCTTTAAACACTGTAAGTGCTTGTTGATAAAATAGAAACTGTCCTATCCTACGCCCTGCTACAGCGAAAATGCGCGTTAAATATTTGCTCGGCCGATAATGACTAACCTAATGAGATTGAGCACTTTATAGCCTTAGAAAGCGGCCATAGCAGAGCACTTTCCATAGGCTTGGTTATTATACGGGCGCAATTATAAAGCCACAGTGTAGGAAGAACCAGTAAGGTCGCATCTAGTAAGTTTGCAAATTATGGAGGTTGATTTTATAGCATTAATATGTTTGTTCTTCTTTCTCGGGTCTTTACAAGTTTATAAAGATGCTTTTGACCTGCAGGACTATCTAGTGCACAGTAAAGTTTTTCTTGTGCTTTTACTCTAGCTACGGGTACTGCTTTCTTGGCTTTAAACACACTGCGCCGACCCCAGATAAACTGGGAACAGGGCAAGCGAATGATGATGATGATGAATATTTTAAGTGCTTTAGGTAAGTAACATTCAGCAAACTAGATCTTTTCAATAAAGTGTCTGTCCGAGGGAGTATTGCATCAAACTATAGATTATAATATCTACTGCCAAGTATAGGGAATTTTACTGTCGTTCATTTATTACACGTTTTAAAACTAAATTGTTCAGTACCTTTAAGCCGTTGCAAATTGGAAAAATCCGTTTCCACATAGGAAAATGGATATAGCTCAAGCAAGAACGATTTTCCAACGTCGTCAAAATTAAGTAGCCATCTGTGAGTCCATCTATTCTTAGGCTAGTAAGAAGGTGCGCCGAGCCTACTCCACCTATACTATTAACGTAATATTGAACATAACACCATAATTTTAGTATTGGAATACAACTATTGCTGTTCTCGCAATCAGATTTAATTGGAGGCTTATTTATGTTTTACAATTTTCTCCGTCGACCGCATAGGTCAATGCAAACTCGCCGTGATTGAAGTCTGCCCTTTGCTTTAGAAACGTTTGTTATAGATGATAGATTTTATTGTGAAGGGAAATTGTTAGGCTTACATTGTTGCTTGTAGGCAGCAAAAGTGATAAATGTTATGAAACACTACAGTCTGATATGCTAGCTTTGCAAATGTAGGGTTTTCAAAGTAACGACAATGATGACCTCAAGTCAAAGCATACCTAGTGATGTAAATACATAATACATAGAATGCTCAATAGAGTACTCATAAGAACCAAACTCAATATTATATGTCACTACTACCATCTACAAAACAATCCGTGTTGCTTTAAAATAATAAATCTAGATATTATGACATAATTATGTAATACTTTAATAAATGAAATCAATAATAATATTTTATGTCACTATTGCTTCAATATAATAAATCTAGAAATGTCATATTTAGATAATACTTTAATGAATGAAAGTTACAGTTAACGGTTAATGTAACGATAGTGGCTTGCTGAAAAATAGGTACTTACACTTTTATTTATATCTTCTACGTATATTGTAGAGTGCATACTTTGAGTCATGCTTGACTTTGACCATTGATCATACTTTCGTAACAAAAGTTTTCCAGTCCATTAAAAATTTGTCATTAAGGAATGCAAAAAGCTTTTACAAACCCATCACTGCGCACTGCGTCATTTGTTGACAGTGGAAAAATAAATATTCCGTTTGAAAGCGAACCTGCGAAAATACATTATCACAATAGTGAAACGATATGTCTGTTCGGTTATGCAATATTCACACCACCTCGTTAAGTTTTTATGTGGATTCGGACAACGAGTATAGCATAACTAGATCAGGCAGCTAAATCACTGTACTATCCCAATACCCATAACTTGGGAACTGCGTTGGATACATAGAGAGAGTCATGTGGCTTTTTAAGGCAGAATGTTTGTTACGGTTAAGTTACGGTTGGCAGTTATGCAATAGTATTTTTAAGGATATCTTTCTTTAAATAAAGGGGATAGATACCGCCCTCCCACTGCAATCTTACATAGCCGACCGTAACCGCCAGGGCTTTTTCTGAGGACACGAGACGAAGATAAAACGATGCCTATTCTAGTAAAACACTATTATTTAGTTTCATGGTATCAGAAAATAAATTCGAGGCATTATCAGCAACCACACGGGTCGTGTTTACGACGCGTAACAAGCAATAAAAATGGGGTACCATCGTTTTGAAATCACCCTCCGACTACTGTCTTCTGATGAACCCAGAAGACTTTATTTTTGTCTATAAAAAATGTTATAGCGCACGCATCTTTGCCAGGGTATAGTTGAAATAGGGTTTCAGTAAGCCATGAAAGTACATAAACATGAAAGCTTTAATCAATAAATAATATTATAACTATAAGTTGTCATTTATTGTACAACACAAAGTAAATTACAATTTATGAGCACAGAGTAAATGTACAACTAAGGCGACCTGATTTATTTATAATTAACATCTTAAGAGAAATGGCCATTATGACCTTTATGAAAAATCTTTAGTAATTAAGATTGAAAGCCAATACAACAATGAAGTAATCTCTAGTGTTCTTTGTGGGATTCAAATTTCTTTGTTGGTTGGTTGGTTGGTTAAACCAAGTACTTTTTAATCTATCTTAACTCAAATACTAACCTTACTCGTATTTAACGCAGATAGATAAACGTCCGCTGTTGGCGTCATCGTGAACCGTCGGGACTCTTCGGCCCTCATCGTGCGCACCAGCGGCGCGAGCGCAGTCGTAGGTGCTCCGTCCGCCACTCACTCTCACGATCTTCAGCGGCACCGCCGGACGCGTTCCTCCCATATAGGCGCGATCTACTTACAGGCAATAAATAAGTGAATATACAGTCCGCTTTGTCATTCATATATTAATAGTCTTAGGACCCTAACATCCGCTCTAAAAAGAGAAGAGACACACGTTTCAGGATCAAAGAGTCTCTATTCAATAAACTCCCGGTCCTTAAACTGCGGTGTGGAAGGCAAGAGGGAAACCACCGTACTATCTTCTCTGATTTGAAGTTTTGGAAAAATCTCCACTTGTCAGTGGTGCCACAACTTGTCAGTGGACAAGCCTAGTTCTTAAATTTGATTAGATCTATTACACTCCAGCTTGAGTCACTGAACTCTTTCTGTACTGTGGTCACGATGAGCAATTCCGATCGTCACGTCTTGGTCAGCGAATGTAATGAATCGTAAAGCCACTGAGCGGTGTCAAACAGCCCCCTCGTAAATACTGTAGTTACATTTTACTATTACCGTTACTGAGGTGTAAGAAAATGATAGAGATGAAACGCAGGCGGAGTGTACGTAGATGAATTGCAGTAAAGGTGGATAAAGTATCTCTTATTTGGAAAGGGTTCTCAAATGAGGTATAAAAAAGTAAACAGAAGATGTTGTCGACGAAAAACTGTTACCATAGTATACTTATACACATGTAACTGCACTCCCAGGAATGAAACTCCAAATACACTTCACCACATTTATTGTCACTTCAACTTTAAGCTAAACACAGTTCGACTTTTAACATTTATTATTCACATGATCTTCTTCTACGAAAGTTAAACCAAGACTGACTTAATTCTAAGTAATCCAAATAGCGTTCACAAATACAAACTAAAGATGGCGCGGCTGAGCGGACATCCGCTCCAATCATTTTATTTTTAACCAATACAATTTATAGATGGCGCCACTGAGCAGGTATTCGATGATTTTATAATATTTAATTAATTATTAAGGTTACCGGACTTTCCGCTGGATTTATTTTAACACTTTTCAAAAGTAATAATAGATGGCGTTACTGTTAACCGGATATCCTCTTAAAGCTAATATTTTTCAAAATATTAAAGAAATCACTAAGTAAATAATTACTCGATGTCTAAGTGTAACGAATAAACACAATATTAATGGTTAATAATAAAACATTTAACAATATTTGTGTGATATTTTAAACAATTATATTAAATAATCTAACAGCTCGTCCATCCTGATAAAAAGTTCACGTCCTCGTGAACAGCCTAATAGTTTTTTGCTACGTCAAAACGTAGGTATGAGCTCAACAAATATTAAAGAAATTACCACAAACATCAATAAATAAACGAAGGGAATCATAACAACTTAATGATTACAAAATTACACATTTTGAGTATTAGTGAGTTATCACTACACCATATATATTCTGCACACGTTACTCTTGAAGTACATAACATGTACATACTTATATAATATGTAATTACAAAATGCATTTCAATACAATACATTGTAAAATATATTTGCTTTGATAAATTAAGCCTTGAAAATTTTGTGTGCACTCGGTTAGTCAGTTAGTAGACATTTCTTTAATTGCGAATTTTGCAATTCCGTACCCAACAATTTAAAGGTGTATGACCATAAAAGTAAAGATCTTAACATTAATAAATTGACATGGATAAATAATTACTTACAATAGATTTAATGTTAATATTACTAAATCTATAGGTTCTGCCCTAAACACTTGTAATTGCGCACTTTGCGCTTACCTGTGCACATTGCATTCATTTGCGCACGTTGCGCTTGATAACGCACTTTGCGTCAAAATGTGTACGTTGCACTTGATCGCGCACGTTGCGCTAAATCACGCACATTGCGTTAATTTGTGCACGTTGCACTTGATCGCGCACGTTGCGCTAAAGCACGCACCTTGCGTTAATTTGTGCACGTTGCACTTGATCGCGCACGTTGCGCTTAGTCACGCACTTTGCGTTTAATTGTGCACGTTGCACTTTGTCGCGCACGTTGCGCTTAAACATACAATTTGCGTTGAATTGTGCACGTTGCACTTCACCGCGCAAGTTGCGCTTAATAGTAATAATCACGCATTTTGCATCTGATTGTGCAATATGTACTTAATCGCGCACGTTGCTCTACACACAATACATTTGAAATGCCCATCAACCTCTCGACTACTCAAAATATTATTATAAAACACAAAAGAATCATCGTTAACGCACTTTGCGTTTAAATGCACACTTTGCGCTGCACATAAAATATTAAGACATACAATGCAATGCACAACATTAAGATTCCGATTATTTGACATAAAATAAAACAGAATAAGCTAAACGCACCTTGCGTTTAAATGCGCACTTAGCGCTACACATGTCGTCACACACACACAGATGTCATTTAGTTTTTCGAAATATAATTACAAAACACATAAAAATAATTATTTGCACACTTTGCGTACATTTAACTATTTATAACATCAATATGAAACATGATTAGAATAATTGCTTACACACTTTGCGTTTATTGCGCACATTGCGCTACACATAATTCAACGTTGCATACACTGCTGTTGGATATAAGTTCACATTGTGAGATATTTGACCTTTCTTAATATTGCTATGAAACATACACACGATAATTAATTCGTCAAGGTATACCTTAAAATGTATTACATTAAAATTTGAAGAGTTGTTACCTCTTTGTCACTATAATATCAGTGCGCATAGCCATAGATTGTCTTTTTATTAAGTTTTTATTTATTTAAGCATGACTGCAGCTAAACTGTCCTAGTTTTTCATAAGTGTGACTGTTCTTAGTAGAACCTACATCGTTTTCTACTTTATCATTACCACGGGTTCTCACATAAGACCAGAAAAGTATTTCTATAAATTCCATAATAAACTGCCATGCATATTTCGCCGGCAGACCTTTTGTCACTAGTTTTGATAAATGACTTAAGATTTCGCGTTTAGACCCGTCATGTCTAATAGTTATTGCAATGCAACGCGAAAGTTTAAAATCCTATAAATGACTTAAGATACAGAATATAATACCTGATAAAAATAAATGTTCATATCAGTGTGGATACCCTTAAAATCCAGAAATGTAATATAACATAATCATAATTTTCTCAATTATCTAATTGTTCAAAGGACGCAAAAACCTTCAGCTGTCGTGTTTATGATAAAACCATGTGCCATAGGGCTAGAAATTTTAAACTAATATTAAATGGTGCGTTTTAGTGGTTTCAGGATATTGTACCTCACTGTTTCAGTAATCTGGATTTACATTACGTGCATGTACATAAAAGACACTTTTTTTTTAAAGCCTTTCCTTCTGGAACTATTTTTAGTTCAAGAAGCGGGATAATGTCAAAAAACTGCAAAATAAAACTTACTGTACCGATCTCCTTGCCATAAGGTCACTTAATCAGCTGGATGTTGACTCATTTCTTTTTTTTTCATATAGAAAATATTTTAATTGGATAAAGAAATCAAGAAAACCATATGTTTCCTTTTATAGCTATGTAAAGTTAAATCGTATTCAAACTAATAATTCAATATTTACATGCCTGCATACAAGTTGAATACACGGACTGCCCTAAATTTGAGATCCGTCTTGTATGTTGTATTCTTTAATAATAAACGCTTGATATAGCTAGCTTTATTTAAATCTTTCAAGCTTTTGTTAGCATTGTCGAACTATCGTTACTTAGACCATCGATAATGACACTTAAAACAATCTTGTACAGTTAATCTAAACTCTTCTTAAAATATCGTTATTGTTGTAGTTAGGGATAATTGTATAAGTTACTATTACTTATATTCGGCCACGAGTGTTAATATTAACTTTAACCGCAATCAACAAATAATAATGATCTATACCAAAGAAATGGATCTATAGATACTATCATAAGGGTACCTGACCCATAATATTACCACATGACAAAGTTAATTTTGTATAGAACCGCGTAGGTGTTGTTTAAAATGACTATCTGAGATAAAGACTCCTTTCGAATCATTCAGGAATAGTACGATATTTCAAAATAAAATTTTTACTCAGGCACTTATCAAAATCATAATTGTTATTTACATGGCCATTAAGAAAACCTGTAAATAAATAACACCTTCATAGTGCACGAAATGAAATAGTAATGTAAGTTAATAAACTGTTAATCTACTAATTGAGCTCAGATAGCTTGGTCACAGACCTTAGCATGTTTCTTGCAAAAATAACGATAATACAACATTGAGACTACTTACTCCAACAGTTCAGTTATAAACCAATTATAACTATTTACTGAATATTTAACTAAACGATTATCCATGTAATCACGGGTGGTAAAATGAATTTATTAGAACAGCCTGTATCTATTATACTAAACAGTAGTTCTGCGTCTTCGTGCTAATATTGACATGAAAAAAACTTTATAATGGTGAACTATATCATATTAATGTGTCTGGATTTTATTTTATTGAACTTTATACTTCAAACGCCAGGGCACTAACAAGCCAGAGTGACCTTCATGAGTATCAAAGTAACATCTGTTTTTATTTTAAATTAAATCTTAAAAGTACAGTTTGCAATCTGTTGTTCTTCTTCTTAGCGTGTCGATGGAAACCCATATGGAGGAATTATAATGGAGAAATTACAACGTAGCAGCCCAGAATTCAGCCACTTGTATTGCGGATACAAGTACGAATCTGTTGTTGATACATACGGACTTAATTTAACTAGATCTTTTTATGTGAATTTTCAAGAACCTTGTAAGGCAAATGCAGCAAAAGTACTATTTATCAGTTATCATCGCCACACCAGAGATTAATAAATTACTGATAAATTAAAGACATACTCATTATTTAAACATGTATATACATACACACATTTTTCACTTGTTCTATACCTCTTATTCTTATGGCATTGAATTATGCGAATACTTTTCAAATATTTAATTGATGTCATAAATAGGAGAGTTAGATATTTTTGCAAACATTTACATGAAAAGCTGTCATTTGAAATAATGTTTCTACTAGCATATGTCATTTTTCCAGAGTAACAAAGGCTACAATGTTTTGGAAAATTTTGGATTCGCTTCGCGCTTAATTATGCACATTGCATTTAATTATTTACGTAAGAGAAGCCGCGGGGAACTGCTAGTCGTAGCAATGAATAGGTATGCTTAGACGCAAAATAATCAAATATACTGAAGTGCAAACGAATAATAATCATGGATTTACCTTAAACTTTCTCTGGTGGTCCGTCTGTGACCACGGATACTGCAAAGTGTTCAAAATTATGTCAGGAATTAAAACAAAATACGATGTTTGTTTACATCATTATATGCCACTTTTTTTTAATGCCGAAACTCAGCAAAATGAAAATTACGTTTTTTTTTGTTTACTCATTGCAGATTGCGATCATGATTAACGTTCCGAAATTCCTCACACGTCTTATTCTGATAAATCCACTGCTTCCTGAGCCATACTACAAATTACATTGCATGAATACATTTGTGCTATTCCCATAACTAAATCTGTAGGCTTTAACTTTTAGGTTCCGTGTTTAGAGATGTGTAATAAAAGTATTAAATAATCACTCCTATCATATTATGCTAGAGAGTGTGCCAGGCCCTGCAAATGCATTATTCGTAAAAACATTTAGATGAACCATAATTGTTGTTTTACACATTACAACGAAAATCAAGCTCTTTGTTAAATTTGTTATTAAATATCTATATTTTTCTTTTCCTTCAATCCAAGGATAAAAACCTTTGATAATAGTAAATAATCGACACAACACGTTATTTCTCAAATGAGCCTCTTTCTATTGGATCCATATGCCCAGGTTAGCCATCCCCAAGAACCGCTCTTGTGCCGTGACGTGATATTCCGCAGGAAAAATACAAATAATAATATAACTCTTAATTGCACACCACAATAAGTCGTTTACAATTTATATATATTTTATTAAGCAAATATACAACCAAGGCGACCTTACCGCTAAAAGACAACCTTTGGTTTTTTTAAAGGAGTAAACTATTCATAGAAACGAGGAAGCTTTGTACAATCTCACAAAGAACTAAAAATTATCATAATAATATGTTACTCCACTTTAAGTTGCGATGATATGTGTTTTTAAATAAAAAAAAATACCACTTGAAGGGTATCACTTGAAATGGAACGGGATATGGGCTCTATACCTAATAAAATAATGGTCGATTGAACATTCCAAGCATTAATAATGTAATAATAATAAACAGTTAACGATTATTTCATGTTATGATCAACTAATTTAGGAGATCCTGTAATGTAAAAATAGTTTTACTACTCACGTTGGTTTTGATATTTAACCTCATGATGTATCAGAACGAGGCCGTTGCCACGCAGTCAAGCAAAACCATCGCCTTGCAGCAAGCCCAAAGGCCGTCGCCTCGCAGCTAAGCTAAGCCGTCGCCTCGCAGGTAACCGAAGCCGTCGCCTCGCAGTAGATCGACGCCGCCACCTCGCAGCAGAGCAAGGCCATCGCCTCGCAGTAGAGCAAAACCTCCGCCTTGCAGCAGAGCAAGGCTGCTGCCTCCCAGCAGAGCGACACTGTCGCCTCGCAGCAGAGCGAGACCAGCAGCGGAACGCAACCGCCCGTCTTCGACCTTCGTCCGACGTTCGCCAGAAGGGGGCGCGTCGGTGCGTTCCCGCGACCACCCTGGTGTTGGCATTGTATTTAGGTACCAGTAATGTTTTCTGAAAACATCATTTAATATTATTGTCTATCCTATTGTTAATAAGACCAATCGCTTAATATTTGCTGGAGATTAAACCATTTTACAATGTAACTGAATAAATAATTCATTATAAGAGGACCTGTTTTTTTTTTGAGTAGGTAAATCAACCTGCTTTGCTTTATGTACTACTGGCACGAATATGAATTTCATTATTATTACATGAAGGTTTACTATGACACACTCATTAAACAAACACAAACTACTCGGGGACAATGGTAGTGACCATTATCCATAAAACAAGCTGCGAAAGAAACTTCCACACTTTTGCCATACAGCTTCCCTGCAAAGATTCACAATTATGTGCACTATCGTACGTACTTACTGCTTCTTAGATTTTAATCGCTGAAATAGACACTTTTTGGCATTAAGGTACATTAAAAAAAAGGTTATCCAATAAATACGTATATGCGTTTCGTTTTCACTGTTTGCAATTCAGTATTCATAGCCTTGATACTTTAAGTAAAAATATTACGTTTGATCATGCAGGTCTTCGTTAAATTGATTTATCAAGATGATATTTGAACATCAATAAAAGTTATAAGCATGTTTAACTACGATATTCACCAATAACACTGTAATAAAATAAATATGGACTGACCTTATTCGATTATTTATACTAAACCTGTACGGACAGCATGTGTCCGATCACCACTTCTGAATTTGTAACTGCACTCCCAGGAATGAAACTCCAAATACACTTCACCACATTTATTGTCACTTCAACTTTAAGCTAAACACAGTTCGACTTTTAACATTTATTATTCACATGATCTTCTTCTACGAAAGTTAAACCAAGACTGACTTAATTCTAAGTAATCCAAATAGCGTTCACAAATACAAACTAAAGATGGCGCGGCTGAGCGGACATCCGCTCCAATCATTTTATTTTTAACCAATACAATTTATAGATGGCGCCACTGAGCAGGTATTCGATGATTTTATAATATTTAATTAATTATTAAGGTTACCGGACTTTCCGCTGGATTTATTTTAACACTTTTCAAAAGTAATAATAGATGGCGTTACTGTTAACCGGATATCCTCTTAAAGCTAATATTTTTCAAAATATTAAAGAAATCACTAAGTAAATAATTACTCGATGTCTAAGTGTAACGAATAAACACAATATTAATGGTTAATAATAAAACATTTAACAATATTTGTGTGATATTTTAAACAATTATATTAAATAATCTAACACACATTACCACACTTTTAATTTAAGGCCCAGTTGCGTGATAAAACCGGTTAAGTGCGTGTCGGACCCGCGCACTGAGGGTTCCGTGCCACCCTTACCTGAATTCAGGGTCCACTTACTTTCACTTAACGAAAACATCACAATATATTGCGACAGCAAAAATAACTTTGTTTTTCATAGTGTTTGTATGAAAGACAAAGTTATATTTGCGGTTGATAATAATGTGCAATATCTCAAAAACTACTGGTTCGATCTCCTTCAAACCATTTTCGTTGCAAGTTTTTGTTTAGATCTACATCATATATTTTTTTCAAAATTTTCACTTTCTTAGTTCAAAAGTTAGAGGGGGGGGGACGCCCATTTTACCACTTTGGAAGCGTCTATATCTCAAACCTTACACTTTTAGAAAAAATGGTTTTAGAAACCTCAACATCATTTTAAAAGACCTATCTATAGACACCCCACACGCATAGGTTTGAGTAAAAAAAAATTTTTAGGTTTTAGTTTCATGTATGGGACCCCCCCCTTAAATATTATTTTTTCTTACTTTTTGTATCTGAATCGGAAAGCGGTAAACAAAATACACCTACCTACCAAGTTTCAGCTATGTGATGCTTATAGTTTCAGAATAAAGTGGCTGTGACATACGGACGGACAGACAGACAGACAGACAGACAGACAGACAGACAGACAGACTTGACGAAACTATAAGGGTTCCGTTTTTTGCCATTCGGCTACGGAACCCTAAAAAGTTAACTCAACTAATAATTAAATGTCGTTTTAAACGGTTGAATATTTTTACGATTGTTCGTGTTTTGAAGAAAAAATACCTTCACCAAATGTCAGATTGAATGGTTATTTTAGTGAACATTTGGTTAATCTATTTTTCCTTCAAAACGCGCACAATCGTAAATATTTAACCACTGGTAACATTTGACCATTAGTTGAGGTAACTATTGATCTAGCAACTGGGCGTAAATACCTTAAGTAATTACGCTAAAATTGCATGGTGCAAACGCTGGTGACTTTGCGTGTTTCTTGTCGTCAAGCTGATGTTTAATTAGTCTAAAAATCCGTTTGTATTTAGTCTTTATTGTATTCCGCCATTGATTGACAAGGGAAACCGTCCCTTCCCATCTTCATTTCACTTCGCAAACAAACTCTTTTTCCCTAAACATCTTAGGAAACAACTACTTACTTTACAATTAGTCCGAAGTCATTCTTTGCAAATCTAAAAATTTTTCGTAACAAAAGGGCACAGTCCCTCTAGGGGTGCGTCAGTTCCTCGTCGCGCCAAAATTAGTCCAGTCCGCCCAAATTAAAAAAGAAATCAGGCAAAGTTAATACCAAAAGTTTTAATTACGTTTATTTTAGTCATCAAGTCATTTCGCTTTAATTAATTTACAAAAGGATGGATTTACAATGGATTTTTTCTTGTGTTCGTAAAGTTTGGATTTGACATTATTTAGTTAGCGTACCTACGTGCAAGTAGGTAAGTAATGGATAGGTACAGTTTGCGTAGAAATATTAAAATTATTTTAATGAGTTATGACCATTGTTAGGTAAACAAAAAAAAACATAATTAAGCTGTCAATAATTAATTGTATTCCGTTTGATAGAAGACCATTAAGAAAACGCTAAAATATAATTCTATCGACGCACTCATAAAAGGTTTTTAATAATCCTCATTGACTTTCTAATAAATGATCATAAATCTAAAACATCTTTCGATTCTTGAAGTACAAAAAGCTAAGTTGTCTAGATAATGTGGCCATTAAGAATTGTTCAGCGCATCGCAGCCCAGACATCGTAAAAGTGATATATTATGGTCGCGTTCACTGAATCCGCTGGAAACGCTGACTGTGGAATAGAAGCCTTAAATCATGCAAGGCTTAGACCGCTTCGACACCTGTGGCTCGCACCGAAGGCTTACCGACTAAGAATTTAAACAGCACTTCGCAAAATGCTCGCCTATTTGCCAACGCATGAGTTGCCACAGATTATACAGAAGTACTACAAACATTATCAGATGACATCATTATTTTACCTTGTTTTAGGATTGGTAAAGTGAAGATAGATGCAGTTCTTACGGGAATGAGCCCCCAGTAAGGTAGGGTAATCATAATCAATCAATCACAGCATTTTTTAAGTTAACTTCGTGTAAGTATATTTTAAAGACGACGATATTATACATTTATTTCAGAGATAGTAAAACTATTGTTTTGTTGAAATATTAATGAATAATTCATATAAAAAGCGAATATAATGCGAGATTTTTTTAAGTGAGCAGTATAATTTTCAATGGAAATGTACCCAGAGAAATCCGCCAGTTTCATTATTTACACAAAAAATAACAGCAGAAACATAAACTTTACATTTTCACCTGCATTGAAACTGGGAATAAATAAACTGAGAAATGCCTTGCTAAATGAATGTAAAAGGTTGACGACTCCTGAAGGCCTGAGCGCCAATGTAGCGTCTTGATAAAAGTGGCGGGTATAAAATGAATGTAAACACCTCCTTTGCAGTGTTTCGGGAAACGTTACTTTAGGAACTCGAACGCAGGATAGCCAACATATTGAACTAATATGAAGTGGATTAGTTTTTTTTTTACAGTTATTTGGATGGATGAATTAGCGGCTGCTGTTTGTAATTTCTACAATTATAGTAACCTAGCGCTAAATGCACATATTTCAGATATGCAAACTTAAATATTTAAGTATTGTAATCAATACAAGTTATAGTTTTTATTTGCACGTGTGCATCATTTGCTAGCAGCACTAGTAAATTTAGCATAAGGACTAGGTGTATAAACACTATAAAATAATTAATAATACGGGTTAAATAATAAAATGCAACATTTTCCAATAGTTTCTCTTAAACATGTCTACCTGATAAGAAAATGGTAAGATCTCGAAATAAAACTCAAAGCAATCCTTGGAGCCAAATGTTGACAACTCCCGCAAATGTAGCAAAGGTGCGACGATACGAAGAAATGAAAACTGTAATATGTTTAGAGGAAAATATAAAACTAGAGAAGCGCGTTTGATGTCTGGATACAAAATTGCTTGTTATTATTATTTGCCGTGTGATTACACAAACGAAATAACTCTCAAGAAAACATTAATCAAAACAAATGTGTTATTTTATGTGTAGGTAAACAAAGTATACAAATAAATGTATAGTGAGTTTCTCTTCTTATATCTTAAACTGTATTGCGAATGTAACCCCATCTACAGTGCGACAAGGATCTTTTGGCCGATGGCGAAAATCAGAACTTGTAAAATACGGTTGTCATATCCAGCGTAGCCAAATCTCCTCGATCTTATAGATTTTTCCATTTTTCCTAATGGCTCCCTGATGTTTTCGTTACTCTTTTTCTTTGGAATATACTTACATATTACTTTTAATACCGCAAAGCTTATTATCTTATATGCTTATTCTACTTTAAATTAGTACTCTTTAGAAGTTTCTATGGTTGGATAAAGAAATATTAGTGAAACAGCTTTCTAAACTCCCTGAATTAAGGGATTTTTTTTGCATTAGCTACCCTTATTAAATGCTCGACGATAATATATTTTCCAAAAAACGGCGTTTAGAGCTGTTCTCCACGGTTCTCCTCCTCCCTGTCAATGTCAACTGTTGGCCACAAGATCCTTGTCGCACTGTATTGATGATGGCAATCCCTTGTGACAGAAATCTACATTAGCGAAATTTCTTTGCTTATCTATGATCTTAACTGACAGAGAATGATATAAGCATTAAGTCCATCTCTTGCAGGTACAATAGATTTTAATCATTAAAAATTTGCCACAAAGTTACAAACCATTTTAGTCCGAAAAAGCAGGAAAGCAAAACTACTCAGCTAGGTTAAAAAAATATTCGTTGCTAGCGAAGCCCTAAAGTTAACGGAACTATTACATTGATTTAACAGCTTACTTACATTGTATCGGCTTTATAAAGCCGCATAGCTACAAAATTCAATCCGTTAAGAGGCTGCCCTTCAGAGCGATGCAATCACAGACATGCATCTAAAAAGAAGCCACGAGAATTTCAAACTACCAGGAACACACTTAGTAGGTAGTTATTTATGATTGGTAGTCTTCCATTTATTGATTTAATTTAATGAATTGATTAAAAACAAGGGGTCTGTTGATCAATTTGGGTACTCTGAGTTCGAGTAGCTATAACACGAGTTCATTGTTTTATCATCTCGGTCCCGAGTTCGATTGCCATTACTGTCCATTTTATCTCAGTTCTAAACTTACTGAGTTGTTGTGGTAGATAATACGGAAACCTAGTAATGAATATGATGTACGGTCAAAAAAAAACTTTATTCGAGCTTGTATTTTAGTACCGTACCTAAAGGCGGCATCTAAAGAAACACATATCTGTGTGTGCAATCATTCTAATGGCGCATCAGCCCGTGTCAGCCCGAATTAGTTATTTTCAAACCCCATCACTGAATTGAAAATGTCCAGACTGACGGCCAGACACACGTTCAGCCTTCATATTAGTTAGTGGCGTAGGTTGAAGCAGATCTAACAACTCGTCCCCCTCGAATAGAGCACGCCTTGCCGTGGCGAGGGGGCTCAGTAGCCTGTCGCAATCCAGCGGCAGGTGAAGCCAAGATGCTCTGTGGAGAGTGCCGCTGCGACTGTTCCCGTATCGGGCGGCAGGGGCACTAGTGAGTCGCGTCTGTCTCGCATCGAGCGGCGGCTCACCGAAAGTGATGGGACTCCCAGCACCCCTCTGGCTTATCAGAGGAGGCAGGGGATGTCCTTAGGACTCTGGTCCTCTTGGCGAGCCCGGCGATCAGTTACCCTGTCGTCGGGCGTTGATCCGTCTGGAGTGGGATGAGATCTCCTCACCCCACTCCGTGGAGATCCGCCCTCCTGCTTCGAGGGCGGACGTTGCCGCTGGCAAGGGTCGCGGAACTGTTGAGATACCGCGGCCCCTGCTGTTACAGCCAACAAATGCGGCGGGCGTCGTCAGGTTTTAGTGGGTATACCCGAACCCGGGGGAGTCCCACACACGCCCCTCCGTTCTCCGACGGAGAGGTATGGTGCGTAACAGCATTTCCTGACGTTAAAAAAAAAAAAAGATCTAACAACTCGTAAAGGGAACGACATCGTAACAGGAGGTCTACTACGAAAAACAAATCCGTCAATACGATTACCGTTTTTCGGATCCGAAACATTTTTAGTATGGAATCGTAGCTTCGGATCCGCAAAACGATTATCGTTTTGACGGATTTCGTTTTTCATAGTAGGCCATCAGGCATCAACCATACGGCAGCACGTTAAAGATATCAGCTACGCCGCTAAGGATATGTCTCGCCTACGGATCGCGTTTGCTATAATGGCAATTATTTTTGGGAATGACAGCAAGTTTGGCAGAGTGGACGGGCATTGGTATTGGGCGAACACCGGACGACTAGCCGTAAGCGCGTGACAAAGCATGCGCATGGTTGAGGAGTGGGTCCGAGTTGGTCTCGATCCGAGGTGGTTATATGCTGCGAATTTAAATAGGTGTGCGTTTCATACAAAGATTACGGAACGCCATGAGCTGATACGGTGCTGGTCCTTTTATGAGAGGTCAAATCTGCTTCAACCTTTAGTCTGTTAGTAGCTTCGAGTAGTGTGATTACTTGTAACTAGATATGCTTTTTGTGGGTTTAGAAAATAAATTAAGCCTTTGTCACGACTTACAATAACATTGACTATCGTTTCAACCTGTTACAATCTTGTTTGTACTGTATGTGTAAATTTTCTCATTTGGTTAAAGGTAGGTTAAGGTATAATATAAAATAGGACCACCGACGGACGTCCACCGACAAGATAGACAGAAGACCTTGTAAAGATCGCAGGATAACACTGGATGCAGATCGCTTGTGTGCTCGGTCAATGTGGAAAACCGCGGGGGAGAGGCCTACGTTTAGCAGTGGACGTCCTTTGACTGATAATGATGATGATAACATATTTGGCCCAATAGGATGTTGTTTTATTTATTTTATTCTTTATTGCACAGACAAAAGAAAGTACAAATGGCTGTTACTGAAGATATTTAATATAATTTACCATTTTAACCATTTTAAGGTGCTTACCTTCAGTAACAGCCATTTGTACTTTATTTGTATTTTTTGTATTTAGTAAGTTGGGCCTACTTTACTATTTTGAATACTGCCTGTAAATTTAAATGTACATAATAATAAGACACAAATGTAGGTACATACATACATTGCTTAAATTCTTAATCAGATATCTAATTCTTGATACGATTAACATCGCACATTCAAGCTTATAATACCCGAGCAACGCACACGATAACTCTAATTGATAACCGTCTAAATCTCTATAATTGCCTTAATAATACATCATCAAAGTTTCAAAAAGCTGACTTCCTTTATGGCACGAACGTGTACGTTAAAATCATAGCGTTCGAGGTTCGATTCCCAGTAATTCTCACGTGTGTCGGCGATAAAAACTTCGTAGACGCTCCGGGCTCTCGTTAAAGGCGAAAATAATTTACGCGATAGCACTAAACCAATTATGTAGCTATGTACAGTTGGCCAGATAAAAATGTACCAGATGTTCAACTTGTAGAAAAACTAGGAAGTTCTGCCACACGGGGCAATTTGCGAGTTACGTGAACAACATTTTAAAGTTTGAAACTAGAATACCAGTTAACAGATTTATTGTAAATCACAGTACTATGAAGATAAATAACAAAATATTTTTAATAATTCGACTAAAAAAAATGTGGTTTTTTGTTTTTAAACGACTTCAAAACAAGGAGTTTGTGTATGTTTATTCGCGATTATTTCGGGCTTCGCTGAACCGATTTTGATGCGGTTTTCAGTAAAGAATTTGTCAACTTTTTCCATTACCTTTCATGTAATTTTTTGCATTTTTTAAAGTACATGAATATAAAAAAACTGTCCTAATAAGAATAAAAAGCGTAAAGGTTTTTTCAGGTCGACAGTACGTGCCTTCAAGAGTACTTTTACAGATGTTATGAACAAAAACAAGTTAATTTGAGATGTAATGATAAGATGCTGTAAAGTACAAAACCTGTTAAGTACTTATTTCTTAAGCATTTATGAGGAGAGTGAAATAACTTAATTTCGTACTATTAGATTTTTTTTTGCTATTAATTTAATAGCAAACTTATAATCAATTCTGTAGGTACATTGTTTAGCTTAATGTTAAAGACACACTCTCAAGGATTTATTTAATACATTAAAAACCAAGATTTTGTTTCGACAAAGTCAAAAACTAAATCTGAAACATTGCTAAGTGCTTTTTATTCAGGTCGTTATTTTATAGGATTGGTAATTACTTGAATCGTATCGAGTGGTTTATTTCCATAATAGACTGAGTAACTCTAAAAACTTAATTCACTGGTGTTAATTACACTGTCATAGACAAAATAGAGATAATTGTAAGTTTCGCTGTCTAGCATGATTAAGATCAAACTAGTGCTGGAGAAATGGTCTATCGATTTATTTATATTTAACATGATGGTTAATTGTTATTTACAGCGAAATTGCTTTGAGAAGGCCATAAGAGATTTCAGTCTGTAATACTCATCTTTTATAAAAAAAAACTATTAAAACAACATTCATATGATTGACTACATGTGATACTTAAACAACATTACTTTGATCACGTCTAAAATGTACGTTTCAATCAATTTTAATATCAATTATGTAGAGAAAACGCTGTGAAAACGTGGTCGTGGTATCGTCTAATGTCGATAAAAAATATTCACATCACTAAGTCACGGTTCAAGGCACCATAGCGTTTAGCTAAGAGCTGTTGTTCAAAACAGTGGTCTATAATTAATCAAACGTAAACATCATTCATTAATGCCGATGAAATATGGCTTATTAGACTAAAAAATTAAATTAAAATATGTAGACTGAGACCTTAATGTTTTTGGAGCAAAAAATACGGAGGCTTAACAAGCTGTTATTAAGAGTATTTTTTGTTTGGCATATTGTTCCTATTATTTTGTTATTCAATGAACAAAACGTTCAACTAAGTAGTATTATCTTGAGCTTCTCAACTCAATTAACTAGCATAGGTAAAATATTCCGGATTAGAACCGTCTAAATTTGCTTACAAGATTCGATACCAAAATTGTGTACCTACTGCAAAATTGAACATTGTAACTTGGTTTAGTATTTTCAGGCCCTCTTTACGCGTTTTTGTCTGTGTCAAAATCAAAGATACACACAATTATACTGATTTAACCCTTACTTACCCGGAAACTGCTAATTGGACCTTATTCGCTATTGTAAAATTAAGTAATCATTAACTCATAATTAATTTGAATGCATAAATAGTACCAGTATTAGTAGGAAATGGACATCCGACTCGTCGCGTAAATACTAAATTTTAGGTAGGTAAAGAAGGTGCCATCCATGATGGCCCTCGGCTACTATTGGTCGATATACTTTTTTATCACATGTGTGCAAGATTTTGCCAATGTTTAAGAATATAGTATTTATCAAAATTATTAAACATTCATTATTTAATATAATTGTCACATCCCCCGCACCCCGCGTTTTCCTCAATCAAAAGTGTAGCGCGAGCCTGACCTAAGTTTTAGCCCCAAAGAATATCCGTAAATAATGAAAGTGAAGACCATTAGTAGGGTGAAGTCGTCGTAATGGGTGTTATTAGCAAGAATTTGTGAGGAAACAAACTACTCCGATTACTAAGGTCTCAAGAGATGATGGACAAATGAAGGTGTTAGCACCACATTATTGCTAATATTTGTTGTCACGCGTGATCAGCAGTAATAATAAGGACTTTGTCTTGGTATGTATTTAATATGCTCAAGTTTTTTCTAACAAAGAAAATTACCCATTATTTCGTCAATCATTTTGAAGCAGTTGATTAAAAGATTTGCCACCGAAATTAAGTTTAGGAGGCTTACTTAAACTCATAATAGATTAAAAAAAAGCGATGCCAGTGATTTTGTAGTTGCATGATAGGTTCTTGCGAAGCTTGTCCTTAAAAAAAAAAGTATTATTTCCACTTCATATCATCACAATAGCTTACTACCACCCAAAATATGCAACTTAACACCTACAACAATAAAGTGACAGTACAGCGTTAGAAGGGCATTAAGAAGATAACATCGCTTACCACGGATTGGGCTCAAGCGGTATAACTGCTGCTCTTACTGATATTAACGACCACCCCGACTCAAGGTGAACCTTTCACGAAGACGTACGATTCGATTGTAGTAAGATAGTAAGTAACATGAGGTGGTAAAAGGTAAGTTTGATGATAACAGCTCCCAGCGATAAGACTGCTTAACTTATAATTCGTCACATAATGTACAAGTTATTATGTATATGTACTTTCTAAGTTACCGATCTACTACCTTAGACTTATTAGAATTTATACTTTAATGATTCATTATTGATTTAATTTACAGACATATTTAAACAAACAACAATACCATGATAAATCATGAATAATGTGATTACCAGTTTGACGCGCCGAAACCAATTTGCGTGACGCGGCGTTTAATGGCAGATATAATCTGACCGCGGTAAATATGCGGCATCGATCGCGACGGATTTGACAGTATTGTTACTGTTTTCAGTCGATATTGAATGTGCGTGCCCTCCGAGAGCCCGCTGTGGAAAACGCAGGTTTCGTTTACATAAAGATTTAACAGACCCTCTAAAACAATTATAGCCAGAATGATAAATTTATAGCTGTTGTAAGTTGTCCGCTATAACTCGCCGAATGTGGGCCCTCAGATGAACTGTGCCAAACACCAAATTACTGAAACGGACCAAATAAGATGATTTTAAAGAGTGGTCATTTTAAGCAGGCAAATTATAGGGCAACATACGAAAGTGAGAGCTCTGCCTAGTTATTGCAAATAAAGAAAATCCAATAAGATGATGAGCCCTCAGTTCTTAAGTGCAAAAATTTTACTTTGATGCTACAAATTTTAACTTACAACTAAATGTCTTTGGTAAGGTTTTAAATTTTAGCAGAAGTAGCCACAATGCTAACCTGAGAGTACTGGGTTTATACATTCAACTAGTATAGAATAAAAGCTCTAGCAAAGTGAGCCCTCAGACCACACGCTAAAAACCAACTCCATAAGAAATCTCTCTCCCAAGTCATTGTTTGATGAAAATAGTTTACAGCATTTTTTATACAAAATTTATAGTTTCAAATTGTATTAAAATATTATTGCTATATAAAGTATTTAAAGAAATATCTAGCTTTTTAAATTCTCCATACTGATTTTGTGTATGTTAACCACATTATCAATTTTTTTAGGAAACTCGAAACAAAAGTATATGTTGTAGGATTGCTTAAGAGGTATTTTGAGAAAAATATATGATAAAAAATACTTCAACAATGATGAGGATTTAATAAAACACAATTTACGGATAATTTCGCGATAATTTTTTGATTTTTCATCCCGACGTTTCGAACGCTGTAAATTATCCGTAAATTGTGTTTAATAAAATGTGTAATATTCGCGTAAACGGGTGCGTCTCATTTGTTATACAATCATTTGATATAATTCAACTTTAATAACGATCACTTTACATAAGAATCATTTGTTATAAAAACACATGATATAATTTTGTTTATCATAACGTTTACTTCACATAATATTCATTTTATATAAAACCATTTAGTATAACGTCCATATCTTATAAAAACATTTGAAATAAAACTTATTTCATATATTGTTCATTTTACATAATTTTGTTTGACATACGCATTATTTCATATAACTATTATTTGAGATAATAACGATTAAAATAATGATTAAAAGAAATAACCGTCAAATGAATATAACTTTTACTTGGTATTACTTCCATTGGTATAATTCCAATTGCTTTTTTAAAACTAATTATCCAAAATCTGAATTATGTTAAACCCGACTCGCCGTGGTACTTGTCTGCCCGATACTAGAGTGTAATTTAGAAGCCGGAGGCGCGGAGGGAGAGCAGCCTCCGCCCGCTGTAACAAGGGGCAGGCACCCGTGCGAGCCGGAGCGGCTGAGGCTGGTCGCCGAAGGCCGAAGGCCGAGGCGACCAAAAAGCCGAAGCTGTGGAGGTGAGCGTGGGTGACTGCGCTTTGTTGCGCAAGGGCGGAGAGGCTGCACTTCCCGCAGCGCCGGAGACGTGGAAATAATGATGCATGTGTGCTTGCTTGCATGCTGCATGCCTGCTTGCATGCTGCATGCCTGCTTGCATGCTGCATGCCTGCTTGCATGCTGTATGCCTGCTTGCATGCTGCTTGCCTGCTTGCTTGCATCATTGCCTGCATCCTGCATGCCTTGAATAACCTAGCAGCTGCATTTTTTTATGTAATTGTTTTTATATTATATGATATCATATAAATTGGAGTTTATATGAAGTTATCATTATATGTTTTAAATATTATTTATAAAGAGTGTTATCGTACATGAATGTTATACTTAATGTTATTATACTAAATAAACGTTATTTGTTTTAATTATTATCTACTATATAAAAATAAGTCGGGTTTTCCTCCCTGACGCTATAACTCCAGAAAGCACGAACCGATTTCCACGGTTTTGCATTCGTTGGAAAGGTCTCGGGCTCCGTGAGGTTTATGGCATTAAACGGGGCCGGGGCGGGACAAGTCTGGGGGCGAAACGAAGTTCGCTGGGACCGCTAGTATCATATAAATGTTATATTAAATGTTGTTATATGAATTGATTTTAGCTCAATCGTTTGTTATACGTTTTAAAATTATATCATTCAATATTATATCATTCCATCATTATACTAAAAAAGTGTTATATTAAACAAAATTATATCATGTGATTGTATATGTTTTGAACTTTATATGATATGTTGTTATATTATATATTACACACCCCGCGTAAACTTCAGAAATAAGAATGATGAGAATATTTTATTACTCCTGGAAGTCTCAAGCAATTTTTTTTACATTTTGCGTAGACAATTGACTCAAATCAATATTCTGATTTTCTACTGCATCGATTCTACTGCATCCTTTTAACTTACGTAGCTAAATCTTTTAAAAAAAAATTGAGGTAGAATCAATTTCATTTATCAATTTTTCTCAATCAATAAATACACGAAAATACCAATTTTGTTTTGGACAAAAAAATAAATTTGCATTTATTGAGCGCCACCGTGGTTTACCGAGACTTCCGCGCCTGAGCAACGTTTGACAAATACAAAAATACAACATAGTAGGTAATAATGGATTTCTTCACTTATTTGTTAATGATAGTGGATAAATAATAAATCTGGTTAAACACCAGAGTTGTTCTTTAATTATTATAACGTTTTTTTTTCAGTTTGAGTTTCTGACAAATACACACTCTAAAGAAGTTAATTCGACCTAAAATGATCGCTGAGACGTTGTCATTTTGAAAATTTTAGTGATAACCCAGTAAAATTGAATCGACGTTTTTCGTACGAAGTAATGGTTACTTCTCGGTACTAATCGGCAGAAAGAAAACGGAAGAATGTGTCATGTCAATAAATGTCTCAGCGATCATCATAAAAAATGTACTTATAGATCAAACGCGCATCGGCAAAACTTAATTCTTTGAACAGTGATCTTGCATTGCACATAAGATGCATTTGTTATCAACGCCGTTTATATTACAGTTGAAAAACGTGAATCTCAACGTTTACATGTCCAAGGTTGAAAATTAAGAACAATCTTACCAAAAATAACCATAAATAATTGCAGTCGCTATATTTTATTTATTTTTTATTTAAAGACTTTATTGCACAAATCATGGTGTACAAAGGTAGACTTAATGCTAAAAGCATTCTCTGCCAGTCAAACCTTTAAGTCATGCAGAGAGATTGTAGCTGTTGGGAGCAACTTCTATCTATGGGCTTGGTCTATTTTTACCACAATGTGGCTTAATTAACTTCGACCCCGTATGAAAAAGCAATTTTCCATACATGAAAAGTCAACTTTCCTAACAGGAATGATAAAAAACGAATTAACGAATAATGTAACTATTCAGATGTAACAGATTAGATTAATACGAATACATAAAATGTGTACTTATTTATTTTTTCCATTACTTTCCACTAATCTTCTGATTTGTGGTTACCCTAATACGAACATTTTGTTCACATATAAATGTATTAGTTTTTTTTCAAGAAAGGAAATATTTACACGCTACACTGATACATAAGTTTGTACTATGAAATGACTACGTTTTTTTACTAATAAGTGTAAATTAATACCCCTTCCACCTTGACTCGAAATATGATAAGTTTCTTCTAAAACGTGTGGTCTGAGGGCTCACTTTGCTAGAGCTTTTATTCTATACTAGTTGAATATATAAACCCAGTACTCTCAGGTTAGCATTGTGGCTACTTCTGCTAAAATTAAAACCTTACCAAAGACATTAAGTTGTAAGTTAAAATTTGTAGCATCAAATTAAAATTTTTGCACTTAAGAACTGAGGGCTCATCATCTTATTGGATTTTCTTTATTTGCAATAACTAGGCAGAGCTCTTACTTTCGTATGTTGCCCTATAATTTGCCTGCTTAAAATGACCACTCTTTAAAATCATCTTATTTGGTCCGTTTCAGTAATTTGGTGTTTGGCACAGTTCATCTGAGGGCCCACATTCGGCGAGTTATAGCGGACAACTTACAACAGCTATAAATTTATCATTCTGGCTATAATTGTTTTAGAGGGTCTGTTAAATCTTTATGTAAACGAAACCTGCGTTTTCCACAGCGGGCTCTCGGAGGGCACGCGCATGATATTGAAGGGTTTATGTGGATATTAAAAAAGGCACTTACACTATAGATAGTGCCATCCACGAAGGCGCGCGCCGTACATTTTTGAATGAGAAAAGCGCGGGTTGCGGGGTGTGTGGCAAATAATAAAATATTAAATAACGAACATTTAATAATTATAGTAAATATTACATCATCAAAAATTGGAAAAAGCTTGCAACGAAAGTTGGCGCGCGCCTTAGTGGATGGCACTATCTATACCCCCGCGCCGATTGGAAATCATTTTATACGGTAAGAGAGAAAATGTAACAGAATATTCTGTATCACATTGCGTTTGTACAAAACACATCGTTATCTATCTCGCGCCTTACGTGAATATTGAAAACATTCTAACTCGAGCAAGTGCTCTATATTTGAATCACTTGCATAATTATTCCAAGAGATTTTCGTTTGAAAATTGATTAAAAAAGAAACAAGATAAGAACTTTCCATGATTTTCTTTGAAAAATCGAACATCAAAGAGAACCAATCGCTATACTGGCGCGAGTGATTCAAAAATAGAGCACCAGGTTCACTAGGTTTTAAGCAAAGACCAATGAACTTTTAAAGAACTGTCTCAAAAATTAAGAGTAAAATCTTGCATAAACTTCGAAAAACTAAAAGACGTTGCATAATAATATGTTTCATGAAGATTACGAGATAACCTTACATCTTGACGTGAGTCTTGGTCAGAGCAGATTTAAAACTACAAGTTAAGTCTGCCATCTTTCTATGAAGTAAACAAGTAATATGCGACGATATTCCCCATTATTTCCTACAAGCATCACTGTTAAAACTGCAATAAGTTCGCTGTGTCGCTTTACGATTTACGTTCATACGACGCTTTTAGGTGTTTACTGCGCAGTCTAGACAGATGGTTTACGGCATCGGACTAATGTTTCGCATTTGAGCTAAATTTCAAGATCTGCGAGATATAATCTGGAGCTGGAACGTTTAACGTCTTTTTACGTACCTGTGAGAAGGTTGTTGAGTATCTTCTGTGGTTAGATAGATCGGGATGTGGTCTTCCAGAGACGGTGATCCTTGGTTCGATTCTCGAATGAAGTTGAAAATAAGAGCGCATAATTCATAGCACAAACACAAATCAGGAGTTGGTTCGAGGTTTTACATTTCATAGTGTCGTCATCAGCGTTGTACATTCGGCAGAATATATCTATTTATCTTTAAAGAAAAAGGAATTATCATGTGTGTCGGTTGATGTGACGCTGACTATTAACGGCATTCATCTATCACTCTATAGATTATTAAATCATATAGTAAGAGTCCATTCGATAATTTTACATTTTGCGAGTTAGATGCAAGAATGTTATGCCACAGTACCCAAAGCTTTGCGGTTACCTAACCTACCCTACCCCATCCATGTGTAACGCGCAATGGTCGATCAAATATTTTGCACGACGCTTGTTTACTCTTTGCTAGTAGGTAGCAGCATTCGTTATATGACTTGTAATAAACGTCTTCAATGATAAATCTTGGCAGTCGCAGCCTTGTTGTGGTAGATCAAGACTGCGAAGTGGCCCATAAAAATATGTTGTTAGTGCTCGTAAAACCATCAGACTGAAGGTGACCTTATTTACCTCGTTGACTGCCGACTGATGAGCGCAGTACATAGGAAGAAGTGTCTAGTAAATCAGTTTTATGTTCTAGATGTATTTTTAGCCTGTACCACAAATAGTATAAGTTCCTTTAAGGTAACTGTGATCAGATTTAATCTGACACGAACATCATCTAACACTGTACTTTCTTTGGTGGTAATAGAAAAACGTTTTCGACCTTTCACCACCTCATGCTAAACATGAAGTACCTACCTAAGTAAGTTGTTATAGAACTACGTTTAGAGAATTGAATAAAATGAATTTTAAATATGAAACCGTTTGAGTGAGTTGATGACAAGTAGCGTCAATTCATGTGGCACGATATTTGTTCGTGGTGTCAGTTTCATACGCTAGATAGTAGTTCAATGGTACCAAAACTCTGTCTTTATGATCTGGCGCCAAAGAAAATCGCACAGATTCTGTTCTGATAGAAGCATATCTCATGATATATCATGATTAGCAAAACTGAAATTAATATCGGTTTGGTAAATAGAGATCCACCCCCTAGATGAGTGAGGAGACGATATTTTTTTCAAGTATGACGAAATATTTAAAAAAAAACTAACTTTTATACAATTAGCAGCACTTTTTTTGCCATTGAACCTATCAAACGCCATATATTGGTCCTTACAAAGATCTTATTCTTTTGTCGATATTCCAAGAGTGCAAGTACATAGGTACCAGGCTCCCATACTCAGGGAGGAGTAAAATCTGCTATCACATATTGCGGTAGGACGCGTCGTAAAAATAATTTAGTGCGACGGTCATTAGCAACGTCGCGCCATCTGCCGGTAATGCACTTAAAACGACGGAACAGCGTCGGTGTTTTTGTTTCGTTTTGTATAAAACGTTTAGAGAGAGAACGAAGTGCATTTTAGAAGTCCTTTGATTGTGCAGTTTCGGGAAGTTTCAAATAATTTAGCTACGCGGCCATTCTGAATAAGTGAATAGTTACACTTTGACGTTGTGACCTGCCTGCCACATAACGCAGTTTCACAAGCAAAAGGTTAACACAAGAGTCCTTTTTATGTATCGGAACATATGATTTTGGTAGTGTTAGTTTATTCAAGCATTGTCGGTCGACGCCTTGCAAAACTCTAGCCAATTTTATGGATTTAAACCCAGAACCCAGCACTAGAACCATCTTGAACTCTCCATATGATTTCGTAGAGACCTTCAAACGTAAACTAACAAAAAAAATGTAAACATGTAGTTAAAGTGCAGTGAAAACTCAAAGCAGTTAACTACTTATATTTAAGCTAGCATGCCTAATTTAAGTTCGTTCTAATATTCAGTTTGGGCATCGTAAAGCCGTCGGTGACAGCAAGCCGAGTTATTATCAGCAAAGCAGCCGAGGACTTGCGCACGCGCCTACGTGAACACGCTTTATAGTAATTACTAGGTGAGAGACTAGGGCTGGGAAAGAAAACTGTTATTTCCATCGTTGTTAATTGTTTCTTGTCTTTTTTGTTCTGTGTATTTTTTTTTTACTTATTTTTTATCTGTAATGTAACTTTGTGCATTTCCAATAAATGTTTTTTTTCTTTCTTTCAATAATCTACATCTAATTACATGTACTTTAAAGCGGTTGGAGCTATTTAAAAGTAAACTCGTGCATTTTCAACGTTCAATTATTCCAATTTGGGGTTTCCCTGTAAAAAACTACCACTAATAATAACACTAAGTAGCAGATTTAACTTGGATCAAATTTTCCTATGCGCGTATTATTTTGAATTAACCTTTGAATCGAACCTTACACAGAGCGCAGAAACCCTTGATGCAAGTCATAAAATACGTTGAAACTACAGATGGTAGCCCTAATCTCCTGTTGTAAGGATAGATTGCTCACGTCTTCAGTTAAATTGAGTGCGAAATGTCTTCTTGAATGATTGCTTTTTTTTACCATCTACGTCACGACTTTTTTTATAGCTAGACAGGTAACAGACATGGATCATTATTATTATTAGGATCAATAACCTTTTTGACCCAACTGCGATCATGCTGGATATAATAGAGGGCTACTGAAATTACGCTAAAAATTACGCTACGAAAAAAAGCTACGGAAAATTTAGCTTGAACCTTTATGAACTTTTTTCTTTGAATCAGTTTTAATGCATACCTACGTTGATAGATAATACCAAAATAGTTACAAACATTTCGTGGAAAGACAAAGTTGTGGTGATTATTTCATGATTCAATCGCTGGTTGCTTAGCAACCAAAATACTTATACCCAAAGGATACTTTCCGTACCAATAACCAAAGGTCAAGTGATCAAGTGTTTCCTACATGCTAAAGATTTATCGTATAAACTTCTTATGAATAATTATAATAAAATACAACAAAAAGGTAAAAATATCTAGATTTGTAAGGTATTGACATAGTTAATGCTATTGTTTATACTTACAGGAACCAAATGCAAGAATTGTTTTGAAAGATTAGAGTTTTGAAATAATTCAAACATAAAAAAGTTTTTGACTGCATTGACCTTGACCTACTAGTACTAGCGTATAAACGTAGCGTACACAACGAACGAATTTCGTGCGCCATGAATTGACGCCACTTGTCATCAACTCATACAAATGGTTTCATATTCGAAATTCAAATTTCAAGGAATATTAGTTCATAATCTTGTCGTCGTATTTGCGACACATTTTTAGCTTGGCATAGCGTCTCTATACTGATAGGGATAAACTCCATGTGTTGATAATAATTCTATTTCCGTAACATAACAATTATTTATACAATAATCAATGCGCGGGATAATACAATATAATCAATGTCGATCTAATGTCAAAACGATCTATCTGACAGGTCTAGTGGTGACCGTGCGTGCTAGTGTTGACCATGCGTGGTAGTGTTGTCTACCATAGTAATGCCATAATCTATTATCCGTCTAACAATACGTAGTAATAAATACTCACTGTTTGACTGATGGAATAGTGCACATTTTCTAGAAGATTCCGTCAAAGAAAATGGTTCGTTGTGAACAACTTAATTCCTCTCCTCGTAGGAGCTACCTTGTGTACTAACATTATTCCTGTGAAGCTTTTAGCTGCGCAATACTTACCAAGAAAAAGCAGTAAGTAATTATGTTTGCGACTGATCTTATTTTGTTTGTACCTCGGTTTGATGGGGGCTAATAAACAGTCAAAGCGCTGGCGAAAACTAAAAGCGAAAGTTAAACACGGCAAATTAAAGCGCATAGGACTTGACGATTCATCTGCGGTCTCTTGTGAGCGCACGTCTGGGTTTGTTTCCATTGGACCACGTCGAACGATAGTTGGAAATGTTGAACGAATTTTTCAAAAGCTATTAGGGAGAGAAAAGGGATCTAATTTATTAGTTCGAGACGAGTAGAAGTTTAAGACCTTCTTGGGATAACACATCTTAAAGAATTTAATATTCGTAGTTTGTATGTTGAATAAAAAATATTTTGAACCGATCCAACTGTTAATTCAGTAGGATAATAATTTTATTCATTCATTTTTTGTAGAATATGAAACACTTTCCGCAACATCGGCTTTATTCGCAGTCGCTTGCACTTGTTATGTCATCTTTCGAACGGCGTATGAAAACCGGCTCACGTCCTACAATGGAGCTGCAGCCCCGGCTCTTCTTAGTTAATAACGCGCTTTACGACAGAGTGACGTCGCCATTAGTTTTATGTACGTTTACGTTTATTATCGGCCACGATTCGCCAGGTTATTTCACACACGGCTACCCCGGCTGCGGCACTAGACAGTATACAGGGTGTTATTTTTTAATAGTCGCACAAAATTTTAGGAGGTAAATAACAATAAAAGTTACCACACACTGCAAGATATCTCAAGACTAGGTAAGCTTTTTCTGCGCGGATAGGAACGTTTATTGATGATAATGACGATGGTAGTTTTATTTTCTAAAACTATGCATTGACAAATAACACCTACGTCAGCCTTTGACCACGGAGGCTGTCAATTAAGTGTTCGGAATGTCGTTAAAATTGTATTACAATAAATCGAGAATTATCCATAAGAGTGGGTTACAATCAATGTGTCGTGTTTGCAAATTTAAGTCTAGTCAACACTTTTATAGTTATATTATTATTACAGCCATGAAAACATTTTATTGACTCTCCATACATACAGTATAACTCATAGAGGTAACCGATTTATTTGTATGGTGTATTAGATATTTTATGTAATATTTTGATCTCCCTAGTAAAAGATGTTGGTACTTACTAATGTCCAATTTCTCCTATGACTTGGAAAATATTGTCTGCAACACCCTGTATAGTGTTTGTTAAGAAAACGCTCACGTTTACAACTTACTTTGATGCCTGTAAAAAAGTATGACGCTTTTTATTACTTGCTGTATACAAATATCATTTTGAGTGTACGTACTTTAAAAATAAAATACCTTGTCTGTTTAGTGCTGAAGTGAAATGCAAGTAAAAGTTGAAAGGAAGATGAAACCTGAAGCGATAAAAATGTGCGAGAGCTTTTTTGATGTTCGTTTCACTGGCTGTGTATAAAGTCGTGAATTTTCTGTGTAGCACATAGACTTAGGTATTAAAGTAGTACTATTTTATTACCTAAGCATCAAACACATAGTAAGAGAAGTCTAATGAGAGAGTACCTTTGTTGAGAGTGCTTTATTGATGTAGTAGCTATAAAAAAAAACTTTGACAAAACTTCTTTAATAAATAAATTCTGTTTCACTTCATAACTAATAAAATTATTAAAATAAAGCCTACCCACTTAAAATCTTAAAAAATACATAGCCCTAAAATATTTAAACCATGACTTACAAGAGTCCCCTTCCTTTTTTAACATTTTAATCCCATACACCATAATTCTGTCGAATCGTTTCAATAAACAAGTCGGATTAGCCCTAAAGCCTTTATTATCGTAAGATAAAAAAAAACTGAGGGTAATTTTAAAAAGACCTCTCGTTTTACTAACAACCTCGTAATAAAAGAAGTGCGCACTGAACAATAACCAATTTGGAGGGAAAACACCGCTTTGAATGTAGTCCATTGACATAAATAAATAATTTTCCTCGGCTTGGCTTACAGGAGGTACAGTCAGCTTTGACTAAGTTCTGCAACATGTTGATAATAGTAGAATGAAACAGTTTCATGTAGTAAAATGAAACATATTTTTTTATTGAATGGTGATGTCACCTGACTTCTGGCTCTTACTAGCTCCAACGTATCTAAAAGTTCTTGTTCTTTATATTAGTCCTAAAGTAATATCTGTAATAGTTATCACTTAGATAAACAAAAATAATAGATTTCATTGCCTTCTCTGAATTTTGACATTGAAATATAAACATGTCATAATTTTAAGATAAAACAAAAACACTATGTACGTATTTATATATTTAAAAACTTTATTGCACAAATAAAAGTGTACAAAAGGTGGACTTAATGCTAAAAGCATTCTCTCCCAGTCATACCTTTAGGTCATGCAGAGAGATTGTGATGGGCGCAGGACCCTCACAATTTGAGGGTTTCCCTCAGTTACATCAAGATCCTATTATCAGATCCCAATTTGGCAATAATGGGATCAACCAGAAGGTAGGTATATCCTCTAAGTGCCGATTTTTCAACGGTCAGATAAAACTTATCAGACTGATAAATTACATAGCGACAGATTAAAAAAATACAGTTAAGTTTGATTGCTGACAATTAGGTGACATTTTCAACTTAGCGATATTGTATTTTGATCGACGAATATTTCATATCTGACTATCAGCCCTAGTCGGTTAAAAACCATCTTTGAAGATTACGTCGTACCAAAATATTTCGGTTGACTGTACGCCATTTCAAAAACGAATTTTCATTGTTATGGGCGCCACAAAAGAAAAACTCAAAACGTATTTACTGCGTACTCGAGCTTTGTTAAAAATTAATTCGATACTCTTATATCAAATTTCTTGGGGGATGTATTTGAAAAAATCTCATAGAAAATTTTAATACCCGTACACAATAAGAAAAAACCGCTTGTTGCACTAAATTTAAATAAGTTGTAAGTTTTTTGTAAATTGAATTTATTATTAGAAACATGATTGCTATTTGGAATTTGGAATGTTCTGAATACGAACCTACTTGTTGAAAAGTTATTCAGTTCAAATTACATTCAGTATATTTTAGCCATTTCGTAAGTTTATATTACCAAATTTTTAAGTTTATATTTTTAAGTTATTGAGAAAAAGATTTAAAAAGTTTCTGTAAAACGGTCTGAAAATACGTGACATTTATTTGAAGTTCTTTTAACAAAAATACACTTTTATTTTTTTAAATTACCTATTTATGTACTACGAATAATTGGATATTGGTACTGTATATTATATCTTAGTTTGGTAGAATCATTGATATGCATATAATTATGAAATTTATGTGTATTATTATGTACGTAATTATGCACCTCTTCTAGGTAAGAGTTAACCCCCAAACCTCGATACTTATCTATCAGCATCAAATGACTCCCGCCTCAAAGTTAAACCACTCTTGTAAACTTGTAAATGACGCCGACAATAATCCTGTAAAGGTGCTAATAACTCTATAACAGCTCTACAAGTGTAATTACATTGGAAACCAAACCGCAACTTTGCGAAAGACAAAACTGTTCTCCGCCAGACGAAGTTCTGTTATCTTCGATATAATGAATCCAATTACTTCACTCAAGATCATTTCTCACTTGCTACTTCGTTATTAACTTCGAAATTTTCTATCGGAAGATGAAACAATAGATGTAACGTTTCAAGATTAGCTATATGATTTTGTGTCAAATTAAAACACTTCTAGCTAATTTTATAGAAAAAAAAAATGGAACCAAGTATTCTTTAAAGACTTGTTAACATCACTGGAGGCTGATAATCAGCCTAGAAAACCCCGCTTTATCCTTGGCGAGGTGAAACAGATCCGCGGCGCTTTTGGCTACGGTCCACTCACGGATGTTTCGAAGCCATGACTTTTTCCGACGGCCCACTCGACGTTTCCCCGCAATTTTGCCCATCATAATTAGTTGCAGTAAATCGTATCTCTCGTGTCTGAAGACATGACCAAGGTAGGCAACTTTTCTTGTTTTGATGATCAGCATCAATTTGCGAGTTTGACCGGCACGTGATTTTTATAAACTACAAATATAATAACAAAAGCTCAAGGAAAAGATACAGTATAATATTAATTATTATCATGTTTTACGAAATATTGACAGTGATAATCATTTGCACGTTACTTTGTTCAAAAAATGTTGCTATCAAATGCATCCGACATTTTTTTTTCATTAAGCTCAGTCATAATTTAAAACTTAAATAACCCATTCACTGCCGCAGGTGAAAGTGTCAGCTGTCTCCGGGCGGATGAATCACTAATTACTTATCACCAGATTTTAACATTTTTAATCTAACTCCGCCATGAAAGGGTTAAAAATTGCGAAACAAAGTAGACTGTGTGAGGAAAGTTATTGTTTTTAGGGTTCCGTAGCCGAATGGCAAAAAACGGAACCCTTATAGTTTCGTCAAGTCTGTCTGTCTGTCTGTCTGTCTGTCTGTCTGTCTGTCCGTCCGTATGTCACAGCCACTTTATTCTGAAACTATAAGCATCACATAGCTGAAACTTGGTAGGTAGGTGTATTTTGTTCACCGCTTTCCGATTCAGATACAAAAAGTAAGAAAAAATAATATTTAAGGGGGGGCTCCCATACGTGAAACTAAAACCTAAAAATTTTTTTTTACTCAAACCTATACGTGTGGGGTGTCTGTGGATAGGTCTTTTAAAATGATGTTGAGGTTTCTAAAACCATTTTTTGTAAAAGTGTAAGGTTTGAGATATAGACGCTTCCAAAGTGGTAAAATGGGCGTCCCCCCCATCTAACTTTTGAACTAAGAGAGTGAAAATTTTGAAAAAAATATATGATGTAGATCTTAACAAAAACTTTCAACGAAAATTGGTTTGAAGGAGATCGAACCAGTAGTTTTTGAGATATTGCACATTTTTATCAACCGCAAATATAACTTTGTCTTTCATACAAACACTATGAAAAACAAAGTTATTTTTGCTGTCGCAATATATTGTGATGTTTTCGTTAAGTGAAAGTAAGTGGACCCTGAATTCAGTTAAGGGTGGCACGGAACCCTCATTGCGCGGGTCCGACACGCACTTAACCGGTTTTTTTTTTCCCCAAAATTAATGACAGTCGACGCTAGTCAACGTGGTAAAATAAAAATGCCACTTTAGAAGCTAAAACTTGTCAAAAAAATAATACATAACACCCTTTAGTCTCCTAAAGTATGATAAAAGTATCTAAGTGAGAATAAATGACTATTTATTCATAGTTAGGGACTCCTAATAATACCTTCTTATTTAAATTCATAAAACTTATAAAAATACTTATTACTCTGAGTGCTGAATAAGAGCTCTTAACGAACTGTAAACGTTTTGTGTATATTTAATTACTTTGTACAAAGATTCATAAAGCTGAGATTCTTTTACATTTTGCAGCGAATATTAAGTAAAATAAAAATAGTATTATACATTTGGAAGCCATTAATTATTCTTATCTTTCAACAAAAATATTTGTATTTTTGGCCTTCCAAATGAGACCACATTCAAATCAGTTTGGCAAATTTATTATGTGCAGATGTTGCAACTCTTTTTATAGCTTTTAAGTGCATTTTAATCGTTCCAGACAATATTTTGGTTAAGTGAGACATCTGCGAAGGGTGGAGTAATAACATTTTGACCTTTAAAATAACATGATAAATATGACATTGTCGCATGCATACCTTATGAGAGTTTTTGGGGGTTAAAGATATAATGGAACTCAAATCTTCCTAGAAATAGGTTATTTAATTTAGTTTTTATTAACCAAAATTTATCTACTCTATTTGGTAATTTCTTTTTGTGTTTTCAAAAGATAAATGTCTCACACACATACTTTACTTAAACATGGAAACGTTTTTATGCTTTACTGTGCTAAAAGCGATCCCCTTAGTTTGCACTTTACCAAAATTGACAGCAATATTTTTTAAGTGTGCTAACAGCCACTTTAAGATTGATCCACTACCATAATAGTGGAATTACATGCATGCATATTGCATTAAGATTACCAAAATGTAGTGGGGAGTCTAGTGGGATGGGTTTCTCTATTAAAAGCTACAATATTCAGTGACAATCCTGTACCATGGCGAGTAAACGTTGCCATCAAATAAGCGTTCCCCTGATGTTGGGTAGCAGCAACGTCAGTACTGGCGGAAGGCTGAATATCAGGAAAGGCTTTTGACTGGCATTAAGAAACGTGAAACCCTTAAGCTGCGGTGAGGAAGGCAAGAAGGAAACCACCACACTATCTTATGTATTTATGGGAGACGCCCCCGTCATAATTCTTGTCTGGTACTTCGTAACACAAGGAAGATTTCCTTACCACGAAACCAGACAATAATTGGTGTTTTTTCTGGAGCATATTTATGTATTGATCTTTCCTAGTTTGGAGGCTTTATTTTAAAAAAACACCGACAAGCCACCCAGCCCTTGAAGATGATGATGATGATATTGCATTACTTACGTGGGACGTTAAACCAGCAATTGACCTTTGTTTTCTACGCCGCAGTTGGACATATTTTTATAATATGTATGTCTTATCAGCATTTTATGAATGACGAACAAAATCAAACATATAAATTACTAGCTTGCATTAAAAAGCGAGAATATTAAAAATCTTTTCATCATTTAAAAAAATATATGCACTTGATCTTAAATAATTTTTTTACATTTAAAAAATATACATTTTTAATACTAATATTTCATTTACATTAAGTGTTTGCTATTTACTATTTTCAATTTATCACAAAGGCTATTTACTACGACAAACATTTGCGCGCTGCGTAGGCGACTGCTACGGATTCACGTAGCGCTTGTAATAAGCGATTGGGAAAATATTTGCAGAGTCCGCTGAAAAATAATGAGATGATAAAAATAGTTTAATACGTACTTAACTTTAAAATGCTGTTTTTTTCATTGAAGAGTGTAAACATTTTGCTCCTTTAATACAATTGCTTGGGCTTCTTTTAGGTAGTCTTGGAGAACGGATACAGTTTTGAGCTGTTCAAAGAAATATTTCACTTGTACAAGTGTTTAAAATTTACATTTTCATAAAGTAGCGTCAAACTGAAGAATAAATAGGTGACAATGGATAGTTGCAATATAACTTAACTGATAAAACGTAATTTTGTTTGTAAAGCGACCTCGCCGTCTGAAAATCGACTAGTGTAAACCTCTTTTACTGTCAGTCACATAGCCTAGACTTGAGCCGGCGTCGCTATTGTATATTAAAGGACCTACATCGTACAAAGTCTGTTTATTCGACTCTAGCTGTCACCCTCACTCTTCCTCTGTTTGCCATCAAGCAAGAAAGTGGCAGATAGATACCATGTATTCTTGGAAAGATAGAGTAAGATCTTAAGTTCATAACATCACGCCGAAACCGTTCAAACAATAGAAACTTGATACCTACGATGACACTCAAGTATTCATGGGTAATTTCATTAAGTCTACGGCCTACGTGTGCTGGGTTCTAATGTGAGCAGCATTTGGTTTAGGCACTAAAAATAGCCATTTCGTTTTATTAAATAAACTAAATTAGAAAAAGGTTTTCGAAAGTCCATTTCAAAGGTCAATGCTATCGTAATTACAAAAAATAATTTACATAAGTTATTAAAATCTGATGAAATAATTCAGTTTTTATCTGCGCTTCTAATTGCAGACTCTTATCAACTTTTAATTTCAGCAGAAGCAATTAGAAAAAATCAAATGCGAAACGATTTTCGCTTTGTTTTCGAAGAGTCGAATCTAAGTTTTCTTTAACCTTTTTCGCTTTTCTTTCAATTTTATTTCTTCACCTGTCCAGGGATGGTTTGGTCCCTTCTCGGCGATTGATTTAAACGATAACTAGTTTACAGAGTGATTGTGTCGGCTAGACTTTTGTAACAAGCGGACTAGGCGGGAATCAGTCCTGAGGGAATCAGTCGGTTTCATCATTGCTATGGAACTTGACGGCTTTCGTTCTAACTTCTCGAGGACTACTTTAATTGAAGTTGTTGGGCACTTAATGATTAATTTCTTTCTTTATTTTTATTAGATACATGTTGCTCGTTCAATATTTTTTTTAATTCCTTAAGAATAAACTCAGTTATCGTAAAAAATTCGCCACTGATTAAACTCTGCATTCCCAAGAGGTTGACTGGTAGAGAATGCGTTAGCATTAGGGGACTAGGTCGGCTCATTGTAAAACTTGAATTTTCAGCTTTATCGTTACGAATCTTCTACGCACAGCTCCAAAAATGTACTATTTTCCAGCGATAAGACTGCCAATGTTGTACTTCTGATTTGTTTCTAGTGTTTAGTTTCTTGTGTCCTTGTGCATTAAATAATATTTATTTATTTTGTGAATTAAGTAGAGATTTAGCAACTTCTCAAAATCGACGATCGTCGCAGCCAGCCTGTCTATTCGCTGCGTTTACCTTCCAAAAATCTCAACCGGTTTTTCGGGCACTGCCGCATAAAATATGGTTAGGCCCATATTGCAAGTGTACGACGAATAGCTGGTTCATAATCCGGCGTGCATAGGATATTGCGTTTGCCAACGACCATTGTCCACCAGCTAATATCAAGCTCAGACAGTTCGGTAGGTAAGCATGTGTATGAAGTTAAGCCTTTTACCCGTTATACATGTAGTATGAATTTGTAAACAATTTGTGGAATACTGAAGATTGCATCTTTGTTGCAAGTCATATAAGCGGTAGAAAAATTAAACAAGTAGAAGACAGCACAGAAACTCAACGTTATACAAAATTTTCAAAGGGTAACCAAGGGTAGTGTTAGCATCAATGCAAACGCGATGCAGCATCACGACTGCATCGATGCTAACGCGCGTTTGCATCGATGCACTTCTGCGCTTTTATCAAGATACTGTTATCGACAGCACGACCAATGGCACGACTCACGTAATGAACTGATTTAATTAGGCATCGATGCAGTCGCGCGTTAATATCGATGCAGTCGCCAAAATACACTCAATGTCCAGCTTCTGCATTAAAACTGCATCTTCTGAATCGATGCTAAAAAGTAGCGCAGTGTGCAAAGGGTTCTAAGACCCTTAGTCAATAGTCATAATCATAATAGTCATAGGACAGTATTGCCTTTTAATCTATAAATAAAACCGGCTAAGTGCGAGTCGGAAAGCTGTAAAAAAGATACACTTACCTACCAAGTTTCAGCTGTGTGATGCAAATAGTTAAAGTGGCTGTGACATATGGACGGACGGACAGACAGATAGACAGACTTGACGAAACTATAAAGGTTCCGTTTTTTGCCATTCGGCTACGTAACCCTAAAAATTGGACACCAAACACTATGTTCATTTTAAAATTTGGTCTGATCCCAAAGTAAGTAGCTAATGCACTTGTGTTATGGGAATCAGAAACAGCTGTGAAAAAAAAGGGGTTTGTACTCGTATCAATTCAAACGCTGTCTCATTTATGTTCTAAATAAACCATAATTTAATTGAAATATTTTAATTTTATCACTACCGCCCGTGTAGGTATAATAATTAACACCCACAAGTGACGCTGATATTAAAATATACCGCACTGTATTTAATTTTGTTATGCAACAATGTTATGCAAACTTGTTGATAATGAAATCGTGGAAACATTTGTGCTAATAATAACTAGTAATAAATTGTAAAATTATAAATACGTTACTAATTACACAGTGGTGTACTTCTGTTGGTAAATTGTAGTCAAAATATAAGGATTTCACTTAAAAATGAAGTTACTAAATGAAGTGTGTTAACTTCAATAACCTTAAATTGTCAAAAAATTTAAAAGATACTTATAATACTCTCATCCATACGTCTTCTTGCTAGTAATGTGTTGTAACCTTGATAATGAGGAAACAAGGCAAGTAAAGTATTAATTTTTGTTTTATAAGTATAATAATGTAGTCTATAACTATTACTATCGTGTACAATTAGCTTTCGAAAGTTACTAAGCCCCCATTACTGATATTCTCGTTTACCACCTAGAGAGAAATGGGAGTGACTGAAAATCAGCGCTGGCTTGGCTGGTAGGGCCTACCCAGCATACGCTGAGTCATTTCCATTTGCCTTTTATTTGCTATGTTATGTGTATTATATTAAGTATGTATATGTATCTATTGTAAAGGCAATAAAAAAAATCATTTCATTTCATTTCAATTTCCATCATGTGCCCTTAGTAATGAAATATAAATAATGATGATGTGGCAGAAATAATGTTTCATGTGAAAAATAATCTGTATATATTTTTTATTTATAATCCATGTTCGATTTCCCTGCCATGTCCATCTCTCGTTCCGGTCCGGCGCCGGCATTGTGCATATACCGGCGTGTGGCGGCGTGTCGTCAGACAGGGAAATTGTGACGCCGATAACTCGCACGGGATTTTGGTACACCTGGATTTAAACATGAATTGACATGATAGTTGAATTCAAAGTAACTCGTATGAACATTTAAATCCTCAGACTCAGCCTGTGAAGGCACAAAACAATTTTATTTAGCCAATTGGTCATGTCATGGTTTTTTTTTAATTATTTATTTAGTATGGGTTTGCTCTTGACTCGAGCGAGACCTAGTCGAAGATGGAACGGCCAGAAGATGCTTGTACTCTAACTTTGAATAGATTTATTGAAATAATGATTGATAAAAAATATTAGATACTAGCGGCCCGCCCGCGACTTCGTACGCGCGTTTTAGTTCCGCCCATAGATCGTAGCGAAAATTTATAAGCCTATACGCATTAAACTATAGCCTTCCCTGATAAATTAGCTGTCTATCATATTTTATAACCTTACCAATAGTTCATGTGAGTAGCGCGTTCAAAGAAACAAACAAAAACATCCAGTTTTAAAATATATACAAAGAAATGCGTACAGATAAATGTTATATTTTCTGACCCATTTACACGAGGCCAGTAGAAGAGCCAGTCCAATAAGCCAGGCCAGTATTGTCTTCGTTAAAATAGAGCCAGGCCAGTGCATTGGACTGGCCTAAGCCAGTGGACGAAGCCAGTCCAATAGAATAGAACGGTTTCTAATTTGCTGGCGCCAGTGCTACTGGCCTCGTGTAAATGGGGCCTTATGTACACACAACACGTAACCCGGTATAATGGTCAAACTTACACAGGGATATTATCTTTTTATTTTACAACGAAATGGAAATACTTCGTACGCCCTATCGTATATTTATTTCGAGTACTAAAATGACCAGGCTACTCTCTGCGCTTACACAGCATCATGTTACATA